>OZ010571.1:101069389-101211889 GCA_963932145.1 Acanthosepion lycidas
TTTACAATATCTTCATAAATAGCAAACTATTCCGTTTTGATCGCGAGGAAAGACGGGAAAATGATATCAAATACAATAACTGGTTACAGTGAAAGAAAGAAACAAAGAAAGAAATGACCTGACAAAACCTCACGAATAATGGAATGTTCCGTTTTGATAGCGAGGAAAGATACAAAAGTCATATTCGAGAAGCGGTTTCATTTCAATGAAAAAAAATGAAAAAAAAAAAGAAGTTCAAATAGGAAAGCCTTTTAATTTTCAAACTTAATGCAAGTGATTCTATAAGATAAATAATAAGCAGGGATTTTCTTTTGATTATCATGATTTAAATTTGATCAGTTGATAGTAATATTAGGCATATTTTTCAAAACGTCAATACATAAACAAACAAAAATATGTAGTGTTACCCGGATATAAGAGACCAGGATATAAGAGAAACCCGGATATAAGAGCGATTTTCTCTGGTCCAAAATTAGAGCCATACTTACCTAAACAAAATAGACCAAACCCGGAGAATAAGAGAAACCCAGATATAAGAGACTTCTTCTCCGGTCCCGACAACTCTCTTATATCCTGGTTACAGTGTATAAATAAATAAATGTTGGTTTGTTTTGATTACATGAAGTTGAACAGATGTACAGTGAATTTTTATTGCACCAATTTTAACCTGAGAACTACTCGACAGAACCTGATCGTTCTATTGCATGTTTCTGGGCGACGAATTAATGTATTCCTGGTCACTTTACGAAGGAAAGTTTATGTAATCCCCTTAGTCAATCTACTTCTACGTATAAAGATTAGGCCGTTTGTTATTATGATAGAAATATGGTATACAAAAACTAATGTAATGCCAGTTACTTAGATCTATATCCGCATTTGCGGAACAGTCAAGTTTGCATATTTCTATGTTTGTAATGTCTTCCATAGACCTGGGTACTGGAGACGACTTTATAGCTGTATCTCACAAGTTGAGTACATTCTTGGCTTAGGAATTTTAGAATATTTACGAACCTATAATGGATTCCACTGATTTGCATATGTTCGCATGCGACCAAGTCACATGTACATATGTAGAGGGTGCAATGGGTAAATTTTCACCATTTTATATTTTTCATTTCTGGCCTGTGCCTTGTTTACTTATTCTTTACATTATTCGGACTGTTATCCTAATCTTGAGTTACGTTAAAGAGAAATAATTGCGATATAACTATGACGGAAGAGGCATGGCACGTTGAACTAGAACAATCTACCTCGGTGGACGAAATAAATTGTTTGATTCCAAATTCCAATCATTTGAGGAATGCCGGATCGTACAAGAGCCGAAACGTTGTGTATATGGCAATGAAGCTGAGAATAATAGTCCTGAAAATGTAAATAATGTAAGTAATCATGATAAATCATCTCAGAGTTATGGACAGGTAATTTGTGTGAGAAAAAAAAAACAAAAAAAAAGCACCAAGACAAAATTCATTCCGCAAGAAATTTGGAAACGGCATGGTGTACTTCTTGGCATTCACGCTGCAAGCTATAGTATGGATATTTATGTGTTTCGGTTTCAATCTGTGGACAGTGTCACGGATTCAGAAAGAGTTGGATGAGTTTAATGGTGATTACAATGGTGTTTAGATTGATCACTAGTGATGACGACGTTATGCCACTATTCATCATCCCACAGGGCTTCAAACTCAACATGGAGTCTTACACCAAATGCTTTGAGGAGTTAATGCTGGCATTGGTTAAGAGGGTGGCTGCTGGAAGAAACTTTTTCTATCAACATGACTCTGCACTATGCCACATAAACAGGAGAACCCAGTCATGTCTCTTCAGACAATTTCTGCGACCATATCACCCTTTACATCTGGCTACCTAACTCTCCTATCGGCAACACCCTTGATCATTATATATTGAGCGAAAGATCAGCAAAAATCCCTGTAAGACCAAAGATGAACTGAAGGAAAGGATTATGGCAGCATTCAACAAATGAAACAAGGAGATCGTTCAGAAGAGACGAATGAGATTTCGGCGACGTCTGGAGGCCATGATTGAAGCCAATGGCGATTTTATGGAATTGATTTACTTTTTCCTATTTCAAGATATTTTTGTGTAATTTTGGCAAATATTTCTGTTGAAATGAAACCTTAGTGTTATTTTAATTTTTGCCTTATTTAGACAATTCAGCTATCGCACATATATTATGCCACATCATAGTACAGGTGGTTCAAGGCTGAGATTTTTTTTTTAGATCGTAATCTTTCATAACCTGGACAAAATTCACTGACCGGAAGAGTTTCTGCCAAACTACAGCGTATATAATGCTTTGTAGAACGCAGAAAACTATTGACTTCAGAGTAAAACATCACTGACAATTATCAGATAAAAATTCGAGAAAACGGTCAACAAACCTCAGCTGAAAAATTAATCGAGACAAACTAACAGCAAAGGATTATATATATAAAAAAAAACCTATTTGAAATACACGAGATATAGATCCGTAAATTTACTTGAGTTCGGAAATGCAAAAAGACGATTATCATCAAAGAAGTATGGCCATTAACTAATTACTTGCTGCGTCACGTAAATCGATAAAGACTGGATCCATTAAATGTATCTTCGGATATTTAATTAATCACAATGATCATAAACCGGAAAAGGGCATTTGGAAAAGAGAATAATTAAAACAATTTGAAATAAATTAACAATTAGTTTAAATGTGACATTACAGATGTCTGATCGTTCACACGCAACCCCATATATATATATATATATATATATATATATATATATATATATATATATATATATATCTGTGTGTGTGTTTGTGTGTGTGTATTGTCTGTGTGTGTCTGTGTAGATGGCAATATATATGTGAGTATATGTAGATGAAAATACATATGTGCGTTTGTATAAATATATAAAGATAGATAGATGACAATATAAATAAATAAACAATATATATATATATGTGTGTGTGTCTGTGTAGATGACAATATATATATATGTGTGTGTATATATGTGGATGACAATATATATGTATGTTTATATATATATATTTATATATATAGATAGATAGATGCCAATATAAATAAACAAACAATATATATATATATATATATATATATATATATATATATATATATGTGTGTGTGCGTGTTTGTGTGTGTGTGACTGTGTAGATGACAATATATATGTGTGTATATGTAGATTACAATACATATGTGTGTTTGTATAAACATATAAAGATAGATAGATGACAATATAAATAAATAAACACTATATATATATATATGTGTGTGTGTGTGTGTGTCTGTGTCGATGACAATATATATATGTGTGTGTGTATATATGTAGATGACAATATATATGTATGTTTATATATATATATATATATATATATATATATATATATAGATAGATAGATAGATAGATAGATAGATAGATAGATAGATGACAATATAAATAAACAAACACACAATATATATATATATATATATATGTGTGTGTGTGCTTGTGTGTGTGTATGTAGAGAGAGAGAACACTTGTTTGAGCAGTAAAGTTTCATTCATATAAATTCGGTCAAAGAATGACGGCTGTTATCTGTTAAGGATTTTTTATTTTTCTATCTTTCTATATTTTCTTGTTTAAGCTGAAAGTTTAAATGTGAATTATGCAGAATTATAATATTTTGTGTTTGCTGTCTATATTTCCGAGATGAGGTATTATAATTACTTATATTATTTAAATTATTATGATTGTTATCCTCATCTTCATTGCAATATACACAACGTTTCAGCCGTCCCACGCTCCAGCCTTCTTCAGCTGATTGTAGTTTCGAACCGAACCCACAACGACACATGGCCCAGTGAATAAAGGTGTTAGCTAGATTCAGTGATTACACCTGAAGTGTTGTGAGTTCAATACCATGGTGCAGCAGTGGTGAACGAAAATCTTGGAGACTTGAGTTAAAGAGAAATAACTGATACATACGGAAGAGGCATGGCACGTGGAACGAAATAACGGGTTCGGTTCGAAATTCCAACCACCTAAAGTAGGCCTGTGAGTCCAACGACCGTAACTCTTTGGATACGGCATTGAAAAGTAGGATTACAGTCCGAATAATGTAAATAATATAATTTCGAGTTTTGCGAAATATTATCAAAGTTTTATATGTTGTTAGTTTCTCATATATCGTTTTCATGTCGGCTTACCAGTACTCGTCATATTGTATTGAATGTATCACGTCTTCATGTGGCATTTCATACTGCCGTGTCAATTTATTGCTTTATCCTTTCTTAGAATATTTATTCAATATTTTAGATTTCATTAAGAGTTCGAATTCAATTCGAATACATTACATTCACTTACATGCTAATATCCTTGGGAAAGGTATGAATCCTCCTCTTCTCCCGCAAGCTATGGATAAATTGCAGGGCGGACCGGATTTTATCGCCTTGGATGGCAACTGGTCTACCGCAGAAAGAAATGGCAACCTTCTGCGGAAAAAAAACAACAACAAAAAACTGCCTCGTTAGCCAAGTATCGAAAGATATATGATCGTCTAAGCACGTATCATGCATGGCACATAACTGAGCGTTTTCTAAATTTTGATTGATGTTCGCTTGCGTGATTTTGAATGCTTATTGCTTCTCCGTATATGACATTTTAAAATATGATATTTAAAGTTGAAATGCAAACGAAGAAATGAGTTCGAAATAAACGAAAAAAAAACAAAAACAAACAAAAGAAACAAAAAAAAAATAAGATACCGATATCCGTTCTCATTTTCTGAAGGTTTTGTTAAGGAATATCTGTTTTTACCATTCAAAGGTTCGTTCTTCCAGACTTTCGGTGATCAGTGATTTGTGAACCGTTATTACATGCGGGATATTCAAAATAAATATATAGTAGATTTTACCTATATTCCATATTTGTTGTTGAAATGAATGAATTGACTTTTATGTTTCGTCGTAGAATAGAACAAAAACTAATAATTCCTAACACAGAAATATTCATATACTTCTGTAAATATTTGATTAAGTGATAATCGATATTAATATTTCACAATATTGTTTTTTCTTTTTATTTACATGTGGAAAAATACAAAATATATTTAAAGTGAATAGCGTAAGGAACATGCCTATATAAAGAGGTAAATATTCTCGGGCGAACGCAATGTGCAACTGCGGCAAATGGTACATGAATATATTTTTTCTTGTCCGACTACGAATCAATGAATACACCTAGTTATTATCGCTATTCTGTTGAGCAAGAATCCTTCAGAATTCATGCATAAATTGATTCCTTTCAATGTCAATAAATAGGAAAAGAAAAATGACACTTTATGTTTTTGACACACCCAGACACACGCTCGCATACACCCTCTCATGTGCATATATATATATATATATATATATATATATATATATATAGAGAGAGAGAGAGAGAGGGGGAGAGAGAGAGAGGGGGAGAGAGAGGGAGGGAGGGAGGGAGAGGGAGATAGTAAGAAAGATTTGATTTTTCGTGTTTACACATTATATATCTGCAAGATCACTCTCCAAATTGATCAATGTTACACCATGAATATAGCAGCTTTTAGAACAGGTTCCACTATATATATATATATATATAGTTTATGAAAAATTAGGTAATCCGTATGGGTAAACCGAAGGAGGATATATATATATATATATATATATATATATATATATATATATATATATATATATATATATATATACATACGTGGGTAAATAACAGGACAAATTGCGTCCTATAGTCTTGATTGGTAATTGGTCTAGGAGAAAAACAACTCTGAATTCAAATATAGCGGTGGGCCGTTTCGAGACCTTTTGACACGTAATTCACCAGGTCTCTGTATTTGGAAAGGGGAAATGTTTTATTCAAGTGTGGTTGCTTCTGAAAAAAACCTTCACCATTATAATTAAATCTCATGTACTAGTGCCAGGCTGTCGGTTTCCTAGGAATTCATCTGCCTGACCTGCATAACATGAATTCGACGGGAGAGTCGAGTATATATATATATATATATATATATATATATATATATCAGACATCGTTTGACTAATTAAACATTACCTAAAATGTTTAGCTCATGTAACACGAAGTTATGACGTAGTTAAGATTTTCCCTCTCCACACTACAGGTGCGCAAGTGCATATATATATATATATATATATATATATATATATATATATATATATATATATATATATACGCACGTGCGCTCGCGCACATACACTCATATGCGCACACTGACAAACACACACTGACAAAAAATGATCAAAGAATCACTTTACCTCATTTGGGGAATAGGCTATTTCGGAAGACGACCAACCTGTTTCGCTGTCTTTTCAACCACGATGTGGGCTGATGTCCCTGTCTCTAAATTTAGAGCAAGCAGGTAGTAATAGTTAACTGTCAGGAATTACTATTGGGCGCTAAATGTTCAACGTAATATTTAAACTTTTCGAAAACAGCCAAAATAGATATTACACTTTTGAATATTTCAGTCAGACGACAGGCACGATACAGGGATCAAGGTGGGTGGTAACTATCTCTCTTAAAGGGGAAATGTTTTATATAATATAGAATATTAAACATATGTCGACAAATTTGCAGGTATTAGAAAAAAATACATTTTTTTAATTTAAATTTAAAATTAAAGAAGAAAATAAAACTGAAACCAGAAATAAATTTTAAAATTATATATATAAAGATGCGTAAGTAATTAACAGAAAGAGAGTTAGGGAGATGTTCTAAGTAGAGTAAAGCTTATAAATTATGATTAATATATTATAAAATATTTTAGAGCAGAGAGGGTTGATTAGAGTAGGTAAAATTGGAATTTGAATTAGTTTTTTTTTGTATGTCGACCTTTGAAGAGTTAGAGGGATGGGATTCGCAGTGTAATTTTGGGTAGCTAATTAAGGCAAACTATGTTACGGAAATTTGAATTTCTTTTTATGTCGACATTTAAATCCTAATTATTTTCTTTTTCTCGTTATCTTACATTATTGCATTTTATTAATTGTTTCTTCTATGCATAAATAACAACTATCTCTAAAACCATTTGAATCTTTTGCAGAACCTATAATTTTCTAAATTATAAGTAGCTTTAAATTTTTGTCTTTCAATTCCCAAATTCTTTTGAAAGCGCTCTTTGTCGTTTAAGTTTAGGGTTAGAGAAGGAGTTTTTATGGGTATAAAATATTTGTTTTCTAATGTAAACTTTTTTATTTTCTATTTTTTCTTTGCGGGGAAATGGTCGCTCGATATATAAACCTGCATTTGCCCTCTACTGGACTATTATCTTTTGATCTACAACTACAGGAGGGGGTGATCCAAGTTTGTTATTGGTCCCATAAGAATTCATTAAAATTTGGTTCTTATGTGGATTAATAATTCTATAAATGTTGTTGGTACAAGAGTAGCTACTATGTTATGGTCCAGGTTAGGACCAAGGAAGAACAACACGAACACAAGAGTAGAAATGACGAAGGTATATTACACGAAATAATAATACAAGATGGGGAAGGTGTTAGTATGACTGTCAGTCTGGTTTGGAGTGAACTACTATCGACTCGACTCGATTCGATATTTACTCCGCCCCCACGAGGGAAAGATGTGGCACAAGTTTTACGTGGGTTTTCCGAGCCCGTAGGCTCGGCCAAAAAATGCCCGTAGAAAATGTAAAAAAAGAATCGGGTTGGTCAACATCCCCGAACGAGGTTCTACCCTTCGGCGGAGCCTAGTACGGGTTGCTCTCTGCTCAGAGGACGAGAGTTCGACAGTGAAGCCGGAACGGCTAGATATTTACTTACCCCCACCCACAAGGGAAAGATGTGGCACAAGGCCGAGTTTTACGTAGGTTTTCTGAGCCCGTAGGCTCGGCAAAAAAAAAAAATTGCCAGTAGAAACTGTAAAAACAGAATCGGCGTGGTCAACCTTCCCGAACGAGTCTCTGCCCTTCGGCGGAGCCACGTCCAGGTTCCTCTCTGCTCAGAGGCAAAGTTCGACCGTCAAGCCGAGAAGCTCGGCTCGATTCAGTATCCAGACCCCCCACCCACGAGGGTTGCATGTGGCATAAGGCCGAGTTTAATGTAGAACACGTATAAACGGGATCAGGTTGGTCAACCTCCACCAACGTGACTCTGCCCTACGGCGGAGCCACGTCCGGGTTCCTCTCTGCTCAGAGGCAGAGAGTTCGAACGTCAAGCCGGGAAGCTCAGCTCGATTCTGTATCTAGCCACCCCCACGATGGTTGCATGTGGCACAAGGCCGAGTTTAACGTGAGTTTCCCGAGCCCGTAGGCTCGGCCCAAAAATGCCCGTAGAGCCCGTATAAACGGGATCGGGGTGGTTTCGAACGAGACTCCGCCCTTCGTCAGAGCCTCATCTGGGTTCCTCTATGCTCAGAGGCAGAGAGTTCGAACGTCAATGCGAGAAGCTCGGCTTGATTCGTCCCTCTCTCTTGAGAGGCGTAGTATACACAGTTTTAAGAAAGAGTTGATTCTGTAGTTATAGTTAAGGATCTATGACATACTATTAATCGTTTTCGTATTGAAAATTGTTTTGGAAGTGCTTATTGATTAAATCTGTGCCTACTTTTCATTTAACATAACTTATTTATTTAACTTATTATTCATAGTTGTTTATTTACACATTTTTTTTAAAACCACTTTTATGAACAGTATTTCCATATATTTATTTATCTCCATTAAAGATAGTTATGTTGGATGATAATTGACTTATCCTAGTGGTAACGGTGGTAAGGATTTGTTTCACAATGTCTTTAAGGTTGTTAGAAGTAACCTTAATATGGGTGGTTCATTTTTTTTTAACGTATGGTGTAAACAATTTATTATTGATGTTTATGGTGATATCTAAATAAGCATAAGTAGAGGAAAACTAAATCGTAAATCCTCGTCCTAGTAATTTAAAGACGGTAATAATTTTCTTATATATGCTCAACGTTTGTGAACGATTATCATTGGGGGTGAAAATGAGCTCATCTCTGTATAGGCCTATTCGTTTGGAATCTACTATTCTATCTAAAATGTTAATACATATTAAATCAGGTATTCGGCTGAATTATATGTACCCATAGGAATATCAAAATACTGTTTTTTTTAATAAAACTTTTCACCTCTGAGATAGATACTTACCACCCTCCTTGACCCCTGTACTTTGTGAATGAAACATTGAAAGTGTGAAATCTATATTGGGTGTTTTCGGCAAGTTAAAGTTTTAGTTTGACCGTTTAGCTTGCAACATCAATTCCTCAGTGTTATCTTCTGCCTCCTGCTTCCTTTAAATTTACAGACGTGAAGTCCACTCCAATTCGCATTTGAAAAGACAGAAAGCCACTTTAGTCGTCTGCCGAAATAGCCTATTCACCATGTGAGATAAAAGAATTTGGTTGCTTGTTAAATATATTGCTCTATATAAGTCAAATACATCGATCTCTTTCTTGTGGATCATTTCTAACATTTTTACATTACTAGAATCAACTTGGATTGTATACCAACGGATTTTTTTACCTTTATATATATATATATATATAAACTTATTTAAAATTATTGATTAATGAAGAAACCACATTTTAAATAGGTTAATTTACAATATTTACCATCTGTAAATTTACATTGAGCACTGTTTTGAAAAAATAAAAATATCAATTAAGAACACCGACTTATATATCTTAATGTTATTTCTTATTATTCTAACACACACACACACGCGCGCGCGTGCTTGTGTGTGTGTGTGTGTGTATGTATTACCCACGTTCCAGAAAAGTTTTACTCATCTCTAACAGTTCGACGAGAGAAACAAAGCTAGTTTTTAATTGCCTATGCTAGAAAGTTTATTATACTATGATAGACAGTGCATTCTCTGGCTCACAATGAAGAATCCAAATCTTAATGAAGTCTTTGCATGTCTGTTTCGCACCATAAATAATTTCAGATTTCTACTGGAACTCTTATATACATTTCAAATAAGAGGGGATGAATAAGCTACCACCAGTAGTGAAGAGAGCGAAAACAATTACTACTTTGTGGGAAGATTGCTGTTTTTTTTGTTGTTTTTTTATAAATTCCAACCGAAAGTAGCATCCAGTATTCAACCAATGAATGCCGAACGTTTCCTTATAAGGATATTAATATTATAATATTTTAATTACCATCCTTATTTAAGTATTTGTGCATATAAGTCTTTGTATCTTAAAATTATGAATAATGTATATGTCCGTAGATAGATTAGAATTTGTTCTAGTGAAATAAATGTATTAACTTTTTAAAATAAAACCTTTAATAGGAAATAAATTTAATTCACAAGTGTAAATTAATCCCTGAGTTCAAACAATATAAAAAAAGTTTCTAGGTATGATCCATTTTTAAAAAGCAGAAAACATACGTGGAAGCATAATAATAAAAATTCTGCTAAAGGATCTGGTCAAGGATATTTCACTATTGCCTAAGTAGAAAAAAAAAATAAAAGCATGCTCAGTTGATAGTGATTTGCTAATGTGACCTACAATTATGACCCTTGATTAAACGAACTGTTGTGTATGCGCGCGCATACACACAATATTTAATATATATCTCTCTCTCTCTCTCTCTCTATATATATATATATCGTTTTTATATATATACTCTATTGTCATTTCTGTTTTTTTTTTGTCTGGTTTTGTATGTTACTGATTTTAAGTTTATGAGACGGTCTTTTCTTTAGAGGTATGTATTAGTCGTAACGATTATTTTACTTAATTCTTAATGTATACCTATTACCTGATCCCACGTGTGTATATATATATATATATATATATATATATATATCGTCAAAAAAACTAAAAAAACAAATTGAAATTCAATGCAAAGCGATCTGTATATTAAACACCCACTTAAATAAACAAATAAATAAATAGATAATCAGATAGACAATAATAAAAGACAATTCTCCAGACACATAACGACTGTAGGCGCGCCATAAAAATATCCTTCACTGGGAACCAACTAAAGGATGACCGTAAACATTAGCCTTGAAATAGATACCCTACCCAACCTTAGCAAAATCTCTCAGAGGATGATGAATCTACGGATAAGAATTAACTCCCTGACCACTTAAAGAAGGAAAATAGTCTAGCCACTCCCACAATAACAAATTCTGTAACGGACCGGGCCTAAAAAAAAAAAAAAAATACACGTAAACCGAGAGATAGCTTATTCCTAAAATTTCGCTTGAAGATGAAACGGAACTAAACACCAACTTAATTTTATTAATTATTTGGATGATTTCGGCTCTCGTTTTTGAAACATGAGAACTCTTATGTAGCGAAGGAATCATATTTTTAAACAAAAAATATTATTATATTATATATATATATATATATATATATGTGTGTGTGTGTGTGTGTGTGAATTTCGCTTACCATATGCAAATGACAATTTTTATATATATATTTTAGAATATTACAATATATAAAATACATAAAATTATAATTATTACAGATTGGTGATTATATGTTATTGTGTTATACTTTGCATTACATATGATATTTCAATAAAATAAAAACAATAAAAATTACAATATCCTTGTATATGATAAATTATTCTCTGAATAAATCTTCGCCTTTCTTTTCTTTACTAAACGTATTTATTCATACAAATTCAATGCTAGCAATGCGGGTACTTCAATATCTTAATTGCCACAATTTGAAAATAGCTTTTAATGTACACGATATATGTATACTTTTCAACAAAATACCCTTCCTTATAATGTAGTTAATCTAGTGATTAGTATTAATAATATGAATAATGAACATTATGCAATTCAAAGTTTACAACACGCACATTAAATGACTACATATAAGGCTATGCTATTTTTAATGTATATTCATTTTCATATATTTTCTTGGCTGACTTACACAAAAATTGACAGTTTTATTGGAAATAGTTATTAATATAGCAATTATGTCTTACAATTTTTTTCTTTTTTTAATTCTGGTGGTTGCACATGACAATATTATTCAAAATAATAATAAACAATTTCGACCGCTATTATTATATAATTTCAAAGTAAGCAAACATACTAAAAAAAAGCACGAAAATACTTCATGGTGTTTAGTAGTAGTATTTTTAACGTTGATGTCAGAACTATACTTTTATTGTTTCAGAAAGGTATAGTGTGTTATAACTAATTCATTTATATAACTGATTACTTGAATGCATTAATTACACAAAATACGAAAACAAATAAAAGACGAACAACACATACACTTATAGGGATAGGCATTTAAAACCTGTCGGTAGGTACAGCTTATCCCACATCTGTTGAGTGAGAATCAAAGAAACCAATGCTCCATGATGTTTTGACGAATTGAAAAATTTACATAGGATCATTACATAAAAACAAGAAATGGATTTTCTTTGATAACAGTAAGCGAAGTGGGTACAATTTTGAATTTCCAAAGAATCATTTAACTTCACCGTTACATTAGTAAAAGATAATGGTTATTGTGTGTATGTATGCCTATTTTAACTTAATTGACTGTGTGCATGAACACTTACAGAAAAAAAAATCAGCTGATATTAGTGAAGAGATATTTCTGAATAATGATATGTATATTCTCACATCGAGATTCACCATTCGAAGGGTTCGCCTTGTTCACCAACAATTTACGCGACATATTATCTATAAGTTAAATATGTTGGGCTTTCCAAACGCAATAAAACATTTTGTTATAATGAAGGAACGGAATAAGCACTTAAAAAATTTATTGATCAAGAGAAGGAAAATATTTTAAACGTGGAATAAAATGTGTAGGAATACGTTGGAAGAAAGACATAGAATTTTGAGTAAATAAAAATGAAATTGATTAAATGTATTTGTTTCTTGTCAGATTAATACATTTCATAGGTGTAATTTTCCTAATGCCACTCTGTATATTCATAACAAATACACCCTCCACACATATACACAAACACAGAGACACACGTACACACTCTAGTATTTTTTTAAAATATTTTACCACCATCATGAAAGATGTGGTTTGCATCATCATACTCCTCTTATTTTCCCGATGTTCTAGTTGTTTTTCAGGTTTATAATAGTGTTCTATATATATATATATATATATATATATATATATATATATATATATATATATATATATATGTATGCATATATATCGCGTTGGTTTTGTATAATTTTTGCAGCCCGTCAGTTAGTTCCTGATAATTATTGTTTGCTCTGTCGCTTTCATTTCTACCCTATTTACAGTAATTTTTACCTTAAGATTTTCTGAGCTAATCTTTCGTGGTTTTTTAATTTTTTCTGAAATTCTACACCGAGAACGGACAAACCATCAATTTTAGTTGAACGGACTGTATAATCAGTTTAAAGAGAGACAGTACTCTATACGAACTTCGAACTAGAAATGTCATAATTTAATAAGAATTGAATTTAATCGAAGTGTCCGTGCGACGCCGGAAAATATAGCACTCAAACAGAACGCCCATTGCAGGTACTTAAAAATTAAAAACAAAACACCATAATGTTTTGTAAAACTAAGATATGCTCAACTCTTATCTTTTTTTCTTATACAGTATTCAATGTAGGACAATTTTACCACAGACAAAGAGGAAAAATAGTTAACACAGTTAGATATATTGAAGGATTCAGAGTATATCATTGAAAAATAGTCTGGAGAACTAGAAAGTCTTAATAAAATGAGAAGTAAACTACATTTGTACTTATAAAACATATTTTAAATTTTGTATAATGCTGTAGATGGATTTGGATAATTTGAAATATTGACGCCAAAACAAGTAAATGCAAACAATAAGTTTGTTTAAATTGATGGCAATGAAAGGTTTCGATTTAAAAATAACGAGGTAAATATTTTCTCGAGCTACAGAGGACAGGAAGTGTTGGAGAACCGCAAATGCTCAATTAGTGAATGTACAGGTTGCGAAAAATCACATAAATGCATAAGAATGAAAAATGAGTAAATTGACACGGTTTATAGCAGAATCAGGCATAGTATTATTTGTTCACATTATTTTTTACACACGTTTGTTTTCGTTTTCCTTTCATTATTCTATCATACTTTATCTATAGTTTAATTAAAGCTTTCATCATTACCGTTGAAATAAAACGAATTCGACCATCAAATATTTTTACATTTATATTCATTAACGTTTCATAACGAGATATCAGCTTAAAATCAATCAGCAAAAAGACATATTACATTTAAAATCACTTTACTGTTGTAAATTATATAACTAGAATATGAATTTACTAAGAATATTTACATATTTGCATGAGTTTAAGTATCAACTGCTCATGTAATTTTTCACATAAGAATTAAATGTTAGAAAAATCACGGATGAAATCTACGTTATGTTTGTTGAGGTTCATGAGCAGAACATAGTTATATTTGCCAACAGTAAAAAAAATACAAGCCAACAGAAAATGTTTGAAATTACGAGCCATACGTTCCAACCTAATATATATTGAAAGCCAAAAAGAAAAAATAATGTTTCAAACTTTACATAACAATTTTATGAATGTCCTTCGTTAATAAATTTTAGAAACTTACATTAGCGAAATTTTAATTGAGTCAACTAATGAAGATTTGAAAAATGATGTTCAAAAGTGAAAAGGAAACGAAGAAAAATAGCATTATAATTCAATAAAAAATCTGTTAATAAAAAGTATGTACATTCTTATCATGGGAAACAACAAAAAAAGTAACTAATACTTATGATTACATTAAATTGTCAGAAATGATTTTCATGCGTACACACATAAATGGATGAATACTTAATAAGGAGTGGGTAAAAGTTTATCGTTTTCCGTACAATGGAGATGAGGACAAAAAGACCAATTAATTGGATTTTATTGCACCAGCTTGTGATATATCAATTTCATTTGTATATATATATATATATATATATATATATATATATATATGTATATATATATATATATATATATATATATATATATATGTATATATATATATATATATATATATATATATACCCCCAAGTATATGATTGGTGTATATGGAATGAATTCCAGTAACCAACAATTACTATTCTTAAAAGAGTGCTCAATACAATGTAGAGCAGATATAATTATTTATTTTAAAAAAATTTATAACATAAATATGTTATAAAATCACTACAAAAATAGCCATTTTGTTTCAACACCCTCGGTGACTTATCAAGTGATGACGTTGAATGTAAATTAAATGGTTTTAAAAGTTTCAAATTAATTAACAATCCTTCGCAAGGGGAAAACGTTGTTACAAAGGCTAGATGGACCAATCAAAATACAAGTATAGGAAAATTCAAAAAGCTTGAGAACGAAATCATGTTATAATATCTATTCAGATGTTTAAAATATGTGTAATATTAAAAAAGAATTTATTCCAACCAATAATTACTAAATTATATGATGAAATTTAGCATTAAAATTTAAAACTGCTAAATACAAAATCAAAATTTAATCGCTATTAAGTTTACAACTATAAAATTACTGAGGAGAAAGAAGAAATATTCACTTTTAATTGTGTATGTATGTACGTATGTGTTGGTTTCCCTTCCCCACACTTCCTTTTTTTTTTTTTTTTTTCATGACAGACCGTGAAGATGTTCTCTGTCACGTCTTTTTTTGTGTGTGTATATATGTATATATAACTATGTCTGGGTGCTTATATATTAGAATCTGATTGCGTTTGTTTTACGTGCGAGTTTAGGACCCCATTCACACACTCTTCGGATTAAAATGTAGACATTGTCAAAGGACCGGATATTAAATTAGCTAAAGTAACTTCAATGAAGAAATAAATTGAATAACATATATATTTCTTCTTATATGGCTATTTTTGTAGTGATTTTATAACATATTTATGTTATAAATTTTTAAAAAATAAATAATTGCACACACAGATATATATATATATATATATATGTATGTGTGTGTGTGTGTGTGTGTGTGTGTGTGTGTGTGTGTTGTGGATTCTGCGTGAAAAATCGGTCTCCAATAAATGACAAACGCAAGTATTTAAGCTAAGAAATTAAATGTATATACACAAAATACAAAAGGTAATGCTGTTAGTAAAATTCAGGAACGCCGGTTAGTACTAATCAAAGATCGCTATATACAGTCTCGAAGTAAACTTCCTTAGAGTCGGGCGTCCTTGTAACTGACTTCTAACGTCAACTCAGTCTCAATGTCTATGTACTTTCCACTCTGTTTTTCTACCCTCTTCCTCTACCCGTTCCTCTACTCTTTCAGACCTCATGACTGACTGACTGTGGCTATTTTATGGCAGCAGGACGAGTCCATTTACATCAGAAAAGGGTGGACCCCATAATACCCACCTCCTTAGATCCCTATTTGGGGGGAGTTAATATTGTGTCCATTGTTTGTTGAAAAATTGCAGGAGCAACTTTTATTCCGAATGGTAGTCTGTTGAACTTGTACATCCCTTTGTGCGTATTAATGCAAAGGATTTTCGAAGTCTCTTGTAGTGGAATTTGTAGATAAGCCTCACTAAGATCTATTTTTGAAAATATCTTACCCCCGTTGAGCTTTGTAAATATTTCCTCTGGGCTTGGTTGTGGGTAATGGTGGTCTTTGTTGGGTCCCGTCGAAAAATCTGCGCGTACGCGAATTTGTCCTGACTTCTTTTTTACGTAAACCACCGGCGCAGCCCACTCACTAAACTCTGTTTTAGATAGAATCACTGTTTGTTCAAGTCTCTGCAATTCTTTGTCTATTTTTTCTATAGTAGCAAACGGTACATTTCGCTTCTTTCTGAAAATTGGTTGGACATTTTCTTTTAATTCTATTTTGGCCTTAAATTTGTTGCATCGTCCCAACACACTTGAAAATACCTCAAGCAATGGCTTGTATAATTCTTCCTTCAATTTCATGGTATCTAATTGTTCAACCTCAAAATTTTTGCAAAACGAGTTGATAGGTAGGTCCCAAACGTTGAATTTCTGCATCCAGTCGATACCTACTAAATTTTCAGTATCTTTCATGACGTATATCTTAAGTTTTTTGTTGCCCCTGAAATGTAACATTCACTATTATTTCTCCCTCAAATTTTATTCGTTTGCCTGTAACCGACTTGGCAATTTTTTGAGTGTGTAACATGGTAGGTCTGTTGAGATTTTTCCATGTATGTAAGTTGATTATCTTGTGGTCGGAACCCGAATCCAGTTGTAATTTAATCTTTTGTTTAAAATTTCCAGTTCTACATATTTCCTTACATTGGTGTTGTCATCATTATTCATCCTTGTAGCTCTTATTCAATTAGTATCTTTTCTATTTCTATATTGGGATGCCTTGTAGCCTTTTTTTCCACATTCATGACAGTTTTTATATCTGAAGTGGCAATCCTTGTTCCAATGTAATCCTCCACATCGATAACATGCTGATGGAGGGGGTTTATATTTGTTTCGATATCCGTCATAATTTGTCCTGTATGTTGTACTTTTTCTCTTATCATAATATTTTTATTTTCTTTCCGGGGTGGGTGAGAATCTTTTTTCATTGTCGTAAAATTTTAGTTTTCTTTCCGGGGAGGGTAAAGAACATAGACTTTTATTTAACTTACGTATATGAGAAACAGCTGATTCTTCAATCTCCTCTGCGTCTTTGTTTATGCTTAAACATCTCTGGCAATCTTCCGATAATTGCTGTAATGTTAGACCCGGTTAATTTTGTAATTTGCAAGCATTCTTCTACGCATTTCGCTATCTTTTGTAGAAACTAGCTCTTGAACAAAGATGAGACATTTAAAATTGTCCGGTGTTAATTCCGCTAGTTTGAAGTCGTCACAATGTTTATTTACGATTGCGGCAAACGTGGAATAATCCTCATTATCGCCCTTTACCAGGCTAAGGCATTTCCACCTCCTATGGAAGAGTGATGTTTTGGGTCTGAAGAGTTCTTTAAGACATGTCACTGCTTCGTCAAATTTTAATTCGTTCATCTTTTTTGGAAAGATATAATCCACGAACTTTGTATATTCTTCAGTTCCTAATTTTCTAAGCAATAGACGTAGCTTTTTTGCTTCTGTCCAATTTTGACAGTCTATGTTAAAGAGGTCTTCATGTCTTCTGAAGTAATCTCCAAAATTTGTGTCCTCATCTAGAGAATATTTGAAAATCTCTACGGTATTCCACACTGCGTCTTGCGAAAATGTTGTTTCTTTTTCAATATTTAATTGCTTGCTGCCCGCTACTTTCAATATTAGTTCCTGGAGCTCTGTTTGTCTATCTTGATTTTCCTTTTGCGTTTGTAATATTTGCTTTTGCCATTTTTCTTGTAGCTGTAACTGTTGATCATTTTGGTATTTCTGCATTTGTAATTGTTGCTCATTTTTGGTGTCTCATCAGTTCTACCAACATATTTTTAAAATCTTCCATGATAACTCAATTTTATGTATTTTTACTCCTCGAAATTGTTTGTCGCTAATTTGTTGTTGAACAACGAGGAAAGAATTTTTTTTCTGTTGATTAGTTTTTCCGCGTGTGTTCGCCAAGTTGTTTGTTGTTAGACGTACGAAAAGTTTTTTCTTTCCGTGTGCGTTTCGAATCCTCGTTCGCCAAGTTGTTGTGGGTTATTCGCGTGAGTTTCGAATCCTCGTTCGCCACGTTGTTGTGGATTCCGCGTGAAAAATCGGTCTCCAATAAATGACAAACGTAAGTATTTAAGCTAAGAAATTAAATGTATTTACATAAAATACAAAAGGTAATGCTGTTAGTAAAATTCAGGAACGCCGGTTAGTATTAATCAAAGATCGCTATATACAGTCTCGAAGTAAACTTCCTTAGAGTCGGGCGTACTTGTAACTGACTTCTAACGTCAACTCAATCACAATGACTATGTACTTTCCACTCTGTTCCTCTAACCGTTCCTCTACTCTTTCAGACCTCATGACTGACTGACTGACTGTGGCTATTTTATGGCAGCAGGACGAGTCCATTTTTAATAGAAAAGGGTGGACCCCATAATAATAATAATAATAATATATATATATATATATATATATATATATATATATATATATATATATATATATATATATATATATATGTGTGTGTGTGTGTGTCTGTGTGTGCGCGTGTGTGTGTGAATAATATGGAACAGAGCTTAGTACTTTAATTCAATTTAATTCAAATAATTATATTGAAATTTTCGGGTCTTGTTTTGAAACATGAGAAATCTTATGTAGCGTGTTGGAATCATATATTTAAAAAAATAATTATATATATATATATATATATATATATATATATATATATATATACGGGTGTGTGTGTAGGGTGTAACAGTAATATTGTTAAATTGTTAGATTAAGTTTTGTAACGTTGTAACTTACAAATGTTTAAAGATATCTTACTGGAAGTGTCCATGGCTTTCATAACCCTACTGGTCTCTACGTTGTGTAATAAGAATGCATTGTTACTCACCAAGCTTAACAGATGTCTAGTGAGGCAATCCATCATAATATAAATGTCAGGTAAATCAATTCATGATAGCTAAGGATGGGAATCTCATGAAAGATTGATACAAAGCCCATATATATATATATATATATATATATATATATATATATATATATATATATATATATATATATATATATCATTGTGCATGTATGTAGAAAATAGAAAAGAACACGTTGGGTGCATAATCCGGGGTTCCTTAGTATTTTAGTGTTACATACAGAAGTAGAGCTTATGTAGCGAAGGAATCATATTTTTAAACAAAAAATATTATTATATTATATATATATATATATATATATATATATATATATATATATATATATATATATATATTATGGTCCATGATCATTTCCAACTTATTCAAGAGGATCTTCGCCCTCTCTAACCCCCTAATTTTCTGTTTTGGTGTAACAAGATGTTTCATGTAAGATTTCATTTTCAAGTCTTTCTTCAAAGTTCTTTGGACAGTCATAGGTGAAACTGTCTTACATGACAAACGTCTTATGGATTGTGTTGGATCTTTTCTAATTGATCTCTTTAGCTCTAAGTTGAAATGATGATCACTCTTCCTGTTGTGACCTCCTGATACAGTTTTCTACTCTATTGTTCCCTCTTTTTATAACTTGTTCACCGTTCTCTTGATGGTTCTTGAATCAACTTTGAAGATGGAAGCTAAAGTATGAATTTTGTTACCATTACTGAAGGCCTGAAAGATCTTTTTCGTCTCACTATTGCTCAGTTGGAAGACATAGTGAGTTTGACATAAAGCAATTTTGAACTTGTTTTTTTTTTGTTTAGTTGAATAACTCAGAAGGTGTTTCATTGATTCTTAAGACATATGATGCCAAGGTGGCTAAACGTCTTATTTGAAAACCTGAAAAAAAGAAATTCAATTAGTTTAGTGTTTTTTTTTTTAAATATTAAAAATCTCGTGGGATGGGAGATTATTCTGTTTCACGATTTGGATAATGTAGCTGTTACAGCCGCTATGTCCAGACGCCCGTGCACGCAGGTGCGCACGCACAGGCACACACCCACGTGTGTGTGTGTTTGATGGTCTTTATCTTTTGTTAAAAGGGGGTGTTTTATTGTTCGGGGCATAAATATGATCTAGTTGTCTTTATAATATTCCATGTTATTCAATTCTATTTAATTCATGTTTTCTACGAATACAAGACTAAATAGAATTATATTTACTCTAAGACTATGCAATTCCCGATCCGACAAAATATTTCCTGTCTCATTTAATCTTATGTGTGGTCAAGATTTGTTTATATTTCATCATAGAAAATTTCCTTCCCTTCCTCGGAATGTTTTCCACATATGCCTAGAAGCTAATATTTGCCGCCTCCCAACTGAAACGGTGCAGTTTTCGAGTTCTTAGTCAAGCGTTGAATTGACTGCTTCGAGACAAAATAAACGCCGAAAATCGTACAACGGATTAGTCACAGTCTTCTCAAAAACGAAGACGTGCACTTCCTTTACTGATCCGGTCAGCAAATCGTGCATATGACTAATCAGAACTGAGTCAAAGATGTAATTTTGATCTATGCGAACAGTACGGTGATTACATCTTACTGGCTCATTTAAGCTGAAGTATACAATGAACGATAAAAATATATCATATAATTAGAAAGAAACGAGTGAGAGAGAGAGAGAGAGAGAGAGAGAGAGAGAGAGAGAGAGAGAGAGATGAATTCGTCATAAAATAAGTGAAACAAACAGAGATTCAGATTAATATGAAATCATTTTTTCATTTGACCTTAAACAAATGTTCATGAACGAAAATCAAAATGACTATTCAACCGACGATGCCATTCCCGTTATTTAATGAGCATCTGGAACAAACAGTTTATAAAAAAGTTAACTTCATTATATTTCGTTAAATTAAGAAAATGTTTTATTTTATCAGAAAGGGTTTATATTTTGTTTCTTTCTATTTCACTCTTTCTCTATTATTTCTGTTGCTGTCTTGGACTTCTTTTATTTTTTTACACATTGCATCGTAATTTTTAATACCGTTCGTTTTTTTCCCTCCACACTCATACTTAGGATCTGCCAACCATTGGTAAACTATGCTGGCGCATAATTCGATGGTATAGTAAGTTTAATGCACATTGGCGTTTTCACTATTCCAAGTTTAGTTCAGACTAAGCATTAACTACACGCAAAAGATAGACACAGGCACCACACAAACAAACATACATATATATATATATATATATATATATATATATATATATATATATATATATATAACTTTTAAAGTGACATATATATATATATATATATATATATATATATATATATATACATACATCATTTTAAAAGTTATTTTTAGTAGATTTTTAAAGTGATATATATATATATATATATATATATATATATATATATATATATTATCCTCATTAGTTTTACCCATACGGATTACCTAGTTTTTCATAGACTATATATATATATATATATATATATATAAAAAGTTATTTTTAGTAGATACCTACATAAGAGTAAACGCCCAGTTCATTTATTAAATAGTTTTTTTTTTATTTATTTTCGTCTGCCGACTTGATGATTCTAGAAATCTTCTTAAAGAAAAATATGCGGTCTCTGACAGGATTCAAACTTGAGTCCCTTTGGGAATATGGAACAGTCGTTTGATCAGCAAAGATTGTTCGTAGAAGAGTCGGTTAAAACATGTCAGATTTTCATCATAAATCGAAAATATACTCATCCGCACCTCCCAAGACATATTGGGTCAAAACTTTGGTCAATAATCCATTCCTCCTCAGAAATATGACGAAAACATACGTCCAACGATGGACCGTCACAATCGGAGAAAAAAAGCATATTTTTACTTGATAAACTATAACGTCAAATGAGTCGCAGATAATAAAATAATTTTTTAACATTTAAAAATCAGAAGAAATTTTTGTTTTGTTTATAGGCATTAATTTATATTAAATATAAAGTACACTTTCTTAGAGTGAAAAAATTCGACCCAAAAATTATTTCACAATATTTTACAGTTTTCATTTTTTTCTGGATCAAGCGCAATAATTTTGAAGGTTTAGCTAACTTTACAATGTTAGTGAATTGTCTTAGAGATGATTCTTTTCACAACAAACTGCCATTTTATTGGTATTTCAAGATTCAAAACTAGTATAAAATATAATAATTCCCGCACATTTTCAATATATGAAACAGATTTAATAGTAGATTTAAAAGTAGTTATTTGTGAAATGAGTAAAGACTGTTCTCATAAAAGTTCAAGAAATATCTAAAGCATAAACACTGAGATTCTATAGGCTTCTTTAGGTTTAAATATTTATAAAAACTAAAGTATTTTCAATTATATATCACCCCCATTGCACTATATTGCACAGAAATATTATATTACTAGTTCTCATTTTATCATTTCAATTCTTACATTTTTGATCATATATTTTATGAAAAGTTAATTAACTTTGTTGTTAAGTAGGACTCAGCGTACTTCCTGCTTTTCCTTTCATCCGGCTCCTACTTATAACTATGGCATGTTACCAGTAAGATTTGAGAAGTAGTTGATTGGCTCAACATTTTTTGTCTGATTTATGAGTATTTCATATATACCTTCTTTGTTTTCCCTACTTAGTCTCCTGTTCCTTCTCATTTTAACTACACCCTTCCTAATACTCAGATACAAAGACAACATTGCAAAAGACATTTATATGCAAGTTATATTGGCGGCTCACATGATTAGCATACTCTGAAATCATTTTATGAGTATATTTGCAACATATTCAAATATGTTTTGCGCATATAATTGCTTAGTGTTGC
Organism: Acanthosepion lycidas; assembly: GCA_963932145.1. Lineage (NCBI taxonomy): Eukaryota > Metazoa > Mollusca > Cephalopoda > Sepiida > Sepiidae > Acanthosepion > Acanthosepion lycidas. Next base: position 101,092,758 of record OZ010571.1, read on the forward strand.
GAACACAAAAATCGGATAAAATAAAGCTATTATCAAAAATCTTTTCATATTTTCAACGGAACGGGAACTGTTCGCATAATACCCTATATTTTTCAACACTTGAATGCTACCACATTAAGAAAAACTAATTAGAGAACGTTGGCGGGTCAAGCATTCTGATATGTTCAGCAGTTTGGTTAACATGTCACTCGGCGGTTATTAGTCTGATCCGACAAACATGTATAAAGTAAGAAAATACTTGTTCATAAAACATATAGGGTAAAATATGACTGTTGATATCAGTATGTTGACATTGTCTCTTTGAACCCGGCTTTTAATCACAACTAATTCTTGTTCCGAATCACATCGCTTTTCTCCAGTGTTCAACGACACGGAAACATACACATATCATAAAGGAAAATACGACCGACATGCGCATTTGTTGAATGATTCTCTGTAAAAAGCGGCCTAGAAACTGTATTTTTGCCTGTCATCATTTTAGATATATGCTTGGGGTGATTATCGATGCATGTAAATCTGTGCAGAGTTGCGCTGAAAATGAAAAACTATACCATTATATTTTGGAGCAAATGCTATCGCCATTGCATGTGTTTGTAGACTTTTTGCAGTTTGCATTATCATTAAGCACAACATTGTGTATCACGCAAGTTAATATAAACCAAAAATCATATATATATATATATATATATATATATAAAGATATGTTTGGTGGTATAAAAATTTTATCACTGCCATGAATAGACAAAAATTATTTTTATTATTACCACTCATGATAATAAAAGTTAAAAATGAAAAACGGGCTAGCTAACCAGTTTCGTACCTCGCTCAACATAGCTAAATCGAGATAAATAGAGTAAATTATATAATAAAAAATGAACAATGGACAATGTTTATTGTTGGGAAATGTCTATATATATATATATATATATATATATATATATATATATATATATATATATATATATATATATATATATGGCGTATAGATTTATTCCGATATTTCCTTGTTTTTTATCTGATTACAACCTCGGGGTATTTAAGAAATACCCAATGCAAATATGAAAGATGTTGACAAGCTGCATTTTGTGAGATCATAGTACAGTCTATGAGGAATATATCAATCACTCTTCTCTTTGTAGTTTTACTGTTTGCTTCTAGTGATATATAAGACAAAAAAAAAAACTTCGAATTTAGAAATAATTCGTAAAAAGAATTAGAAAAAAGTAAATCTACGTTCTTTATGGTTTAATTGAAATTTTATTTAAGTTTCCATATGTCCTCCATCATTAGCAATACAAAGGGTAATACGATTTTGCAGTTCACGGAAAACACTTGCCAACTGATTTACAGTAATGCCTGAAAGCACATTAATTATTTTAGCTATACTTAAAACTAGGTACATTAAACTTTATAACATTTTTCTGATTATTTCTATCGCAAATACAAATAAAGTTATAATATTTTAAAGTGCACTCGAACTTTATGGACACACTGTGCATATATATATATATATATATATATATATATATATATATATATATATATATATATATATATATGCATCTTACTTTTTAAATTTAAGATTCTTATGTTTCATCTACGTGTCAGAAAAATTACCTGAGACGAAGAGAAATATTAGATAACAAATATTCCTTTAGCCAAGTTGTCATTTTACATAGGGAATTACAATACAAACATGATGTGATAGGCACTAACTATTGTGCTTCGAACATAAATTAATTTCAAGTAACACTTTCTAATTGAATGAGAAAGTATGCGACGCCTTGTAGTATCTTCACATGAAATCCTGTAAGATATCGACAACTAAATTGTCAGATAAGCTTATCGTAATTGATTGTCATTGACGGGTTCTAAAAGTATTTTTATTACGCTTGGGACGTATCCACTGATCGTTTAAACTTTGTGTGAAAGTCATCGCGTAACAATACCGACTTTACTACACTGCTTGTGCAACTGACATGCCAAAATGTATAGAGTAATATTATTAATGCCGGTTAATTCCCTCACATAGAGTGTGATTAGGATTTCCAATGAACAAGTTATAGTTTCCTCAGGCAAGAACATTTAATGTGATGTTGCTATACTGGTTTGAAAGTACTAAATCATAACCGAGCAGGTAGTTGTAATTATTCATGTATAATATTTTTAATCATTTCCCACAAAGTAAAGCAATAAAAACCTAAGGCACAAGGAATTACTGAGAGTGAAGCAAACAGAAAAAGTTAGCGAGGAGAAATATATAAAGAGCATAATTAATTTTTACAAGCAATTAATCAAAATCATATGTACCCGATAGGTTCATGTCTACTTAACTATTCTCAGCGAGATAAAGTTATTTAAATTTCACTTTATGACCGAAAGAATTTATGTAATATGGTTCTACAGAAAGTTGTTGTTAATATCATGAATGGAGCAATTAGTAACAAGGTAATTTAAAGGAAAATGAAAATAAAACTGCCACCTCAGTCAATTGAAATCTTTTAAACAGCTAAGACAAAAAGATGGCATGAGATAATTGACACTCACAGGCAAGAGTACGATCAATCAGAGTGACATGTACAATTTATAAAAAAAGCTTGAAGAAATGGATATCAGAACTGGGAGACTATGTATAGTAAAAAAAGTAGATATTTCTAAGAGATACAAAGGATAGGATATTGAGGAGAGCCATGATTGGCATACTCTCAAGGGCTACAGTATTCAAAACAATAGTAAAATAATAAACGTTAAATTTTAGACAATTACAAAATGTAGGCATCCCTTAATTTTCTCTTGTGGCCTATCTTCTTTCTATATTAAACTAAATATTTACTTAAGAATATTCCAATATCCTTATTAAAATATTTGCAGATTCTAACACGTTTATGTATGCATCTCCAAAACCTATACGATTAAAACCTGGCAGCTCACCTATCCTCTGATGCAGCTGTAACAGCTCCTTATGGATAAGTGGTTTATAGTATGCAGTGCACCATAAACCAATCTAATGATGTTAAATCACCGAGCAGTATCGTTTTCAGCATGCAAGATGTACGCTCATATTCGCAATGCGGCTTCTTGCCTTGGATGTCTATTTGGACTAAATGTCACTCTAAATCCGAAAATCCGATCCATCGCTAAAGATCCTAGAAACTGATTGGTTTCTTTTATCGCTCTAGATAATAACTGATCTCTGTCGCAATGGTCAAATCAGACAAAAAAAAAAGTGAGTATAGCCGGCATTTCAAGTTTAGATCCTCCCGATCTTTGGTTTGGTTTAGTTCGAATATCTCTGGGCGACCTTGTAGGTGTTGAATTATTTCCTACCCTATAACCCCTTTCTCATAGCTGAAACCTTGCTAAATTACCATTCTTCTATCGTTATTTTCGTAACAAATCACCAGACGCGCTACAGTCGTTATCATCATCTGTTCAAACCGTCCCAGTTAGAACCCGACATCGCACCTAAGCAAAATCGACTATTCTTCAGTTGCGTTAGCAAGGAGAAAGTTCAACTTACACATCTTCCCAAGCATTGTGTAAGAGACATCCTCAAAGTTGCTTCCCGATAACCACGAGCTTATCTTTTCCAAGCCTAGCGTCATCTGTTACTTATCCAAAATCTGCACATAGGGTGCGTTTCTTACATCCACCTAGTAATTCTTCATTCAGTAACCGTCTAAGTTTATTTGCTACTGAGACATGTATTCGGTGATCAATGGTATAAAAAGCTTATCTTGGCAAAAAAAATATAATAACAAGTAGCCGAGAGAGAATCGACCCATTTTTAAAAATATAAACTCACTAATTTTCATCGGGATTCCGACTAAAATATTGCTTAATTTTATCATTGACAATTTACGAACTCAGTCGTTACTGCAGAAATAGCCCCCTAAATTTTATTTAAGTCAGAGTCTGAATACACAGTTGCAGCATTTTAACTTTTCTAATACATAAAATATCGCAAATGATATGATTTGAAATTATCGATAATATATGCGATTATTTGTTTACAAAGATATTTACGTTAAGCTTTACCGTCCTATGTGGTATCGTCATTACTATACACCTTTTGATTCGGATGCATACCACAACTAACTCCTATTTATCCATGCTTCGTTTATTACGTTTTAGTAAGCATTCATTTCCTGGCGTCTCCGGATTTTTTTAGAGGCACATAGCCTTGTAAATTAAAATGTAGTTTAAAATACAACTATCTACTTCACGGCGAGGTACAAATTTACTCCCTGGTTCTACAAATGCTGAAAATAAATTTGTTTAATGATTAATAGGTCGATTTGTTTTTATTTCAATTTTTTGAAGGTTATTTAGAGCAAGGAAAATATTTTTTTTTTGATTCTAAGAATATTTTTAGATAAAAAAATAGTGATACAAGACTTACTAATTAACCCATAGCTGGGGGAGAATACGAGAATTCATATTTTTCGCAAGGGCGTTTGCGCGTAAATGAATATAACGAACGCAACGAGAATTGGAACTCGGCTCTCCGAATAACAATTCTGATTCATTATCCATTATACCACCCGAATATCCAAGTTGACAGCAGCTTTTTATTTCCAAGCGGTCACCCATCTAAATACTGACAAGGCACGACGTTGCTTAACTTCGGTGATCGTATGAGATATGGCCGTAAATCAAATTTGTTAGTGAGAGAGATGGATAAACGACACAAATGGGAATATGACTGATGAGTATTAATTGATATGTAATACATTATACATATCGAATGTGGTAGGAAAGGAATCTGCAATCGTGGATTGAATAAAGTATTCACATTTAATTTTTCAATGTACTAGGTTGGATGACTGACATTTGGAGTAGTCCGAAGGGCTGAAAAATTGTGTGTATTACATGTTGGGCCCATCAACTAATACCTGATACATATTATTTAATAAATCATCATCAACAACATAAACAACAACAACAAAAGCAACAACAACAATAATAATAATGATAATGGAGCGTAGAAAAAATTAAATATCAAAGTTAGTTTGATAAATTTTCTGCATGTTTGAACGCTAAGAAAAAATAATATACACGCACAAAGCTCGTAATACTAAACCATTGTAATACAGTCATGTAGTTTTTCAATGTAACTGCAATAATAATAATAATAATAATAATAATAATAATAATAATAACAAGCCTTCCAATAGAAAATAATAAGATAATGTTTACGATCTATTATGTTGGTACAAATATAATGACGTAATAATGTCGTTTTTTAACGTTAAAAATACGTAAAAAAACGACATTATTACGTCATTATTTTTGCACCAACCTAATATTAATATCTGATAGATATATTTCATTCTATTACAACAAAACAACAACCGCAACCACAATAATAATAATAATAATAATAATAATAATAATAATAATAATAATAATAATAAATAAATAAATTGATTGATTGACATAACTCCTAAAATATTTTTCAACATTTAAGAGATTTAAGAAATGAAAAAAAAAAGTGTTTGGCAATGTTGAACAACATTTCAATAGAATGTCTTTCTTCAAGCTATATGTAAACAATTTTTCAAGTATAAAAATATATAAATGTAGAAAACATTTTAAGTCTTTGACAAAAGTTGCTTGTCTAAGATTTATTACTGATACAGTAATTGTGGGGAGAAAAATGGGGGAGAAATGTCAAGGTTGGTCGTCACTAGCTAACTTCTACATAGTTGGGTTCCCATCCTATTTATTCATTACTATATAATTATTCACCATAATAATTTATCAATCACCATTCGCTTCTTCATATGATGACCCCATAAAAAACGAAATGATGTTAGTAAAACCCATCCACACCTCAAAAATAATAGTGACTGAAACAAAATCAATAGGCTCTCTCGCTAAGGGAGAGATAGGATAGAAATAAACGTGCATTAGAAAATTCAAAAATTGACGCAGTTGAGATTGAAATAGGCTGGCCAAAAGAAACTGTAGAGATTGGGAATTTCGACTTGGATCATCATAAAATCAGAAGCTGGGAACAACACTTACATTAAATAAATACACTTGGAAGAGTCTATCTTAACCAGGGGAGGGCATTTCTTGTAATGAAAAAGATAACGGCTGTACTAGTAATGAATGCGTGAAAACAAATGAAATGCCGCCAGCATGATGGCAGGCAGCTGAAATGGGCTTAACATCATGGCTTATTGTTCATCTTGGAATTTTCCGTTAGTTGGTTATTTACTAATAGGAAATAATCAAACAGCTTTGTATAAATCATATGGAACTCTCCCGTCATTCTGTTCATTTTGCCCGGGACAGGAAGTTTATAATTTTCTTATGTAACAATCCTCATGTTTTTTAAGCTCGGTTGATTCGGAATATTTTTTCGGGATGTGCACCTTAAGATGTTTGTCGAAATTACTGTCGTTTATAACAAAATATTCTCTAAGCTCTTTTGATGTCACATTGTTGCGTCTGATATTATACCAGTGTCCATTGAATCTTTAATTTAATAATAATAATAATAATAATAATAATAATAATAATAATAATAATAATAAAAATGGAGAGTATAACAATTTAATTAACAAAATCGGTTTGATTAATGTCTCTGAATATCTGTACGCATGTTTGAAATAGGTTGTTCTTTACTTAAGACAAGGTATGGTGTCTATGACAGAGAACGTCACTCGGTCAGGGATTTGCTTTGTCGAATGAATCATTAAATGTTTAGCAACGACAGGCGTGAGTGTAATCCAACTTTTCACCTAATCTTGCATACTAATTATCCGATGCCGATGCTCATACTCTTCAGGTTATTGTCTGGTAGATTCAGATTTCATCGCCTCTTCACACTTGGAGATTAGGGAAATTCCTAATTGTGGGACTTACCAAACAAAATTGAAATTTTGTAACACTGAACAGCATAACGTTAATAAAGAAAGCAATAAGTAGTTATTCAGAAAAAAATAGCACGGTTGATGAAGTAAGAGTAAATCTGTGAAGACTGAAATGAATAAAGACAGAAAATATAAATGCGACATGTTGAATGAAAAAGATTATCAAAATCATTAAGTTTGGACAACTCTGTAAATTCACGGAAACACGCATAGAATCATATTTGTCTGCATGTATATATATGCGCATATATGTATATATATATATATATATATATATATATATATATATATATATATATATATATATATATCCATACATACATATACATACACACACATATACACACACAGACACACACACACACACACACACATATATATATATATATATATATATATCCCTACATACATATATACACACACATACATACATATATATATATCCCTACATACATATATACACACACATACATACATATATATATATATATCCCTACATACATATATACACCCATACATATATATATATATATATATATATATATATATATATATATATCGATACATACATACATACATACACACACACACACACACACACACACACACACACACACACATATATATATATATATATATATATATATAACAATCTCTTTCGGGAGAAGGAAATGTTACTAAACGTCGTATTCGTACATTGGTGCATAGACATAGTAATTGTTTTACGAGTGAGATTCATGAATATCCGAAGACATTTATTCGAAGGCATTCGAAATTATAATGTACCGCCCGAAGAGTGACAAATAATCTCATTAGAATGTTTTACAATGATGTTCACCTTGAACAAGGCCCAAGTATCAACTGAAGTAGAGCATTACAAAGTAAATGACATTGTGAATAAGATGAACGGTAAAAACTGAACAGGTTAATAATGTAGTGCTCTGAGAAGCATCCTCTTCGAATCGGTTTAAAAAATAAGCTGATTGGGGAAAGAAGCTGCTCAACTGGAACTTACATCTCGGTATTTATTAATCCACCCACGAGGATTAGATGTGGCACAAGGCTGGTTTAATGTGGGTAGCCCGCGAGCCCGTAGGCTCGGCCAAAAATGTGACCTTTGAACCCGCCTAGACGGGTTCAGGTCCTGTCTACCTCCCCGAACACAACCTTGCCTTTCGGCAAAGCTTCGTCCGAGTTCCTCTCTGCATTAGAGAGTTCGACAGAAGCCAGCCTGGAAGCTCACAAAGCGCAGATATTACACTTTGATCCTAGCGACCGGGCCGAGCAATCTCAACAATGGAATACGAACGCGATGAGGGTAGTTCTCACGGTAGTGCATGGCCTGGCCTGTCTTAGATGTGAATCTTAGAACTGGTGGAACTAAGGAATGTAGTTCGTCTGAACACTTTCTATGCACATAACGATAGAACGGTGACCGTCTTGCGACGTTTCGTCTGTGGGATAGCGTTTGCAGAATGGAAAATTATTCATCATGGAGACGCTTTAGGTCTCTATCGAAACTGGAAAGTGAAGTCTGGGCAGATCATGGACAAATATGTCAATAGTAACCCATTTTGTATCTGATGTGGCACTTGTAACAGAAGAGTAAGGAGAAATCTAGTACTTACTGGAGAGAAACAGAGAGCCAACTATTTCTCTAGTATATTTAGCGATGGTTCGTATTTCCGTGTTTCACTTTAGGTTTGGATATACAAATATACCAGACATTAGATTAAAACTGTTTCTGTAATCTTGAATGTGTGGTGGTGAAATGGATAACGTCCCAGGATGAGAAATCAAAGAGCCTAATTCCAATTTCGTCGGATTCGCTATATTTAGTTAGGCATAATACACTTCGGGAAGGTTTGAATCAAGTTCTTCTTCCCCACTTGTGATTTAACTTATTTCAGTAAAGTAATACTACCTACAAATCAATGTTAGAATCTAAAAATAGCTTCTGGCATTAAATAGACTGCCATGGTTTTATAATAGTATATAATACCATTTCTGTGCTGTTTACCCTTGCATGACAGGTAACCTGGGTACCAATCTGTAGATAGTCAATAACTACCCGTTTAACATAAAATCAGGTCTTGACGTCTTATTGCGAAGTTGGCTCTGATGGTTTTATTTGTTGGTGTTTAATTTTATGGTTGTTTTTGGGAATCCTTTAAACACAAAAAAACAAACAAACAGGCAAGATTTTAATGTAATATTTCAACATATATAGCTCAACATATTACTAAACTACCTGAATAAAATTAACCTAAAACTAATATATTTTTTTAAGAATGTAATCTTTCCTATAATGGCTGCTTATTTTTCACGTAAAGCTTTTCATCTTATGGCTGCCTCGTTTCCACTGAATCCATATACACACTACCTACACCATGCATTACACTCACAACTGCTATGTCACTTCCTTCATGAATCAACGCTTTAATCCTCTATGCTATTGACCCAGCAAATAAATCAGAACTAGACGATAAATCCCTAAACATGGGCAACGGAAGGACTAAACGCAACCCCAATAGATAATGTGTTTCATTCAAAATTCCCGGTAGATTAGCGGGATCTACTATCATCTTTTGTAGTACAGATGGACACAATAGCAAAAACTTTGTGATAAAAACAACAATGATTAAGAAAACAGCTCGGGTGTAAATAACATAAATATTGACAACGACGCAAACCATAAATTTAGAGATAAATAGTTTCTGTGTCGGTAAAGAAACATAACTATATTGTATTTGCTAAGAGAGCCTCATGATCTCAATCTCAATGAATATTTATTAGATGCTTAAGACAACACTTTCACTTGCAGACGTTCCAGCATCTGACTTGGGAAATTTAAAAGAACAATTCTTACAATCCTTGACATAAATCGTAGGGAAACGTTTTCGATGGCTGGCAGTGTCAAACTTTGGTCATTAAGAGATGCTTGTGATTGTACAGAAATGTCTTCAGAAATATATGACTGCGTCTTGCTGTCCAAAGTCAGAATACATGACAAACGATGTTTAGTCGATGAGTCTCTGTTATTCGATAAGCCTAACAAGTGGCAACAAAAACGCTTCCAGGAAATAGCTGCCATGGATTTTTATGCATCTGCTACAACAAGTAAATCTGTGAAAACTGAAATGAATAAAAACAGGAAATATATATGTGACATGTTAAATGAAAAATTTATCAAAAGCATTAAGTTTGGACAACTCTGGAAATTCACGGAAACTAATGCGTACACAAGCATAGACACATGCACATGTATATTTGTGGGTATGTATATATATATATACGTATATATATATTATATATATATATATATATATATATATATATATATATATAGTGAGAAAATATAGAAAAAATGTGATAAATTGGTATATAGAGATTCACAACACACACACATCTCTCTCTCTCTCTCTCTCTCTATATATATATATATATATATATATATATATATATATATATATATATGTGTGTGTGTGTGTGTATGTGTGTGTTAAAAACAAATATACGGCTAAATTGTCATCCAAGTTATGCAAAAATGAAAACAAGACATCTCATTTTAACAGATGTATTTACCAAAATTATACAAAAATATTTTGAAATACAAAAGAGTAAATTTATTCAATAAAATCGACATTGGTTTAAGCCAAGGCCTCTAGGCGACGTAGGAATCTTCTACAACTCTTCTGGGCAGTCTCCTTGTTTAAGTTGGTAAAGGCTGCCATAATCCTTACCTGCAGTTCACCTTTGTTGTTACAAGGAGTGTTGTTAGTCGCTTGCTCCACTGCGCCCCACACATAATAATCAAGGGCGTTGCAGTCTGTGAAGTTAGGTGGCTAGATATAGGGGGTTATGTGGTCGCGGAAATTATTTGACAGCTATGACTGTGTTTTCGTTTTTGTGTGGCATGTTGCAGCGTCCTGTTTCTAAACATCGTTTCTTCCCGCAGCCACCAACTGGAACGAGGACAGCACTACCTCCACAAGTCATTTGATGCAGGCCTTCGTTTTGAGTCTGAAGCCCTGTCGGAAGATAAATGGCGGCATAGCGCCACCATCACAAGTGATCACTCCCAAACCCATTGGAATCACCATTAGACTCATCTAGCTCTTTCGTAATCTACTGCACTCTCCTCAGATGGACATCAAAACACGCTAGAATGTTCCAAGATGGACAGCATGTCGTTTCCAAATTTCTCGCGGATTGAAATGTGTTATGTTGTAAATTTTTTCTCAAAGACGGTGCCCAATAATACTGTGCAGTCGATAAAATCAGAAACAAACAGAGCGCATGCGCCAAATTTAAAATATAGGAAAAAAACAATTTATACATCGCACTCAGGATACACACACACAAATATATATATATATATATATATATATATATATATATATATATATATATATTTGTAGTTTCATCATATATAGATTTGGGAATACATATTTTCGTATATAACGTTTCTTTTAGATCAACATTGGTTTTAGATACTTTAAGAATGTTATGTGATATTTTAACTTGTCTTTATATTTGGTAATCTTGTGATTATTAGGATTTCGAAGTACTTTCTCCTTAAAATCATGATGAACATCTGAAATAAGTAAACAATAAAGAAAAAGCATGTCTACTAGACATACACACACGGACACAAACACACACACATAGTCAAACAAGAATAGTTTTACACTTACATGCATATAACCATATTTACAATTCTCATGTACGATTGCAGAAACTTGCTGATCCGATTAATAAATGAGAATAAAGCATTTCACTTAAATATTCCCGCATTATTTGTTCGCAACAAAAGCTAACTTAAAGGAAATAATTTATGTACACATACAGAAATAAAATTATTATATTTCGGTGAACGTCAATAAGAGAGAACGTTTGGAGAATGAAACAAATTCGAAATATATATATCGCCAGGGTTTTCAATTTATTTAATGGTTTATATAATGGAAATGAAGCTTACTATCCATTTGAAAATTGAATCTATATTTTCCGAATGCTTATGACATTACATTCTGACGCCAATGTTATAATCTAGAATTTATTTCTCGGAAATAAAGGCATATATAAATTAGTACATATTGATAATTCTGCATAAGCTTTATGCACTAGATTTTTTCTATTTAGTTTTTGTGTTAAAATATATAAACATTAGTTTGATGCAAATGTTTCCGGCGTTATTACCAAAATTTTAAATTTAAATTCATTGCATAATTCTTCAACCAACTGAGTATACCTACTCACCTGCATTAATTCTCTTCTCATGCAAAAGAAATATTCCACCATTAAATAATGAATGTAGATTTCATCCGCGTTATACATCGTAGAATATTTCAATAACATTAAATCTTTCTACTCATCAAATGTAGTAGCGTTACAATGTCACTCATAGGTAACATATAAAAGCTAAATTTTCTGGGAAGGACTGCCCTTAATATTTAATGAGTGTTTGTTTTTAAATTTATTTCTTCCCAAGGAAGGTTGTATAGTCAAGGAGACGCAAAAGGTGAATTAGAGTTAGGAAAAGGAACATTGTGAAGGATCAAAAACTGAAAAAGACTAATGAGGATACGTGTGGATAGAGAGTGACATTGCGTTTATTTTTTGTAGACTAATTTTATCTGAAATCATCGAGACGATAGGGTGTTCAACAAACAAGAAGTGCCAGAAAAGTAACTGTTAGCATAGAATTTACGGGTACATCTAACCAGTCCCACTCTCAATTGATAAGATCTCGGAGCTAGTTTAGTACTGCGCATAAATTCATGAAATCTACGTACATATCGAAGATCTCATCTGAACAATTATCATGAACGTATTTATAAAAAATCTACAGAGGCAACCTTAAGGAAGCGGGAAAGTGACTGAAAACAAACCGCCAGATTAGGACCAATGGAGCTCTGTTTAAATAGAAGGGGTATCGGACCATATGGGGTGGCACTATTCTAAGCATGGACAAATGGTATAATTATAGATTCTGGAAAGAAGAACTTGTCTCGCACGTCAGAGGGAACCGACATTTTTTGAAACTGATATAGCAAGACATTCAGTAATCTTTCCACTTCATGTCAGCTTAGAACTTTAAACCGTCGGGAGACAACGTGTCACTTTCATCAAGATTAGCATCAGCCCGTCTGATGGAAGGCAGAGAGGAGTCACTCCGATGATTAATGATTAGAATTTTAATTTTGGAGATGTTAAAATTAATGTTATGGGGTCCTCCCCTTTTTCATATAAGTGGACTCTACCAGAGTCTTACTTGGACTACTGCCGTTAAATACCCAGAGTCAGTCAGAATATGGAGGAAGTGAGCAGAGATTGTGATTGAGTTGGAGGTAGAGTAATAGTGTGAGGTAACCGCTTGTAGAAGACACAGTTACAAGCACGTAGACTCTAAGGAAGTCCTACTTCGAGACTATATATATATATATACACACTGTAACCCGGATATAAGAGACCTGGATATAAGAGAAACCCGGATATAAGATACACACGGATATAAGAGAAACCGGGATATAAGAGAGATTTTATCTGGTCCCAAATTAGAGCCATACTTACCTAAACAAAATAGACCAAACCCGGATATAAGAGAAACCCAGATATATGAGACGTCTTCTCCGGTCCCGACAACTCTCTTATATCCGGGTTAAACTGTATATATATTATTATTATTATTGCTACTAACCACGTTCCTGGATTTACTAACAGTATTACCCATTGTATTATTGTGTAAATACATTTAATTTCTTATATTTAATTCTTGCGTTTGTCATTCATTGGAGACCGAATTTCATCTCGGAATCCACAACAATTAACAACGGATTTTTTGACCCATTTAACAACTGACTGGAGGTCGCTTTGGACACTTGGCTGCCATATTGATCTTGTCAGACTGATTAACCTTACTATTGAGACTGGACTAAATGGTTATGTTGTCAGCTTAGATGCCAAGTTGCGGACTGATATAATCGGGAAGGTCATTAATATAAATTAAAAACAGAATAGTATGAGGGATGGAGCGTTGGGGGACACCTGGTTTTGTACGAAAACGAGCGTTCAGGATAACTTTTAGTCCGCGATTTCATAGGAAAGACTGGAGCAGTTCAAAATTGTGTCCGGAGACACCATAACTTTTCAGCTTGTGGACCTGTATGCCAAACCTTTTGAGAGTTTTCGAGATGTCCAAAGCTACAGTCCGGGCTTCACCGTTTTTATCTAGATTATGATAGACTCTTTCCGCAATTATCGTCAGTACATCAGCAGTTGACCTGAGGAAACGAAAGCCATATTGCTTATCACAGAAAAAGGCCCTGCAATGAGAGATGCTGAACCAATTCCACGTTGATTAGGCCCCTAGGTGTTTCCCAAAAATATGTTGCCAGACGATATCACTTTGAAGTGCCAACCGCTTTCGGTACACCACTCCAAGTTTTCTGTTTTTATTTACTTCCATATTATATTCTGTGACATGACTGTAAGGCAGTGAAGGTTTAAAATCATGGTTTTTCTTCCTCTTGATGGACTGACTTCCTGGCCTGCTGGGCACAATCAACCCGAATCAGATTATTGCAAGTAATAGTTTTCTGCCTTGGTCAATTCTTCGACAGAAAAAGTTATCAGTGGCGATTGAGACGATTGTTACAGAGTAATTTTATAGACAGTGAAAGCTTGCCTCCATTATCATTCCCAGGGATGACAACATTTGGAATATATATAATGTACGTATGTATTATATGCCTTAGGTGTTTAAGAAGCTACGAAAAAATTAATATTGTTTTTTTTTTATTATAAATTAATTGATTTAAAATATGGGCGGAAAAAACCATATTTTAAATCAATTAATTTATAATATTAATGTTCTGTAAATTTACATTGAGCACTATTTTGTAAAAATAAAAATATCTATAAGAACACCGGATTATATATCTTACTGTTCTTTCTTATTATTTATATATACATATATTGTTTTCTTTTATATATATATATATATATATATATATATATATATATATATATATAAATAGTTAATTTATTAAAGACATTTTTATGTTTAACGTTCTTTTTATAGGTACAAGTATTTTAAGTAAATGCTCTGTTTATAATAAACAGTATTAAACAACATTTACCGGCCTGAATGTCCGAGAAATTTTCGTTAGGCTACAAAGAAGCGTTCGGTAGGCAAGTAAGCAGTAAATTTGACCTAGCCTAACGGTAAGGCACGTCAGCGTAAATGACGGTTCCGTATAGGATGCAGGTTCGAATCCTGTTAAAGAACGAATATTTTCTATGAAAATTTCTCGGACATTCAGGCCGGTAAATGTTATTTAATACTGTTTATTATAAACAGAGCATTTGCTTAAATACTTGTATCTATAAAAAGAACGTTAAACATAAAATTGTCTTTAATAAATAAATTGTCGGACTTTGTCCATTACGTAATATATAAATGGTTAAGTAAACAAAAAAGCTATCTAGCAAGACAACTTACAAAATACAAATTCAGCAAGATAGATTACGAAATAGTATTACATAAGCAGACAAATACAAATATCGAACTGTTCTGTTTTACAACCGATGTTAAAACTAGCAAACTAAATATATATAAACCATCATCCAAGGTAGATAACGACATTTGCAATCTGATCTGAAAATACAACGAACAATATGAAAAAGTATCTACATTTCCTTTATAACAAGAATACACGAAAAGCACCAGCTGTAGGCTGTATGAATATCGTATTAGGACATTGTTTTACATCTTTCATTTATTTTATTGTCGTTTCAATGACGTGTCTGCTTCATGTCCGTAATATAAATTATGTTATCTTCTCTTATAACGATTAGATATTTACGTATTTTTTATATTCCTTCTTATTTTTTATTGTTATATTAGATTGATGCAAAAAACGATATTAAAACTAATAGCAATTTTTGATTCGTTATTTTGTTTTTTTGTAATCATTTTGCTCAGGTAGGCGATAATTCCGCAAAGACATCAACGGCTACCGGGAATAAAAGCGTATGAAAATATTTTAGAAGGGACCGGAAACCTGCTTTGAAATTTATTTTCAAAAAACACGTTTGGAAAGCTATCACATACTGAAAATGCCAGTCGAATAGGACGCTTCATCTCTTCTGTCAAATAATTAGTATTAGTAACAATAGAGCCGAGATCTGTTTTCAAAAGTCCTCTCTAATTTCTATCCCCGGTGTTTTTTTTTTGTTTTTTTTTCACACGACAAGCCCGACTGATACTAACATATTCAAAAAATTTCTTGAATCTGGTGTATACATATCATTTCCTTAGAGATTTATACATTTTATTTTGGAGCCCTCCCCCGAAAAAAATGATTCGGTACGTTTTTTAGTAACACCACATCGGGTCTTCTATTTGGACAAATTTCGACGTTTCTATCTGTAAGTCTCAGAATATACGTTTCATTCTCTTGGTCAGATTCTGTTGTGTTTATATACCATTCGTATATATGAAAAAGGAGTACTGATTTGCACAGTCCACTGGGGATCAATTTTCTTAAGTTTTGGAAATGTATGGCTCCATAATCAGATTTCCGTGCTATAGGCGAAATACCATGGTCTACTGTTCATTCTCGCCTTGTTTTTAGCCACGAATCAAGCTGAAATCTGAATTTAACTAATCAGATTTCAAAATATGTTTATCGCGGAGTTTACAAATATCTCCCATAAAACCCTACTTTCTACTGAATCCATGGCATAAACTCTACTTGGGCGTTTAATATTAGGTTGGTACAAAAATAATGACGTAATAATGTCGTTTTTTGACGTTAAAAATACGTCAAAAAACGACATTATTACGTCATTATTTTTGCACCAACCTAACAAAACCTGAGGGGGAGAGAGAGAGAGAGAGAGAGAGAGAGAGAGAGAGAGAGAATGAGAGAGAGATGTGGAAAATGGGAGAGAAATTACTTTCGGAGTATTTTCAATGAGTACAAATTCTATGGCCTCTTATTGTGCTGTCTCTTTAGACCAATACTCCGCAGGCATGTCTTATGTCATTTAGGGGGATTGATTATTGACATTTCCTTTTTATGTTTTTAGTCCGCTATCAAGAACATTTCAGTATCAGATTTTAGGTGATATCTCACTCAATATGTCCATGTAGATTCAACTGGCACTACCTCAATTCCTAAGGTGTCTATATAATTGTATACCTTTCATGTTTTTATGCTTTCTAAGATTAGATTATAGTGGCTTTTAGGGCCGATTCCGATTTTTTCATGATATTTTAAGAACGATCACATTTGTCTCATGATCTTTCCTCTACTTATCCATAGGCCTCCGACTTGTCACACCTTGTGACTTCTGATATCTCTATATAATTGATATTGTCATCATATTTTGTTTAACAGGTTCCTGAGTTCATCTTTTGTCAAGTTCCATAATGGTCCGGATAACTCGCAGTGGATTCAACCCATACGTTGTTTTCATTTAAGTTTCTTATTTATTTTTTTAGTACTTTTGATTTTATTCTTTGTTCTTTTTTTACATTCTCTACATCTTTGATATTTTACCTTTTTTTTTCTCCCTACAATTTTCTTCATATTTACTTTCTGACTTTTCTTTTTAGGTTTCTCATTACATAATTTTCCTCAATTTTGTCGTTGTTACTATATTTGTCGATATTATCTCCAGATGTTTTCTTTTTTTTTATTCTTTCTGATTTTCTCTCTGCATTATTGCTAATATTTTATTTCCATGCTTTACATTTTGTATTTCGGTTTCTCACCATCTTCATTAAAATCTTCCTTTCTTCGACATTTTTTTTTATTTCTGTCTCTCTATCTCTGCGACTTTGTTCAAATATTATTTTCATATTTTACATTTTATATTTAAAGATTAATCAATCACAATCCTTTCTTTCTTTCTTTCTTTCTTTCTCAATCACATATGTTTTCTTTTTCCGTACTTCGATAATTCTATTATGATTTTCTCTCATATATCTTTATTTATTCCTTTGCTTTCGGATCCTACATTTTAAATTTCATTTAGTCATCACTTCTTTGATTTTTTTTGTCACTCATTTCGTCGACCTCTTATATTTTCTTTCATTCTTTTTCCTATTTTTTTTCTCAACGTCTTCGTTTATTGCTCGTTTCCTCTCATGATTTATATTTTAATTTCCGTTCTCTTCATTTCTCCTTCAGTCATTATTTTTATTCTGGTCTTCCTTTCTCTTCTTGGATTATGTATTCTGTGCTTTATAACATTTCCCAATTCTTCATCCTTTTTCTACAAATATCATTACGTCTTCCTCCCTCTTTCAAATCAGACATATTTCTTGTAATTTCATCCTTTTACCAAATAGATTTTCAAATCTTTCTTCTAAGTACATGCTTTTATCTACGCATTATTCCATTAATTCATCTGTCTCAGACAGGTATGTCTATATCAAAACTGATGCTATAGGGCTTAAAGGAAAAGAAACATATGAAAATAATAAGACCATCAGTTTTCTATCATTAGAATATAATGCTTGTCATCCACAAAGCATTGCCGTGTTTACAAAAAGAACAACAGTGAAAAACATAGAATAAAAAATAAAACAGAAATCAAGATATAATAATTTTTTCATCCATGTAAGAATAGTGTCTGAAAATTGTTTTGAAACGTTTTTTGTTAAGTTTTAATGTATTAAATATAAGAACATGAAAAATAAAGATACTTATCGTTAGTTAAATTCTTGTATGTTATTCATTAAGTTGTCTTTCCCTTGCAATACATTCTTTCATGGAATTAAATTTCATATCAAATCACATATATGCACGCATTCCAAAAAAGAAAAAAATATGTATATTTAGTCAAGTTATTTTTAAATATATATTTAAAAAAGCATTAAAGCAATTTAAAAAAACAATGTGAGTAAGGCAGACCTCAATGCATAATGGAAAGAGAAATAGCAGCTGCTGTATTGGAGAAACTGATTTTACTAAAAAATATGTTTTAACAGAAAGATTTTATAATTTTCAAATGAAATAGCTTTGGCTGTCTCATAAATGAATACCGAATGTTTCTTTATAAGGAAACGGTATATATTCATATTATTATTCTAAGGTAAGAAGCGTTTTCTTGTAGAGAATATGCTTCAACCTCATTCACTATTGCTTGTATCACTCACAAAACTGTTTACCCGAGAAATTTCAATAATTATCTGCATTTATCTTGGCGGCATCATTAATTTTGAAGGGACCTGTAAGACAAAAATAAAATAAATTGCTGTTGTTTTGGCAAGTTTTTTAAGTTGACTGTTTTCTAAGAAAGGCTTAACCTCTATTCCAAGCATTAGGTCCATTCCACGTAACTCTAAATTCTTCAGTAAAATATACCGTGGAGAAATTAGATTCCAAATAACATTCGTACAAATTATAGGATGCTTTTTTGAGGTTTGCATAAATGTCTTATTTTGGTTGTTTTCATGGATTCAGCCGATTTTCTTATTTTACGAATATTTTCTGTTTTCTTTTTTATATTCGCAAACCAAGTTTCTGCAAATATATTTTCGCATTCAAACGTTTTTTTTGTTTGTTTGTTCACCTCATATTTATAAACATTTCTTTTGGGGATATTCGGAAAAACAATCTTCCGTACGTTTCATTCTTTCACCAAATTTCAATGTATTGCCCGCATGAATTAACATCTATAAAATATCTAGTATAACTTATGCGATTCTATCTTTCTTACGATCAATGCCAATCATTTATTATTAAACCAATATAAGTACATATGTTAATACACACACACACACACACATATATATATATATATATATATATATATATATATATATATATATATATATAAAATTGAACATAGAAGTCAACAATTAGAGGCGACAGTCTGTTTCATGCTAAATGCAATCGTCAGATCCTGACGATTACATATTGCATGAAACAGACTGTCGCCTCTAAGTGTTGACTTCTATGTTCACTTTTATATTTACACACGCTCTATCTCTGATATTGAGCACTTTATTCCATAAATATAGCACACCTTAAGACTATATTTCTTCATATATATATATATATATATATATATATATATTACGCCAACAAGTATATAGTCTATTTCGGGCTGCTCTGAACCAAGCCGTCTTCAGCTCTTAAGTGTTTGTCTGAAAGAAGAGATTGGAATTTATTTTTTATTATCAATACCCCTTCAGAGACGCTTTTTTATGATAAGGGGCTTGTGTTGGTGACTGAGGGTAGACTGGGCTATCTCATTACGGGGCAAGTAGTCTGGGGTTGGAGTTTATCCATGGGTAGAACATTTCGTTTTCTGTAACTAAATTTCGGTTACTACAATGGGGTCCTCCGTATGATAGAAACGTACGTTTTCCTGGGATTTAGACCATAAGGGTTTAATGTTATTAAAGAGTTATGGGGGATTTAACATTAAGACCAATTAATTTTAGGTAAATCAGTTGACTGACGGATTCATAAATTGTGGGTAATACTGGGACATCTAATGGAATAGATCATGCTATCCAAAGCACATACATCCACATGTATTCACACAGAGGTGTCTGTCTGTTTACACATTTATGTGTACACACACACACACACACACACACACACACACATATATATATATATATATATATATATATATAAACAAACAAACATACGGACGTACACGCCCCCATACATACATATACATATATTCTTATGTAATTTTTCATCTTTTCTTATGTGTACACTTCGTAATTTGCTGTTTAGGTTGATTTAATTGTTTGCTTTGGTTTTTAAACATTTCCCCTAAAGAAAATAGGACAAATTAAAATATTTGCATTGGCATCTCTGCAGGAGAATGTAAACAGAGAATCAATACACATAGACACTTATTTACCAACCCGAAATTAAAACACCTAACAGTCCTTTCGCAAACACCCCCAATAGATTTAGAGATAGGTGCACGCTATGTTTGGAGGAGAAAATAAGGATAATAAAATATAAAAATCAATGCAAACTTCTGTCGAACAATCACGTGGTCAAGATAAACACTCAGTTGTGGAGCAAGCAGAGGTAAAAAGTAATTCAACCTTGAGAAAGAGAGCTATTTATGGTGCAATGGAGCATCTCATTGTGCTCAAGTGGGATAGTCCATTGCTTGGGCTGTGATTGGCTGCTAGTACCTGAGTGGAGGTATTTCTATATAAATACCAGCTTGATTCATCAGTTACTTTGCAGGGTTTGTATTAAGTTACAACCTGCTTTATTTTTCTCTGCCAGCTGGACGCTAGCTGGGACTCTTACGCCGGTAAGTGCTGTTTATTGTCTTGTTATTCTACATCTCCTTTCCCCCACATCACGTGTAGGTAGTGGCCTTTGGGGAGGGATGAGTTCCTTTAAACCTGGCTGGTTGTGTGGAAGTAGTCTGGACAATGCCCGAGGGGGTTTTGTCCGTGTTATTGTAGACGGCTGAGCAGTGTTTGATGTTATTCCAGCGTCGAATGTTTGTGTCACTGGTGTAGGGGTCTCGGGTAAGGCACTAGGTCTTGGAACTGGGATTGTTGGTGTATCCAGTTTCCTGAGAAATCGGCGATTTCGTAAGGTAATTCTACCTGATCCGTCAACTCTGATACGGTATTGGTGGTTGGGGAGGGTTTCAATGACCTGACCTGTTGTGTCTCATCGACGGGCTGTTGGTCGTTGTAGTGCCACTATTTGTCCTTTTTGAAGGGGGTTTAAGGTGTGTGCTGTTCTGTTGTATTGCTCTATGAGACGAGCGTTCCGCCGGGACAGACTTAACTCGCGATTTTGGGCTGCGGTTATCCAATTCGCGTGTGGCTTATAGAGTGTGGAGTGGGATGGCATGTAGTCACGTAGTCGGCGGTGGAGTAGTAGTTGAGCAGGGGATAGCCCAATGTTTTGAATGGGCGTATTCCTGTATTAGAGGATGGCTCTTGCTGCACGGTTATTGTCCAACGATCCTTGTGCTCCTGTGTTGCCATTTACGATTCTCTTGGCCGTTTTGACAGCGAGCTCTGCACAACCATTGGATTGTGGGTAACCAGCAGATGATAACCTGTGTTTAACAGCCCAGTCTTGTAAAAATTGCTTGAATGGAAGAGATGTGAAGGGTGGCCCACCATCACTGCTGAGTTCCTCAGGAGCGCCGTAGGTTTGAAATATGTCTCGGCAAATCGAAATAATCCTTGAGGCAGTCGCTTCTCCGTGGCTCAAGTGGTATAGATTCAGCAAGCCTGTTAACCTGTCAGCGCATGCTAAGTAACCATGGTTCCCAATATGGAAGATGTCCATGACGATATGCTGAAATGGCCAATCAGGAGATGGTGTCAAATTGATTGGCTCTTTTGGTTGACTCGGGGCAATTTTGGAGCAGAACGTACAACCTGCTCTAATGTTACGAATTGAAGCATTCATCCCAGGCCAATAAACAGATTCATTGGCACGTGCCTTCATGCCAACTTCGCCTTGGTGTGCAGAATGTAGGCTATGTAATACTTTTGCGCGTTGTGAGGTGGGGATAACGATTCTTTGATCTAAGAGCACTATCCGTCGTCAACACTTAGGCGGTGCCTCACTTCCCAGTATTCGCGGATTTCAGGTGCAGTGAGGATGCGCGTCCTTTGGAATCCATTTTGTATTACTTCAATTAATTTTTTGTATTGCGGGTCGCTGCGTCCCGCCGCACGGATAACGTCTGGTGAGATGAGCTCCAGGTTGTCGTTTGCACCGAATGTTGCTAATAGGGTTGTTGATTTGACCCAGTCATCCATGTTGTCAGACTCTATGATGTCTGATTGAGAGGGTTCAGCAGTGAATACATTTAGGAGTGCCTGTGAGATGTCTTCTGGGTTACGTGAGACAGCATCGGAGGCTCTGTGCCATTTCCCAGGGCAGTGCTGAATGGTGAATCTGTACCTGAGTGTTTTCTCCTTTAACCTGAATAATCGGGGGTTTGGGATTTTACTAAGGTCTCTATCTCCGAATAATCCTTTTAGGGGTTCATGATCTGTAACCACTATGAGATTCGGGCAACCCATTACAAAAATGCGACATTTTTCCAATGCCCACGCAATTGCTGCTGCCTCGCCTTCAATAGGTGCATATCTGCGTTCAGCATCAATGCAGAATCTGCTACCAGCAAATATCAGGCGCCAACCTTCAGGGCAGCAAACTGGGGCTTTGTCAGTGGTGCATGAGCAATACTTCTGTAGAAGTAGGAAGCCCATTCCATCTTTGCTCCAATCTGGGGCAAGGCAGGTTATTCGTTCTTTTTGAAATGTTGCGATGCCTTTTCGGACTAAGTCAACTATTACCTTCTTTGACTGCTGAAATGCATCCTCGAGGCTTTTATTCCATGTAAAGTGAGAGTTTCGTTTTACGAGATCACGAAATGGAAGCATGACTGGGTTCAGTGAGTATGCCCAGGTGACTTGGTTGACCAGACCAAACCATGATCTGGCACCGGTGAGCGTTTTTGGTATTGGGAAGCTTAATATTGCCTCCAGCATGGATTTAGAAGGGGTTACACCAGAGGATGTTATCTGGAGGCCACCAAACTGCACTGTGTCTTGGCAAAATTGGAATTTTTCTCTATTTAGTACGATGCCGTTTTTTGCACAATGGAGGAGGAAATCGAAGGTGTGAAAAAAGGCTCCTTCGATGTCAGAGTCATAGAGTAGGGTGTCATCTACGATTTTTACTTTGCGGGGGATGTCTTTTATTACTTCCTCATACCTTCGGGTGTAGGCATCTCCAGATGCTAGGTAACCTTGTGGCATCCTCAGGTACATGAACCTTCCCCATTCTGTGATGAAGGTGGTGAGTGGTTGGGACTCTTTATCTAAGGGGATGGAGTGATATCCATCAACAGCATCCAACACTGTTTTCTTTTGCTTAGGTGGCACAAACATTCGACGCTGGAATAACATCAAACACTGCTCAGCCGTCTACAATAACACGGACAAAACCCCCTCGGGCATTGTCCAGACTACTTCCACACAACCAGCCAGGTTTAAAGGAACACATCCCTCCCCAAAGGCCACTACCCACACGTGATGGGGGGAAAGGAGATGTAGAATAACATTCTGTTCACAGCGCCATGTCAAACAATCACGTGTTCAAGATAAACACTGAGTTGTGGAGCAAGCTGAGGTAAAAAGTAATTCAACCTTGAGAAAGAGAGCTATTTATGGTGCAATGGAGCATCTCATTGTGCTAAAGTGGGATAGTCCATTGCTTGGGCTGTGATTGGCTGCTGGTACCTGAGTGGAGGTATTTCTATATAAATACCAGCTTGATTCATCAGTTAGTTTGCAGGGTTTGTATTAAGTTCATCCCCTGGTGTGTTGTTTTTGCTACTGACTTGTTTCCTTTGCGTCGAAAAGATAAGCTTTAAGTTTACATTTTTGCAACCTTTTTTTGACTTTCAGTTTTCCTCGTTCTATTTTGCATTTGTCTAATTTTTTCTCTTTATTTTCCGTTTTATTTTTGCTTTTTGTATTATTTTGCCTTTTTCTTTCAGTTTTTGTTTTCTTTTTTAAATTTTCCTTGTTTTCGTAGTCCATTCTTTCTTCTTTTGTTTGAGTTGTTTATTACCGTTTGAGTTGTTTATTACCGTTTGAGTTTGTACGTTTTTTCTTGTTTATTTTGATTATTATTTTTTACGTCTCTGGAAACACCAACATACCTTTAAAAAGCAACAAAAGCTTAATTGTTCGGCGTGGTGGGCCGAAAAATCCCATCATGGCCGACAATAACATTGA
The DNA here is from genome assembly GCA_963932145.1 of Acanthosepion lycidas. Taxonomy (NCBI): domain Eukaryota; kingdom Metazoa; phylum Mollusca; class Cephalopoda; order Sepiida; family Sepiidae; genus Acanthosepion; species Acanthosepion lycidas. The sequence continues at coordinate 101,117,430 of OZ010571.1, forward strand.
GGAAAATACACCGCCTTCACAACTGGTGTCACCCCAGAAAACGGCCTGGGGGAAAAACAGGCCCCCGGAAAAAGATGCAGCATATTACTGCGAACAGAGAAAAAAATTCGAGGAATCATTCAAAGGCAATGAATTCCTCACGATTCAAGAAGCGCTGAATGCTGTCGACACGAGAACAATATCTCTCCTAACTTCGGATATAAAAACCCGAAAGTTGATCGGCGTCGGCAGAGAGGTAATGGAGGAGGCCTTAAGAACCTTACAAATTAGCCCCAAAGTTCTGGCGCGGAGGACGAATGCTCTGTGGGACATACTCCTCGCCACGGAAGAGCAGGCAAAGGCTCTGGCAGGAAGCCTACTTGCAACAAAGAACCTGCGCATTCAGACGGAATATATGGGAACCCGCAGGACCAAGGTTACGATCCACGGGGTCCCAGTAGATATCAACGAGGACAGGATGGGGGCCTTCTTCGCCAAATATGGCGAGGTGAACGACGTCAAGGCCCTCGTTAGCAAAGGCGGCATCCTGACCGGCGACATGGAGGTGCAAGTAACCTTGAACAGGGAAAACTTCCAAGAGATCCCAAACACCTTGGTGTGCCGCAAAAGAAGAATGCTGGTCGTGGTGGAGGGGAGGAAGCCATGCTGTTGGGCGTGTGGTGCGTCAGGACACATGTCCAAGGAGTGCCCTGGCAAAAATAAAGTCATGCCGATGCCCCCTCCAGCAGCAGCAACAACAACAGTAGTGGTTGAAAAACCACCCGGAAAACCTTCCCAAGAAGCCTGGAAAGAGGTGGATAAGGGGCGGAAAAATACAACTGTTTCAGCCACGCAGGAAACGCCCCCTAAAAAACACCTCGAAAAGAGGCCAAAAGAAGGACAAGCTTCAAAGGAGCAAAAAAAACAGAAGCAGCAGCAGCAGCAACAGCTCCAGCAACAAAACAGCGACATGGAGGTGGAGGAAGTGCCTCCCAAACGGGCTGCCTCCTTGAAAAGGAACCGAGAGGAAGACGAGGAGGAAGAAGAACAACATGCTGAACAAGCAGATCGGATAAATAGACTAATTGGTCATATTAGTGACGATAGGGGCAGGGAGAAAAACAAAGTTACATCCGCCCCCTCTTCACCATTGAAAAAAGAAAAAAACACTTCTGCAGATAGGAGTCTCCCTCCCTCCCTGTCTCGATATCCACTTCCGCCTACCACCCCCACACCCCCGCACACACCTACTCCTACTGCCTCAGACCCTCCAATTCCCCAATCACCCCTCCCTACTCCAACCTCTTCGTCCACTCCCACTCCACCACCCCCAGATAGGGGAAAAAAGAAGAAAAGGATCTTCGGCAAGGTCGAAGAAATTTGTAGAGCAGAGAAAGGGGAGATAGACAAAAACCTCTCCTCTCGCAAGAGAGCATTACTGGGGCCTCTAATTAAACTGTCATCTGTTGATGGTAAATCAGTGGAGGACCCCAGAAATTTTCCTGGTGCCCCGGGAGTTGTCGGACTGATCCGGGATTCCGGCAGGCACTTGAAAGTCTGGACCCATCTCTTCGAAGCCAGAGAAGCCTTCCCAGAGATAAGGATGGTGGAGACTGGGTCGCAAGATCTTAAAAAAATGCACTTGTTTTGTTCAGGGAGGGCCCCCGTACGTCTCCACCCTTCATTATATAGGGCCCTAAAACTAAATTACCCCACGGACGTCGGCGGGATTGTCACAGAAGGACGGATAACGTCAGAGTTAGGCGTGGGGAGCCTGGGACAATCCGTCGGGGTCCTTTCACCCGCAGATTTCCGTCCTGTATGTGAATAGGTTTATTGCACTTCTTCTTTTCTTTCTTTGCAGGCTTAGAAGATGTCTATTAAGATAGCGACTTTGAATGTGAGGGGCTTAAGGGATCGGGGTAAGGCTGCCCGCCTGCTCCGGGACCTTCTGTCCCTGGATGTGGATGTTGCCGCGATCGAGGAGACCCACTTTGTTTGCAGTTCCGATGCGTGTGTGCTGGACGATGACTTTGTCGTCTATTCAGCATATGGGGACCGTTCTGCCAGAGGAGTTTCTTTGCTTGTCAGGCGTACTCTTGATGCGAAGGTGGACCTTGTGCATACCGATGCCGAGGGCCGGTTGATCGTGGCCGATATTGCCGTGAAAAGTGGTTCGTTCCGAGTCGTTGCGGTTTATGCGCCCAACGACCGGGAGGAGCGGGTCTCGTTTTTTCGGCGGTTGGGGCCGTTCCTAGTGGATTCAACGCGCCTAGTTTTAATGGGGGACTGGAATGCCATCCTGGACCCCAAGTTAGACAGGGGGCGGGGAGCTAGCGGGAGAAGGGGCGATCGTAGCCTGGTTGATCTGATCGACGATTATGGTCTCGTCGATAGATACCGGGTCGATCATCCCGGGGGGAAAATGTGGACGTGGGCTCTTAATTGGCCTTGTGACAAGGTAGTTAGCTACCTTGACAGAATGTTAGTTAGAAGAGCCGACATAGATCTACTAGATTGCCCTACGTTCCACTGGGTAGGCTATTCGGACCACAAACTCGTTTGTGCCCGGGTGGCGTTAGACTGTAGGCCTAGAATGGCTGGGTACTGGAAGTTCAATCTGTCCTTACTGGACAGGGAGGACTTTCGGGAACAGCTAATTAGACTAGTGCAGCGGGAGCTAGTGGGGGCGGTTATCGGGAATAAGTGGTGGGAACGCCTTAAGTGTAGGATTAGGTCCTTCACCACTGATTTCAGCAAACGGCTCGCTCTAGATAGAGCTGATAAGGTGAAGACACTCAAGTCTAGTTATTCCCGGGCGGTGGCTGGGGGGGATCCCCTAGAGATAGCCTTAGCTAAGGAGGCCCTGGATCGTTCGAATAGCGAGCGGTACATGGGCCAGGTAATTAGACATAAGTTAAGCAAGATGTCTTCCGAAGCTGTGAATTTGGGCGCGGATCTGCGCAGGGAAGAGGTCCGTCGAGGTGGCGATCGTTACATTCGTGAAGTCGAATCCCCGGAGGGGCGTACTCTTCGGGCCACTGACGACATGTGCGAGGCGTTTCGGCGCCATTTCGAGAGCCGGTTTACCAAGGAGCCTGGTCTCCGTGAGGAGGAGTTTCGTAGCTATTTGGCTGACTTTCCTCGGCTTTTGCCGACTGAAGCGGCTAGCTGCGAGGGAGAGATCACGGAGGGCGAAGTCTACGCGGTTTTGAAGAAGGTCGGCAGAGGCAAGTCGCCCGGTCTGGATGGTTTGCCCTATGAATTGTACTTGAGGCTGTCGCACATCTTTGTTCCGATTTTGACTGCAGTGTTCAACAACTGGTTTCGGTCGGGGTCCATCCCCAATCGGATCACCAGGGGCGTGATCACTCTGTTGAAAAAGGGCAAAGGTGGTGGGGGGAAACTAGATGACTACAGGCCCATAACTCTGCTAAACACAGAGTTAAAGATTATGGCCAAGATCCTGCAGGAGCGTTTGCAGTCAGTTGCCGAGTCTCTGTTGGGACCTGAGCAGACTTGTTCTGTGAGGGGCCGAACAATTCAGAGCAACCTGCATCTGATCCGCACGATCATAGAGGGTGTAAAAGACGACGAGCAAGCCGCGCTGATCAATTTGGATCAGTCCAAGGCATTTGATAGGGTCGACCATCGCTACCTTGCTACTGTCCTGCAGGCCGCTGGATTCGCACCCAACTTCTGCCGCTGGATTAGCCTCCTGTATCGCTCCCCCAGTGCTGTGGTACAGGTGAACGGAAGGTTGTCGGACGCGTTCGTGCTGTCTAGGTCGGTTCGTCAGGGTTGTCCGCTGTCGCCTCTCCTTTATGCTTTGGCGTTGGAGCCTCTCCTTCGCCGGCTGAAGGACGAGACCGGCAGTCCGGCCCTACGCGGAATCGCCGTTCCTGGAGGGGCTCGAGCCAGGGTTTCCGCGTACGCCGATGACGTATCTGCTTTCGTGTCGTCCCGGGACGATATCGAGGCGGTACAGAAGGCGCTTGACCGGTACGAGAAGGTGACAGGGGCCAAGATAAACCGCGACAAGTCTTCCGGCTTGCGGTTAGGTGCCTGGAAGGGGGTCGCTCTTCCGGGCCGCTTCGGTTGGACGGATGGACCTGTCCGCATTCTTGGAGTGTGGTTTGGACCGGACCTCCAGCTGGAGAAGAATTGGTCTGAAGTACTTGCAAAGGTCGGTTCTGCCGGCAAGACTTGGAATCGACGGCGGTTGTCCGTGAAGGGCAGGGCGGAGGTGTGTGTTACATACATTTTCCCCCTGATTCTTTATCGATTGTCTGTACTTCCTCTCTGTGGGACCCAGTGGAAGGCGCTCGAGCGATCGCTATCCTCCATTTTATGGAGGGGACGCGTGAACAGGGTCGACAGACGAGTCTGCACTAAACGTCCGTGTCATGGGGGGCTGGGAATGCCGCACCTCTTGAGTCACGTCCGTGCCTCTAGGTTGGCTTTCCTACGCCGCGCATTGACTGGGAGAGATCCGATTCTGGAGGGGATTGTTAGGGACGCCTTCCCTAGCCTTACCATCAGTCCCCCCATCTCGAGGGTTGAGCGCCGTCGTAAACCCCGGGACGAGTCGGATTTCATCCGCGAGTGTCGGTCGGCCTTGAGGGCCATTCCCCGGTCCAGTGACCTGTCACGGCCTAGGAAGGTCTTCTATCGTGGATTAGTGGAGGGGCCCGCGAAGGATTCCCTACGTGATACGCTCGGCTTGTCGGAGGAGGAGTTTCGCTCCTACTGGTCTTGGGCGCCAGCGGCGGATTACCTCAGTAACCCTGAGTTTTCGCTTACCTGGCGATTGGCTCGGAATCGGCTGCCTCTCAACGACAAGGCTTTCATATGGGGTTTGGCGGATTTGCCAGACTGTGAACGGTGTGGTCTTGGCTTAGAAGAAACGGCTGCGCACGCCTTCTACCATTGCCCCCGGGTCCGCCCCTTATGGGACCATGTCGGCGAGCTGACGGCTCGTCTCGCTCCCGAACAGCTTGTGTCCATTGATCGCGCATACGCGTGTGACAATGTGTCGCCCCCGTATTCCGGGGTGAAACGAATGGTGTTTCTGACGCTGCTGGCCACGGCTCGAATGGTGATTTGGACGACGCGAAAGGAGGAAGGCTTGCGGGGCAACCGTCTTTCTCATCAGCATCTAATCCTATTCTTTGAGCATCAGCTCAAGATGAAGATTAGATCTGATAGAAAACGATTGCATTCGACAGTCTTTAGCGAAAGGTGGGTAAAAGAGGCGAGCTTGGTTCGTGTGACCGGGGCTAGCCTTGATTTTCTCTTCTAGGTCAACCTATTGCACATCGGGGTGGCTTCCTGTGGAACCCTCCCCTTGGTTAGGTTAGACAAGCTTCAGTGTACCTAGTTAATGTGAGTAAATGTTGTTCCTGGCCTGTATCCCGGCTGCTCTTTGGTTATGGTCCAAGTCGAGATTCCCAACCTCCCCAGTTTGTTTCGGCCTCCTTTTATCTCGACTGGGTCAGCTTTATATTTTCCCATTCCCGCATAATATTTTAGCCTTCTTCCCACTCCCTTAGCGAGAGTTGCCTCTTGATTTTGTCCCCTGGGCAGAATACAGCGGCCTCTCTATTTTTGAGGGTTGGACGGTCCCTACTAACATGTGTTATGTTTAGTTTGTATTTTGTGTTTATTTTTATTTATTATTGGGTTCACCTCCCTCCCCTTGCATTCTATCATTATTAGAATTTTATGTATATCATTTATGTATCATCAAATTTTTATGGATTGGGGCGCGTTTTGGTAGGTTCCCTTGGAGTGGATGTGGTATTATGGTGGTTGGAGGATTGAACGGTGATGGATGAGTTCTTGTGGTGAATGAGTAAATTGTAATGTATGAATGGGTCGTGAGTCAGATTAGCTAGGTATAAGATAGTAAGTGTTGACCAGCCTTTTCCCCCCTCCCCTTTTTGGCCTTGTGCCACAATTGTAACCTTTGTTGCAATAAATCCTCAGGGTTTGTATTAAGTTCATCCCCTGGTGTGTTGTTTTTGCTACTGACTTGTTTCCTTTGCGTCGAAAAGATAAGCTTTAAGTTTACATTTTTGCAACCTTTTTTTGACTTTCAGTTTTCCTCGTTCTATTTTGCATTTGTCTAATTTTTTCTCTTTATTTTCCGTTTTATTTTTGCTTTTTGTATTATTTTGCCTTTTTCTTTCAGTTTTTGTTTTCTTTTTTAAATTTTCCTTGTTTTCGTAGTCCATTCTTTCTTCTTTTGTTTGAGTTGTTTATTACCGTTTGAGTTGTTTATTACCGTTTGAGTTTGTACGTTTTTTCTTGTTTATTTTGATTATTATTTTTTACGTCTCTGGAAACACCAACATACCTTTAAAAAGCAACAAAAGCTTAATTGTTCGGCGTGGTGGGCCGAAAAATCCCATCATGGCCGACAATAACATTGAGGAAAATACACCGCCTTCACAACTGGTGTCACCCCAGAAAACGGCCTGGGGGAAAAACAGGCCCCCGGAAAAAGATGCAGCATATTACTGCGAACAGAGAAAAAAATTCGAGGAATCATTCAAAGGCAATGAATTCCTCACGATTCAAGAAGCGCTGAATGCTGTCGACACGAGAACAATATCTCTCCTAACTTCGGATATAAAAACCCGAAAGTTGATCGGCGTCGGCAGAGAGGTAATGGAGGAGGCCTTAAGAACCTTACAAATTAGCCCCAAAGTTCTGGCGCGGAGGACGAATGCTCTGTGGGACATACTCCTCGCCACGGAAGAGCAGGCAAAGGCTCTGGCAGGAAGCCTACTTGCAACAAAGAACCTGCGCATTCAGACGGAATATATGGGAACCCGCAGGACCAAGGTTACGATCCACGGGGTCCCAGTAGATATCAACGAGGACAGGATGGGGGCCTTCTTCGCCAAATATGGCGAGGTGAACGACGTCAAGGCCCTCGTTAGCAAAGGCGGCATCCTGACCGGCGACATGGAGGTGCAAGTAACCTTGAACAGGGAAAACTTCCAAGAGATCCCAAACACCTTGGTGTGCCGCAAAAGAAGAATGCTGGTCGTGGTGGAGGGGAGGAAGCCATGCTGTTGGGCGTGTGGTGCGTCAGGACACATGTCCAAGGAGTGCCCTGGCAAAAATAAAGTCATGCCGATGCCCCCTCCAGCAGCAGCAACAACAACAGTAGTGGTTGAAAAACCACCCGGAAAACCTTCCCAAGAAGCCTGGAAAGAGGTGGATAAGGGGCGGAAAAATACAACTGTTTCAGCCACGCAGGAAACGCCCCCTAAAAAACACCTCGAAAAGAGGCCAAAAGAAGGACAAGCTTCAAAGGAGCAAAAAAAACAGAAGCAGCAGCAGCAGCAACAGCTCCAGCAACAAAACAGCGACATGGAGGTGGAGGAAGTGCCTCCCAAACGGGCTGCCTCCTTGAAAAGGAACCGAGAGGAAGACGAGGAGGAAGAAGAACAACATGTCGAACAAGCAGGCCGGATACATAGACTAATTGGTCATATTAGTGACGATAGGGGCAGGGAGAAAAACAAAGTTACATCCGCCCCCTCTTCACCATTGAAAAAAGAGAAAAACACTTCTGCAGATAGGAGTCTCCCTCCCTCCCTGTCTCGATATCCACTTCCGCCTACCACCCCCACACCCCCGCACACACCTACTCCTACTGCCTCAGACCCTCCAATTCCCCAATCACCCCTCCCTACTCCAACCTCTTCGTCCACTCCCACTCCACCACCCCCAGATAGGGGAAAAAAGAAGAAAAGGATCTTCGGCAAGGTCGAAGAAATTTGTAGAGCAGAGAAAGGGGAGATAGACAAAAACCTCTCCTCTCGCAAGAGAGCATTACTGGGGCCTCTAATTAAACTGTCATCTGTTGATGGTAAATCAGTGGAGGACCCCAGAAATTTTCCTGGTGCCCCGGGAGTTGTCGGACTGATCCGGGATTCCGGCAGGCACTTGAAAGTCTGGACCCATCTCTTCGAAGCCAGAGAAGCCTTCCCAGAGATAAGGATGGTGGAGACTGGGTCGCAAGATCTTAAAAAAATGCACTTGTTTTGTTCAGGGAGGGCCCCCGTACGTCTCCACCCTTCATTATATAGGGCCCTAAAACTAAATTACCCCACGGACGTCGGCGGGATTGTCACAGAAGGACGGATAACGTCAGAGTTAGGCGTGGGGAGCCTGGGACAATCCGTCGGGGTCCTTTCACCCGCAGATTTCCGTCCTGTATGTGAATAGGTTTATTGCACTTCTTCTTTTCTTTCTTTGCAGGCTTAGAAGATGTCTATTAAGATAGCGACTTTGAATGTGAGGGGCTTAAGGGATCGGGGTAAGGCTGCCCGCCTGCTCCGGGACCTTCTGTCCCTGGATGTGGATGTTGCCGCGATCGAGGAGACCCACTTTGTTTGCAGTTCCGATGCGTGTGTGCTGGACGATGACTTTGTCGTCTATTCAGCATATGGGGACCGTTCTGCCAGAGGAGTTTCTTTGCTTGTCAGGCGTACTCTCGATGCGAAGGTGGACCTTGTGCATACCGATGCCGAGGGCCGGTTGATCGTGGCCGATATTGCCGTGAAAAGTGGTTCGTTCCGAGTCGTTGCGGTTTATGCGCCCAACGACCGGGAGGAGCGGGTCTCGTTTTTTCGGCGGTTGGGGCCGTTCCTAGTGGATTCAACGCGCCTAGTTTTAATGGGGGACTGGAATGCCATCCTGGACCCCAAGTTAGACAGGGGGCGGGGAGCTAGCGGGAGAAGGGGCGATCGTAGCCTGGTTGATCTGATCGACGATTATGGTCTCGTCGATAGATACCGGGTCGATCATCCCGGGGGGAAAATGTGGACGTGGGCTCTTAATTGGCCTTGTGACAAGGTAGTTAGCTACCTTGACAGAATGTTAGTTAGAAGAGCCGACATAGATCTACTAGATTGCCCTACGTTCCACTGGGTAGGCTATTCGGACCACAAACTCGTTTGTGCCCGGGTGGCGTTAGACTGTAGGCCTAGAATGGCTGGGTACTGGAAGTTCAATCTGTCCTTACTGGACAGGGAGGACTTTCGGGAACAGCTAATTAGACTAGTGCAGCGGGAGCTAGTGGGGGCGGTTATCGGGAATAAGTGGTGGGAACGCCTTAAGTGTAGGATTAGGTCCTTCACCACTGATTTCAGCAAACGGCTCGCTCTAGATAGAGCTGATAAGGTGAAGACACTCAAGTCTAGTTATTCCCGGGCGGTGGCTGGGGGGGATCCCCTAGAGATAGCCTTAGCTAAGGAGGCCCTGGATCGTTCGAATAGCGAGCGGTACATGGGCCAGGTAATTAGACATAAGTTAAGCAAGATGTCTTCCGAAGCTGTGAACTTGGGCGCAGATCTGCGCAGGGAAGAGGTCCGTCGAGGTGGCGATCGTTACATTCGTGAAGTCGAATCCTCGGAGGGGCGTACTCTTCGGGCCACTGACGACATGTGCGAGGCGTTTCGGCGCCATTTCGAGAGCCGGTTTACCAAGGAGCCTGGTCTCCGTGAGGAGGAGTTTCGTAGCTATTTGGCTGACTTTCCTCGGCTTTTGCCGACTGAAGCGGCTAGCTGCGAGGGAGAGATCACGGACGGCGAAGTCTACGCGGTTTTGAAGAAGGTCGGCAGAGGCAAGTCGCCCGGTCTGGATGGTTTGCCCTATGAATTGTACTTGAGGCTGTCGCACATCTTTGTTCCGATTTTGACTGCAGTGTTCAACAACTGGTTTCGGTCGGGGTCCATCCCCAATCGGATCACCAGGGGCGTGATCACTCTGTTGAAAAAGGGCAAAGGTGGTGGGGGGAAACTAGATGACTACAGGCCCATAACTCTGCTAAACACAGAGTTAAAGATTATGGCCAAGATCCTGCAGGAGCGTTTGCAGTCAGTTGCCGAGTCTCTGTTGGGACCTGAGCAGACTTGTTCTGTGAGGGGCCGAACAATTCAGAGCAACCTGCATCTGATCCGCACGATCATAGAGGGTGTAAAAGACGACGAGCAAGCCGCGCTGATCAATTTGGATCAGTCCAAGGCATTTGATAGGGTCGACCATCGCTACCTTGCTACTGTCCTGCAGGCCGCTGGATTCGCACCCAACTTCTGCCGCTGGATTAGCCTCCTGTATCGCTCCCCCAGTGCTGTGGTACAGGTGAACGGAAGGTTGTCGGACGCGTTCGTGCTGTCTAGGTCGGTTCGTCAGGGTTGTCCGCTGTCGCCTCTCCTTTATGCTTTGGCGTTGGAGCCTCTCCTTCGCCGGCTGAAGGACGAGACCGGCAGTCCGGCCCTACGCGGAATCGCCGTTCCTGGAGGGGCTCGAGCCAGGGTTTCCGCGTACGCCGATGACGTATCTGCTTTCGTGTCGTCCCGGGACGATATCGAGGCGGTACAGAAGGCGCTTGACCGGTACGAGAAGGTGACAGGGGCCAAGATAAACCGCGACAAGTCTTCCGGCTTGCGGTTAGGTGCCTGGAAGGGGGTCGCCCTTCCGGGCCGCTTCGGTTGGACGGATGGACCTGTCCGCATTCTAGGAGTGTGGTTTGGACCGGACCTCCAGCTGGAGAAGAATTGGTCTGAAGTACTTGCAAAGGTCGGTTCTGCCGGCAAGACTTGGAATCGACGGCGGTTGTCCGTGAAGGGCAGGGCGGAGGTGTGTGTTACATACATTTTCCCCCTGATTCTTTATCGATTGTCTGTACTTCCTCTCTGTGGGACCCATTGGAAGGCGCTCGAGCGATCGCTATCCTCCATTTTATGGAGGGGACGCGTGAACAGGGTCGACAGACGAGTCTGCACTAAACGTCCGTGTCATGGGGGGCTGGGAATGCCGCACCTCTTGAGTCACGTCCGTGCCTCTAGGTTGGCTTTCCTACGCCGCGCATTGACTGGGAGAGATCCGATTCTGGAGGGGATTGTTAGGGACGCCTTCCCTAGCCTTACCATCAGTCCCCCCATCTCGAGGGTTGAGCGCCGTCGTAAACCCCGGGACGAGTCGGATTTCATCCGCGAGTGTCGGTCGGCCTTGAGGGCCATTCCCCGGTCCAGTGACCTGTCACGGCCTAGGAAGGTCTTCTATCGTGGATTAGTGGAGGGGCCCGCGAAGGATTCCCTACGTGATACGCTCGGCTTGTCGGAGGAGGAGTTTCGCTCCTACTGGTCTTGGGCGCCAGCGGCGGATTACCTCAGTAACCCTGAGTTTTCGCTTACCTGGCGATTGGCTCGGAATCGGCTGCCTCTCAACGACAAGGCTTTCATATGGGGTTTGGCGGATTTGCCAGACTGTGAACGGTGTGGTCTTGGCTTAGAAGAAACGGCTCCGCACGCCTTCTACCATTGCCCCCGGGTCCGCCCCTTATGGGACCATGTCGGCGAGCTGACGGCTCGTCTCGCTCCCGAACAGCTTGTGTCCATTGATCGCGCATACGCGTGTGACAATGTGTCGCCCCCGTATTCCGGGGTGAAACGAATGGTGTTTCTGACGCTGCTGGCCACGGCTCGAATGGTGATTTGGACGACGCGAAAGGAGGAAGCCTTGCGGGGCAACCGTCTTTCTCATCAGCATCTAATCCTATTCTTTGAGCATCAGCTCAAGATGAAGATTAGATCTGATAGAAAACGATTGCATTCGACAGTCTTTAGCGAAAGGTGGGTAAAAGAGGCGAGCTTGGTTCGTGTGACCGGGGCTAGCCTTGATTTTCTCTTCTAGGTCAACCTATTGCACATCGGGGTGGCTTCCTGTGGAACCCTCCCCTTGGTTAGGATTAGACAAGCTTCAGTGTACCTAGTTAATGTGAGTAAGTGTTGTTCCTGGCCTGTAACCCGGCTACTCTTTGGTTATGATCCAAGTCGAGATTCCCAACCTCCCCAGTTTGTTTCGGCCTCCTTTTATCTCGACTGGGTCAGCTTTATATTTTCCCATTCCCGCATAATATTTTAGCCTTCTTCCCACTCCCTTAGCGAGAGTTGCCTCTTGATTTTGTCCCCTGGGCAGAATACAGCGGCCTCTCTATTTTTGAGGGTTGGACGGTCCCTACTAACATGTGTTATGTTTAGTTTGTATTTTGTGTTTATTTTTATTTATTATTGGGTTCACCTCCCTCCCCTTGCATTCTATCATTATTAGAATTTTATGTATATCATTTATGTATCATCAAATTTTTATGGATTGGGGCGCGTTTTGGTAGGTTCCCTTGGAGTGGATGTGGTATTATGGTGGTTGGAGGATTGAACGGTGATGGATGAGTTCTTGTGGTGAATGAGTAAATTGTAATGTATGAATGGGTCGTGAGTCAGATTAGCTAGGTATAAGATAGTAAGTGTTGACCAGCCTTTTCCCCCTCCCCTTTTTGGCCTTGTGCCACAATTGTAACCTTTGTTGCAATAAATCCTCAGGGTTTGTATTAAGTTCATCCCCTGGTGTGTTGTTTTTGCTACTGACTTGTTTCCTTTGCGTCGAAAAGATAAGCTTTAAGTTTACATTTTTGCAACCTTTTTTTGACTTTCAGTTTTCCTCGTTCTATTTTTGCATTTGTCTAATTTTTTCTCTTTATTTTCCGTTTTATTTTTGCTTTTTGTATTATTTTGCCTTTTTCTTTCAGTTTTTGTTTTCTTTTTTAAATTTTCCTTGTTTTCGTAGTCCATTTTTCTTCTTTTGTTTGAGTTGTTTATTACCGTTTGAGTTGTTTATTACCGTTTGAGTTGTTTATTACCGTTTGAGTTTGTACGTTTTTTCTTGTTTATTTTGATTATTATTTTTTACGTCTCTGAAAACACCAATATACCTTAAAGAAAGCAACACAAGCTTAATTGTTCGGCGTGGTGGGCCGAAAAATCCCATCATGGCCGACAATAACATTGAGAAGAATACACCGCCTTCACAACCGGTGTCACCCCAGAAAACGGCCTGGGGGAAAAACAGGCCCCCGGAAAAAGATGCAGCATATTACTGCGAACAGAGGAAAAAATTCGAGGAATCATTCAAAGGCAATGAATTCCTCACGATTCAAGAAGCGCTGAATGCTGTCGACACGAGAACAATATCTCTCCTAACTTCGGATATAAAAACCCGAAAGTTGATCGGCGTCGGCAGAGAGGTAATGGAGGAGGCCTTAAGAACCTTACAAATCAACCCCAAATTTCTGGCGCGGAGGACGAATGCTCTGTGGGACATACTCCTCGCCACGGAAGAGCAGGCAAAGGCTCTGGCAGGAAGCCTACTTGCAACAAAGAACCTGCGCATTCAGACCGAATATATGGGAACCCGCAGGACCAAGGTTACGATCCACGGGGTCCCAGTAGATATCAACGAGGACAGGATGGGGGCCTTCTTCGCCAAATATGGCGAGGTGAACGACGTCAAGGCCCTCGTTAGCAAAGGCGGCATCCTGACCGGCGACATGGAGGTGCAAGTAACCTTGAACAGGGAAAACTTCCAAGAGATCCCAAACACCTTGGTGTGCCGAAAAAGAAGAATGCTGGTCGTGGTGGAGGGGAGGAAGCCATGCTGTTGGGCGTGTGGTGCGTCAGGACACATGTCCAAGGAGTGCCCTGGCAAAAATAAAGTCATGCCGATGCCCCCTCCAGCAGCAGCAACAACAACAGTAGTGGTTGAAAAACCATCCGGAAAACCTTCCCAAGAAGCCTGGAAAGAGGTGGATAAGGGGCGGAAAAATACATCTGTTGCAGCCCCGCAGGAAACGCCCCCTAAAAAACACCTCGAAAAGAGGCCAAAAGAAGGACAAGCTTCAAAGGAGCAAAAAAAACAGAAGCAGCAGCAGCAGCAACAGCTCCAGCAACAAAACAGCGACATGGAGGTGGAGGAAGTGCCTCCCAAACGGGCTGCCTCCTTGAAAAGGAACCGAGAGGAAGACGAGGAGGAAGAAGAACAACATGTCGAACAAGCAGACCGGATACATAGACTAATTGGTCATATTAGTGACGATAGGGGCAGGGAGAAAAACAAAGTTACATCCGCCCCCTCTTCACCATTGAAAAAAGAAAAAAACACTTCTGCAGATAGGAGTCTCCCTCCCTCCCTGTCTCGATATCCACTTCCGCCTACCACCCCCACACCCCCGCACACACCTACTCCTACTGCTTCAGACCCTCCAATTCCCCAATCACCCCTCCCTACTCCAACCTCTTCGTCCACTCCCACTCCACCACCCCCAGATAGGGGAAAAAAGAAGAAAAGGATCTTCGGCAAGGTCGAAGAAATTTGTAGAGCAGAGAAAGGGGAGATAGACAAAAACCTCTCCTCTCGCAAGAGAGCATTACTGGGGCCTCTAATTAAACTGTCATCTGTTGATGGTAAATCAGTGGAGGACCCCAGAAATTTTCCTGGTGCCCCGGGAGTTGTCGGACTGATCCGGGATTCCGGCAGGCACTTGAAAGTCTGGACCCATCTCTTCGAAGCCAGAGAAGCCTTCCCAGAGATAAGGATGGTGGAGACTGGGTCGCAAGATCTTAAAAAAATGCACTTGTTTTGTTCAGGGAGGGCCCCCGTACGTCTCCACCCTTCATTATATAGGGCCCTAAAACTAAATTACCCCACGGACGTCGGCGGGATTGTCACAGAAGGACGGATAACGTCAGAGTTAGGAGTGGGGAGCCTGGGACAATCCGTCGGGGTCCTTTCACCCGCAGATTTCCGTCCTGTATGTGAGTAGGTTTATTGCACTTCTTCTTTTCTTTCTTTGCAGGCTTAGAAGATGTCTATTAAGATAGCGACTTTGAATGTGAGGGGCTTAAGGGATCGGGGTAAGGCTGCCCGCCTGCTCCGGGACCTTCTGTCCCTGGATGTGGATGTTGCCGCGATCGAGGAGACCCACTTTGTTTGCAGTTCCGATGCGTGTGTGCTGGACGATGACTTTGTCGTCTATTCAGCATATGGGGACCGTTCTGCCAGAGGAGTTTCTTTGCTTGTCAGGCGTACTCTTGATGCGAAGGTGGACCTTGTGCATACCGATGCCGAGGGCCGGTTGATCGTGGCCGATATTGCCGTGAAAAGTGGTTCGTTCCGAGTCGTTGCGGTTTATGCGCCCAACGACCGGGAGGAGCGGGTCTCGTTTTTTCGGCGGTTGGGGCCGTTCCTAGTGGATTCAACGCGCCTAGTTTTAATGGGGGACTGGAATGCCATCCTGGACCCCAAGTTAGACAGGGGGCGGGGAGCTAGCGGGAGAAGGGGCGATCGTAGCCTGGTTGATCTGATCGACGATTATGGTCTCGTCGATAGATACCGGGTCGATCATCCCGGGGGGAAAATGTGGACGTGGGCTCTTAATTGGCCTTTTGACAAGGTAGTTAGCTACCTTGACAGAATGTTAGTTAGAAGAGCCGACATAGATCTACTAGATTGCCCTACGTTCCACTGGGTAGGCTATTCGGACCACAAACTCGTTTGTGCCCGGGTGGCGTTAGACTGTAGGCCTAGAATGGCTGGGTACTGGAAGTTCAATCTGTCCTTACTGGACAGGGAGGACTTTCGGGAACAGCTAATTAGACTAGTGCAGCGGGAGCTAGTGGGGGCGGTTATCGGGAATAAGTGGTGGGAACGCCTTAAGTGTAGGATTAGGTCCTTCACCACTGATTTCAGCAAACGGCTCGCTCTAGATAGAGCTGATAAGGTGAAGACACTCAAGTCTAGTTATTCCCGGGCGGTGGCTGGGGGGGATCCCCTAGAGATAGCCTTAGCTAAGGAGGCCCTGGATCGTTCGAATAGCGAGCGGTACATGGGCCAGGTAATTAGACATAAGTTAAGCAAGATGTCTTCCGAAGCTGTGAACTTGGGCGCAGATCTGCGCAGGGAAGAGGTCCGTCGAGGTGGCGATCGTTACATTCGTGAAGTCGAATCCCCGGAGGGGCGTACTCTTCGGGCCACTGACGACATGTGCGAGGCGTTTCGGCGCCATTTCGAGAGCCGGTTTACCAAGGAGCCTGGTCTCCGTGAGGAGGAGTTTCGTAGCTATTTGGCTGACTTTCCTCGGCTTTTGCCGACTGAAGCGGCTAGCTGCGAGGGAGAGATCACGGAGGGCGAAGTCTACGCGGTTTTGAAGAAGGTCGGCAGAGGCAAGTCGCCCGGTCTGGATGGTTTGCCCTATGAATTGTACTTGAGGCTGTCGCACATCTTTGTTCCGATTTTGACTGCAGTGTTCAACAACTGGTTTCGGTCGGGGTCCATCCCCAATCGGATCACCAGGGGCGTGATCACTCTGTTGAAAAAGGGCAAAGGTGGTGGGGGGAAACTAGATGACTACAGGCCCATAACTCTGCTAAACACAGAGTTAAAGATTATGGCCAAGATCCTGCAGGAGCGTTTGCAGTCAGTTGCCGAGTCTCTGTTGGGACCTGAGCAGACTTGTTCTGTGAGGGGCCGAACAATTCAGAGCAACCTGCATCTGATCCGCACGATCATAGAGGGTGTAAAAGACGACGAGCAAGCCGCGCTGATCAATTTGGATCAGTCCAAGGCATTTGATAGGGTCGACCATCGCTACCTTGCTACTGTCCTGCAGGCCGCTGGATTCGCACCCAACTTCTGCCGCTGGATTAGCCTCCTGTATCGCTCCCCCAGTGCTGTGGTACAGGTGAACGGAAGGTTGTCGGACGCGTTCGTGCTGTCTAGGTCGGTTCGTCAGGGTTGTCCGCTGTCGCCTCTCCTTTATGCTTTGGCGTTGGAGCCTCTCCTTCGCCGGCTGAAGGACGAGACCGGCAGTCCGGCCCTACGCGGAATCGCCGTTCCTGGAGGGGCTCGAGCCAGGGTTTCCGCGTACGCCGATGACGTATCTGCTTTCGTGTCGTCCCGGGACGATATCGAGGCGGTACAGAAGGCGCTTGACCGGTACGAGAAGGTGACAGGGGCCAAGATAAACCGCGACAAGTCTTCCGGCTTGCGGTTAGGTGCCTGGAAGGGGGTCGCTCTTCCGGGCCGCTTCGGTTGGACGGATGGACCTGTCCGCATTCTTGGAGTGTGGTTTGGACCGGACCTCCAGCTGGAGAAGAATTGGTCTGAAGTACTTGCAAAGGTCGGTTCTGCCGGCAAGACTTGGAATCGACGGCGGTTGTCCGTGAAGGGCAGGGCGGAGGTGTGTGTTACATACATTTTCCCCCTGATTCTTTATCGATTGTCTGTACTTCCTCTCTGTGGGACCCATTGGAAGGCGCTCGAGCGATCGCTATCCTCCATTTTATGGAGGGGACGCGTGAACAGGGTCGACAGACGAGTCTGCACTAAACGTCCGTGTCATGGGGGGCTGGGAATGCCGCACCTCTTGAGTCACGTCCGTGCCTCTAGGTTGGCTTTCCTACGCCGCGCATTGACTGGGAGAGATCCGATTCTGGAGGGGATTGTTAGGGACGCCTTCCCTAGCCTTACCATCAGTCCCCCCATCTCGAGGGTTGAGCGCCGTCGTAAACCCCGGGACGAGTCGGATTTCATCCGCGAGTGTCGGTCGGCCTTGAGGGCCATTCCCCGGTCCAGTGACCTGTCACGGCCTAGGAAGGTCTTCTATCGTGGATTAGTGGAGGGGCCCGCGAAGGATTCCCTACGTGATACGCTCGGCTTGTCGGAGGAGGAGTTTCGCTCCTACTGGTCTTGGGCGCCAGCGGCGGATTACCTCAGTAACCCTGAGTTTTCGCTTACCTGGCGATTGGCTCGGAATCGGCTGCCTCTCAACGACAAGGCTTTCATATGGGGTTTGGCGGATTTGCCAGACTGTGAACGGTGTGGTCTTGGCTTAGAAGAAACGGCTGCGCACGCCTTCTACCATTGCCCCCGGGTCCGCCCCTTATGGGACCATGTCGGCGAGCTGACGGCTCGTCTCGCTCCCGAACAGCTTGTGTCCATTGATCGCGCATACGCGTGTGACAATGTGTCGCCCCCGTATTCCGGGGTGAAACGAATGGTGTTTCTGACGCTGCTGGCCACGGCTCGAATGGTGATTTGGACGACGCGAAAGGAGGAAGTCTTGCGGGGCAACCGTCTTTCTCATCAGCATCTAATCCTATTCTTTGAGCATCAGCTCAAGATGAAGATTAGATCTGATAGAAAACGATTGCATTCGACAGTCTTTAGCGAAAGGTGGGTAAAAGAGGCGAGCTTGGTTCGTGTGACCGGGGCTAGCCTTGATTTTCTCTTCTAGGTCAACCTATTGCACATCGGGGTGGCTTCCTGTGGAACCCTCCCCTTGGTTAGGATTAGACAAGCTTCAGTGTACCTAGTTAATGTGAGTAAGTGTTGTTCCTGGCCTGTAACCCGGCTACTCTTTGGTTATGATCCAAGTCGAGATTCCCAACCTCCCCAGTTTGTTTCGGCCTCCTTTTATCTCGACTGGGTCAGCTTTATATTTTCCCATTCCCGCATAATATTTTAGCCTTCTTCCCACTCCCTTAGCGAGAGTTGCCTCTTGATTTTGTCCCCTGGGCAGAATACAGCGGCCTCTCTATTTTTGAGGGTTGGACGGTCCCTACTAACATGTGTTATGTTTAGTTTGTATTTTGTGTTTATTTTTATTTATTATTGGGTTCACCTCCCGCCCCTTGCATTCTATCATGATTAGAATTTTATGTATATCATTTATGTATCATCAAATTTTTATGGATTGGGGCGCGTTTTGGTAGGTTCCCTTGGAGTGGATGTGGTATTATGGTGGTTGGAGGATTGAACGGTGATGGATGAGTTCTTGTGGTGAATGAGTAAATTGTAATGTATGAATGGGTCGTGAGTCAGATTAGCTAGGTATAAGATAGTAAGTGTTGACCAGCCTTTTCCCCCTCCCCTTTTTGGCCTTGTGCCACAATTGTAACCTTTGTTGCAATAAATCCTCAGGGTTTGTATTAAGTTCATCCCCTGGTGTGTTGTTTTTGCTACTGACTTGTTTCCTTTGCGTCGAAAAGATAAGCTTTAAGTTTACATTTTTGCAACCTTTTTTTGACTTTCAGTTTTCCTCGTTCTATTTTTGCATTTGTCTAATTTTTTCTCTTTATTTTCCGTTTTATTTTTGCTTTTTGTATTATTTTGCCTTTTTCTTTCAGTTTTTGTTTTCTTTTTTAAATTTTCCTTGTTTTCGTAGTCCATTCTTTCTTCTTTTGTTTGAGTTGTTTATTACCGTTTGAGTTGTTTATTACCGTTTGAGTTTGTACGTTTTTTCTTTTGATTATTATTTTTTACGTATGTGAAACACCAATATAAGTTAAAGAAAGCAACAAAAGCTTAATTGTTCGGCGTGGTGGGCCGAAAAATCCCATCATGGCCGACAACAATATTGACAAAGACAATACACCGCCTTCACAACCGGTGTCACCCCAAAAAACGGCCTGGGGTAAAAACAGGCCGCCAGAAAAAGATCCAGCCTTTTACTGCGAGCAAAGGAAAAAGTTTGAGGATTCATTCCAAGGGAATGAATTCATTACTATTCAAGAAGCCTTGGATGCAGTCGACACCAGGACAATCTCTCTTCTAACTTCGGAGGTAAAGACCCGGAAGTTGATCGGTGTCGGCAGAGAAGTGATGGAGGAGGCCTTGAAGTCTCTACAAATTTACCCAAAACTCCTGGCTCGAAGGACAAACGCTCTGTGGGATATACTCCTAGCTACAGAGGAGCAGGCAAAGGCACTGGCTGGAAGTCTGCTCTCAACTAAGAACCTGCGCATGCAGACAGAGTACATGGGAACTCGCAGAACCAAGGTGACAATTCACGGTGTCCCAGCAGATATCAGCGAGGACAGGATGGGGGCCTTTTTCGTTAAATATGGTGAAGTGAACGAAGTTAAGGCCCTTGTCAGTAAAAGCGGCATCCAAACAGGAGACATAGAAGTCCAAATAACGGTCAACAGGGAAAACTTTCGGGAAATTCCAAACACCCTGGTGTGCCGAAAGAGAAGAATGCTGGTTGTTGTCGAGGGAAGAAAGCCGTGCTGCTGGGCGTGTGGTGCGTCAGGGCACATGTCCAAGGAGTGCCCTGGCAAAAATGTTAAACCAATGCCCCCTCCAGCAGCAACAACAGCAGCAGTGGTTGCGAAAGAGACAACCGGAAATCCTCCCGTAGAAGCCTGGAAAGAGGTGGATAGGGGGCGAAAAAATATTAGCGATCCAGCTCCGAAGGAGACGCCCCAAAAGAAACAGCCCGAAAAGAGGCAAAAAGAAGTACAGCCTTCAAAGGTGTACGAAAAAGAGAAACAAAAACAGCAACAACAACAACAGAAACAAAAACAGCAGAAAAGTCCGGAAAAAAGTCCGGAAAAGCAAAACAGCGACATGGAGGTGGAGGAAGTGCCTCCCAAACGGGCCACCTCCTTGAAAAGAAACCGGGAGGAAGATGAGGAGGAACAAGAGGAACAAGTGAAGCAGATTCATAGGCTAATTGGACAGATTAGTGAAGAGAGGGGTAGGGAAACAAACAGATGTACATCCGTCCCCTCTTCACCAGCTAAAAAGGAAAAAAACACTCCAGCTGATAGGAGTCTCCCTCCTTCCCTGTCTCGATTTCCACTCCCTGCTAGCAACCCCACACCCCCGCACACACCTACTCCTACTGCATCAGACCCTCCAACTCCCCAACCATCCCTCCCTACTCCAGCCCGTTCATCCACTCCCACTCCACCACCCCCAGATAGGGGAAAAAAGAAAAAAAGAATCTTCGGCAAAGTCGAGGAAATTTGCAGAGCGGATAAGGGGGAGATAGATAAGAACCTCTCCTCCCGCAAGAGGGCACTGTTGGGTCCTCTAATCAAGCTGTCATCCGTTGACGGCAAATCAGTTGAGGATCCTAGAAATTTTCCTCGTGCCCCGGGAGTGGTTGGACTTATCCGGGACACAGGCAAACACATGAAAGTGTGGGCCCATCTCTTTGAGGCCAGAGAGGCCTTCCCAGAGATAAGGATGATTGAGATGGGCGCACAAGATTTGAAAAAAATGCAGATGTTTTGTGCAGGGAGGGCCCCCGTACGTCTCCATCCATCACTATATAGGGCCCTAAAACTAAATTACCCCACGGACGTCGGCGGGATTGTCACAGAAGGACGGATGACGTCGGAGTTAGGAGTGGGGAGCCTGGGACAATCCGTCGGGGTCCTTTCACCCGCAGATTTCCGTCCTGTATGTGAATAGGTTTATTGCACTTCTTCTTTTCTTTCTTTGCAGGCTTAGAAGATGTCTATTAAGATAGCGACTTTGAATGTGAGGGGCTTAAGGGATCGGGGTAAGGCTGCCCGCCTGCTCCGGGACCTTCTGTCCCTGGATGTGGATGTTGCCGCGATCGAGGAGACCCACTTTGTTTGCAGTTCCGATGCGTGTGTGCTGGACGATGACTTTGTCGTCTATTCAGCATATGGGGACCGTTCTGCCAGAGGAGTTTCTTTGCTTGTCAGGCGTACTCTTGATGCGAAGGTGGACCTTGTGCATACCGATGCCGAGGGCCGGTTGATCGTGGCCGATATTGCCGTGAAAAGTGGTTCGTTCCGAGTCGTTGCGGTTTATGCGCCCAACGACCGGGAGGAGCGGGTCTCGTTTTTTCGGCGGTTGGGGCCGTTCCTAGTGGATTCAACGCGCCTAGTTTTAATGGGGGACTGGAATGCCATCCTGGACCCCAAGTTAGACAGGGGGCGGGGAGCTAGCGGGAGAAGGGGCGATCGTAGCCTGGTTGATCTGATCGACGATTATGGTCTCGTCGATAGATACCGGGTCGATCATCCCGGGGGGAAAATGTGGACGTGGGCTCTTAATTGGCCTTGTGACAAGGTAGTTAGCTACCTTGACAGAATGTTAGTTAGAAGAGCCGACATAGATCTACTAGATTGCCCTACGTTCCACTGGGTAGGCTATTCGGACCACAAACTCGTTTGTGCCCGGGTGGCGTTAGACTGTAGGCCTAGAATGGCTGGGTACTGGAAGTTCAATCTGTCCTTACTGGACAGGGAGGACTTTCGGGAACAGCTAATTAGACTAGTGCAGCGGGAGCTAGTGGGGGCGGTTATCGGGAATAAGTGGTGGGAACGCCTTAAGTGTAGGATTAGGTCCTTCACCACTGATTTCAGCAAACGGCTCGCTCTAGATAGAGCTGATAAGGTGAAGACACTCAAGTCTAGTTATTCCCGGGCGGTGGCTGGGGGGGATCCCCTAGAGATAGCCTTAGCTAAGGAGGCCCTGGATCGTTCGAATAGCGAGCGGTACATGGGCCAGGTAATTAGACATAAGTTAAGCAAGATGTCTTCCGAAGCTGTGAATTTGGGCGCAGATCTGCGCAGGGAAGAGGTCCGTCGAGGTGGCGATCGTTACATTCGTGAAGTCGAATCCCCGGAGGGGCGTACTCTTCGGGCCACTGACGACATGTGCGAGGCGTTTCGGCGCCATTTCGAGAGCCGGTTTACCAAGGAGCCTGGTCTCCGTGAGGAGGAGTTTCGTAGCTATTTGGCTGACTTTCCTCGGCTTTTGCCGACTGAAGCGGCTAGCTGCGAGGGAGAGATCACGGACGGCGAAGTCTACGCGGTTTTGAAGAAGGTCGGCAGAGGCAAGTCGCCCGGTCTGGATGGTTTGCCCTATGAATTGTACTTGAGGCTGTCGCACATCTTTGTTCCGATTTTGACTGCAGTGTTCAACAACTGGTTTCGGTCGGGGTCCATCCCCAATCGGATCACCAGGGGCGTGATCACTCTGTTGAAAAAGGGCAAAGGTGGTGGGGGGAAACTAGATGACTACAGGCCCATAACTCTGCTAAACACAGAGTTAAAGATTATGGCCAAGATCCTGCAGGAGCGTTTGCAGTCAGTTGCCGAGTCTCTGTTGGGACCTGAGCAGACTTGTTCTGTGAGGGGCCGAACAATTCAGAGCAACCTGCATCTGATCCGCACGATCATAGAGGGTGTAAAAGACGACGAGCAAGCCGCGCTGATCAATTTGGATCAGTCCAAGGCATTTGATAGGGTCGACCATCGCTACCTTGCTACTGTCCTGCAGGCCGCTGGATTCGCACCCAACTTCTGCCGCTGGATTAGCCTCCTGTATCGCTCCCCCAGTGCTGTGGTACAGGTGAACGGAAGGTTGTCGGACGCGTTCGTGCTGTCTAGGTCGGTTCGTCAGGGTTGTCCGCTGTCGCCTCTCCTTTATGCTTTGGCGTTGGAGCCTCTCCTTCGCCGGCTGAAGGACGAGACCGGCAGTCCGGCCCTACGCGGAATCGCCGTTCCTGGAGGGGCTCGAGCCAGGGTTTCCGCGTACGCCGATGACGTATCTGCTTTCGTGTCGTCCCGGGACGATATCGAGGCGGTACAGAAGGCGCTTGACCGGTACGAGAAGGTGACAGGGGCCAAGATAAACCGCGACAAGTCTTCCGGCTTGCGGTTAGGTGCCTGGAAGGGGGTCGCCCTTCCGGGCCGCTTCGGTTGGACGGATGGACCTGTCCGCATTCTTGGAGTGTGGTTTGGACCGGACCTCCAGCTGGAGAAGAATTGGTCTGAAGTACTTGCAAAGGTCGGTTCTGCCGGCAAGACTTGGAATCGACGGCGGTTGTCCGTGAAGGGCAGGGCGGAGGTGTGTGTTACATACATTTTCCCCCTGATTCTTTATCGATTGTCTGTACTTCCTCTCTGTGGGACCCATTGGAAGGCGCTCGAGCGATCGCTATCCTCCATTTTATGGAGGGGACGCGTGAACAGGGTCGACAGACGAGTCTGCACTAAACGTCCGTGTCATGGGGGGCTGGGAATGCCGCACCTCTTGAGTCACGTCCGTGCCTCTAGGTTGGCTTTCCTACGCCGCGCATTGACTGGGAGAGATCCGATTCTGGAGGGGATTGTTAGGGACGCCTTCCCTAGCCTTACCATCAGTCCCCCCATCTCGAGGGTTGAGCGCCGTCGTAAACCCCGGGACGAGTCGGATTTCATCCGCGAGTGTCGGTCGGCCTTGAGGGCCATTCCCCGGTCCAGTGACCTGTCACGGCCTAGGAAGGTCTTCTATCGTGGATTAGTGGAGGGGCCCGCGAAGGATTCCCTACGTGATACGCTCGGCTTGTCGGAGGAGGAGTTTCGCTCCTACTGGTCTTGGGCGCCAGCGGCGGATTACCTCAGTAACCCTGAGTTTTCGCTTACCTGGCGATTGGCTCGGAATCGGCTGCCTCTCAACGACAAGGCTTTCATATGGGGTTTGGCGGATTTGCCAGACTGTGAACGGTGTGGTCTTGGCCTAGAAGAAACGGCTCCGCACGCCTTCTACCATTGCCCCCGGGTCCGCCCCTTATGGGACCATGTCGGCGAGCTGACGGCTCGTCTCGCTCCCGAACAGCTTGTGTCCATTGATCGCGCATACGCGTGTGACAATGTGTCGCCCCCGTATTCCGGGGTGAAACGAATGGTGTTTCTGACGCTGCTGGCCACGGCTCGAATGGTGATTTGGACGACGCGAAAGGAGGAAGTCTTGCGGGGCAACCGTCTTTCTCATCAGCATCTAATCCTATTCTTTGAGCATCAGCTCAAGATGAAGATTAGATCTGATAGAAAACGATTGCATTCGACAGTCTTTAGCGAAAGGTGGGTAAAAGAGGCGAGCTTGGTTCGTGTGACCGGGGCTAGCCTTGATTTTCTCTTCTAGGTCAACCTATTGCACATCGGGGTGGCTTCCTGTGGAACCCTCCCCTTGGTTAGGATTAGACAAGCTTCAGTGTACCTAGTTAATGTGAGTAAGTGTTGTTCCTGGCCTGTAACCCGGCTACTCTTTGGTTATGATCCAAGTCGAGATTCCCAACCTCCCCAGTTTGTTTCGGCCCCCCCTTTTATCTCGACTGGGTCAGTTTTATATTTTCCCTTTCCCGCATAATATTTTAGCCTTCTTCCCACTCCCTTAGCGAGAGTTGCCTCTTGATTTTGTCCCCTGGGCAGAATACAGCGGCCTCTCTATTTTGAGGGTTGGACGGTCCCCTACTAACATCTGTTATGTTTAGTTTGTATTTTGTGTTTATATTTATTTGATTATTGGGTTCATCTCCGTCCCCTCTCATTCTATCATTATTAAAATTTTATGTATTTTATGTATTATCATCAAATTTTTATGGTGTGGGGCGCGTTTTTGGTAGGTTCCCCTTGAGAGGATGCGGTATCATGGTGGTTGGAGGATTGTTTGGTGACGGACGAGTTCTTGTGGTGAATGGGTAAATTGTAATGTATGAATGGGTCGTGAATCTGATTAGCTAGGTATAGGATAGTTAGTTTGGACCAGCCTTTACCCCTCCCCTTCATCGGCCACGTGCCACAATTATGTATAAAAACATAATAAATCCTCAGGGTTTGTATTAAGTTCATCCCCTGGTGTGTTGTTTTTGCTACTGACTTGTTTCCTTTGCGTCGAAAAGATAAGCTTTAAGTTTACATTTTTGCAACCTTTTTTTGACTTTCAGTTTTCCTCGTTCTATTTTTGCATTTGTCTAATTTTTTCTCTTTATTTTCCGTTTTATTTTTGCTTTTTGTATTATTTTGCCTTTTTCTTTCAGTTTTTGTTTTCTTTTTTAAATTTTCCTTGTTTTCGTAGTCCATTCTTTCTTCTTTTGTTTGAGTTGTTTATTACCGTTTGAGTTGTTTATTACCGTTTGAGTTGTTTATTACCGTTTGAGTTTGTACGTTTTTTCTTGTTTATTTTGATTATTATTTTTTACGTCTCTGGAAACACCAACATACCTTTAAAAAAGCAACAAAAAGCTTAATTGTTCGGCGTGGTGGGCCGAAATATCCCATCATGGCCGACAATAACATTGAGGAAAATACACCGCCTTCACAACCGGTGTCACCCCAGAAAACGGCCTGGGGGAAAAACAGGCCCCCGGAAAAAGATGCAGCATATTACTGCGAACAGAGAAAAAAATTCGAGGAATCATTCAAAGGCAATGAATTCCTCACGATTCAAGAAGCGCTGAATGCTGTCGACACGAGAACAATATCTCTCCTAACTTCGGATATAAAAACCCGAAAGTTGATCGGCGTCGGCAGAGAGGTAATGGAGGAGGCCTTAAGAACCTTACAAATTAACCCCAAGTTTCTGGCGCGGAGGACGAATGCTCTGTGGGACATACTCCTCGCCACGGAAGAGCAGGCAAAGGCTCTGGCAGGAAGCCTACTTGCAACAAAGAACCTGCGCATTCAGACCGAATACATGGGAACCCGCAGGACCAAGGTTACGATCCACGGGGTCCCAGTAGATATCAACGAGGACAGGATGGGGGCCTTCTTCGCCAAATATGGCGAGGTGAACGACGTCAAGGCCCTCGTTAGCAAAGGCGGCATCCTGACCGGCGACATGGAGGTGCAAGTAACCTTGAACAGGGAAAACTTCCAAGAGATCCCAAACACCTTGGTGTGCCGAAAAAGAAGAATGCTGGTCGTGGTGGAGGGGAGGAAGCCATGCTGTTGGGCGTGTGGTGCGTCAGGACACATGTCCAAGGAGTGCCCTGGCAAAAATAAAGTCATGCCGATGCCCCCTCCAGCAGCAGCAACAACAACAGTAGTGGTTGAAA
The DNA here is from genome assembly GCA_963932145.1 of Acanthosepion lycidas. NCBI lineage: Eukaryota > Metazoa > Mollusca > Cephalopoda > Sepiida > Sepiidae > Acanthosepion > Acanthosepion lycidas. The sequence goes on from OZ010571.1 coordinate 101,143,906, forward strand.
AACCATCCGGAAAACCTTCCCAAGAAGCCTGGAAAGAGGTGGATAAGGGGCGGAAAAATACATCTGTTGCAGCCCCGCAGGAAACGCCCCCTAAAAAACACCTCGAAAAGAGGCCAAAAGAAGGACAAGCTTCAAAGGAGAAAAAAAAAACAGAAGCAGCAGCAGCAGCAACAGCTCCAGCAACAAAACAGCGACATGGAGGTGGAGGAAGTGCCTCCCAAACGGGCTGCCTCCTTGAAAAGGAACCGAGAGGAAGACGAGGAGGAAGAAGAACAACATGTCGAACAAGAAGACCGGATACATAGACTAATTGGTCATATTAGTGACGATAGGGGCAGGGAGAAAAACAAAGTTACATCCGCCCCCTCTTCACCATTGAAAAAAGAAAAAAACACTGCTGCAGATAGGAGTCTCCCTCCCTCCCTGTCTCGATATCCACTTCCGCCTACCACCCCCACACCCCCGCACACACCTACTCCTACTGCTTCAGACCCTCCAATTCCCCAATCACCCCTCCCTACTCCAACCTCTTCGTCCACTCCCACTCCACCACCCCCAGATAGGGGAAAAAAGAAGAAAAGGATCTTCGGCAAGGTCGAAGAAATTTGTAGAGCAGAGAAAGGGGAGATAGACAAAAACCTCTCCTCTCGCAAGAGAGCATTACTGGGGCCTCTAATTAAACTGTCATCTGTTGATGGTAAATCAGTGGAGGACCCCAGAAATTTTCCTGGTGCCCCGGGAGTTGTCGGACTGATCCGGGATTCCGGCAGGCACTTGAAAGTCTGGACCCATCTCTTCGAAGCCAGAGAAGCCTTCCCAGAGATAAGGATGGTGGAGACTGGGTCGCAAGATCTTAAAAAAATGCACTTGTTTTGTTCAGGGAGGGCCCCCGTACGTCTCCACCCTTCATTATATAGGGCCCTAAAACTAAATTACCCCACGGACGTCGGCGGGATTGTCACAGAAGGACGGATAACGTCAGAGTTAGGCGTGGGGAGCCTGGGACAATCCGTCGGGGTCCTTTCACCCGCAGATTTCCGTCCTGTATGTGAGTAGGTTTATTGCACTTCTTCTTTTCTTTCTTTGCAGGCTTAGAAGATGTCTATTAAGATAGCGACTTTGAATGTGAGGGGCTTAAGGGATCGGGGTAAGGCTGCCCGCCTGCTCCGGGACCTTCTGTCCCTGGATGTGGATGTTGCCGCGATCGAGGAGACCCACTTTGTTTGCAGTTCCGATGCGTGTGTGCTGGACGATGACTTTGTCGTCTATTCAGCATATGGGGACCGTTCTGCCAGAGGAGTTTCTTTGCTTGTCAGGCGTACTCTTGATGCGAAGGTGGACCTTGTGCATACCGATGCCGAGGGCCGGTTGATCGTGGCCGATATTGCCGTGAAAAGTGGTTCGTTCCGAGTCGTTGCGGTTTATGCGCCCAACGACCGGGAGGAGCGGGTCTCGTTTTTTCGGCGGTTGGGGCCGTTCCTAGTGGATTCAACGCGCCTAGTTTTAATGGGGGACTGGAATGCCATCCTGGACCCCAAGTTAGACAGGGGGCGGGGAGCTAGCGGGAGAAGGGGCGATCGTAGCCTGGTTGATCTGATCGACGATTATGGTCTCGTCGATAGATACCGGGTCGATCATCCCGGGGGGAAAATGTGGACGTGGGCTCTTAATTGGCCTTTTGACAAGGTAGTTAGCTACCTTGACAGAATGTTAGTTAGAAGAGCCGACATAGATCTACTAGATTGCCCTACGTTCCACTGGGTAGGCTACTCGGACCACAAACTCGTTTGTGCCCGGGTGGCGTTAGACTGTAGGCCTAGAATGGCTGGGTACTGGAAGTTCAATCTGTCCTTACTGGACAGGGAGGACTTTCGGGAACAGCTAATTAGACTAGTGCAGCGGGAGCTAGTGGGGGCGGTTATCGGGAATAAGTGGTGGGAACGCCTTAAATGTAGGATTAGGTCCTTCACCACTGATTTCAGCAAACGGCTCGCTCTAGATAGAGCTGACAAGGTGAAGACGCTTAAAACTAGTTACACCCGGGCGGTGGCTGGGGGGGATCCCCTAGAGATAGCCTTAGCTAAGGAGGCCCTGGATCGTTCGAATAGCGAGCGGTACATGGGCCAGGTAATTAGACATAAGTTAAGCAAGATGTCTTCCGAAGCTGTGAACTTGGGCGCAGATCTGCGCAGGGAAGAGGTCCGTCGAGGTGGCGATCGTTACATTCGTGAAGTCGAATCCCCGGAGGGGCGTACTCTTCGGGCCACTGACGACATGTGCGAGGCGTTTCGGCGCCATTTCGAGAGCCGGTTTACCAAGGAGCCTGGTCTCCGTGAGGAGGAGTTTCGTAGCTATTTGGCTGACTTTCCTCGGCTTTCGCCGACTGAAGCGGCTAGCTGCGAGGGAAAGATCACGGACGGCGAAGTCTACGCGGTTTTGAAGAAGGTCGGCAGAGGCAAGTCGCCCGGTCTGGATGGTTTGCCCTATGAATTGTACTTGAGGCTGTCGCACATCTTTGTTCCGATTTTGACTGCAGTGTTCAACAACTGGTTTCGGTCGGGGTCCATCCCCAATCGGATCACCAGGGGCGTGATCACTCTGTTGAAAAAGGGCAAAGGTGGTGGGGGGAAACTAGATGACTACAGGCCCATAACTCTGCTAAACACAGAGTTAAAGATTATGGCCAAGATCCTGCAGGAGCGTTTGCAGTCAGTTGCCGAGTCTCTGTTGGGACCTGAGCAGACTTGTTCTGTGAGGGGCCGAACAATTCAGAGCAACCTGCATCTGATCCGCACGATCATAGAGGGTGTAAAAGACGACGAGCAAGCCGCGCTGATCAATTTGGATCAGTCCAAGGCATTTGATAGGGTCGACCATCGCTACCTTGCTACTGTCCTGCAGGCCGCTGGATTCGCACCCAACTTCTGCCGCTGGATTAGCCTCCTGTATCGCTCCCCCAGTGCTGTGGTACAGGTGAACGGAAGGTTGTCGGACGCGTTCGTGCTGTCTAGGTCGGTTCGTCAGGGTTGTCCGCTGTCGCCTCTCCTTTATGCTTTGGCGTTGGAGCCTCTCCTTCGCCGGCTGAAGGACGAGACCGGCAGTCCGGCCCTACGCGGAATCGCCGTTCCTGGAGGGGCTCGAGCCAGGGTTTCCGCGTACGCCGATGACGTATCTGCTTTCGTGTCGTCCCGGGACGATATCGAGGCGGTACAGAAGGCGCTTGACCGGTACGAGAAGGTGACAGGGGCCAAGATAAACCGCGACAAGTCTTCCGGCTTGCGGTTAGGTGCCTGGAAGGGGGTCGCTCTTCCGGGCCGCTTCGGTTGGACGGATGGACCTGTCCGCATTCTTGGAGTGTGGTTTGGACCGGACCTCCAGCTGGAGAAGAATTGGTCTGAAGTACTTGCAAAGGTCGGTTCTGCCGGCAAGACTTGGAATCGACGGCGGTTGTCCGTGAAGGGCAGGGCGGAGGTGTGTGTTACATACATTTTCCCCCTGATTCTTTATCGATTGTCTGTACTTCCTCTCTGTGGGGCCCATTGGAAGGCGCTCGAGCGATCGCTATCCTCCATTTTATGGAGGGGACGCGTGAACAGGGTCGACAGACGAGTCTGCACTAAACGTCCGTGTCATGGGGGGCTGGGAATGCCGCACCTCTTGAGTCACGTCCGTGCCTCTAGGTTGGCTTTCCTACGCCGCGCATTGACTGGGAGAGATCCGATTCTGGAGGGGATTGTTAGGGACGCCTTCCCTAGCCTTACCATCAGTCCCCCCATCTCGAGGGTTGAGCGCCGTCGTAAACCCCGGGACGAGTCGGATTTCATCCGCGAGTGTCGGTCGGCCTTGAGGGCCATTCCCCGGTCCAGTGACCTGTCACGGCCTAGGAAGGTCTTCTATCGTGGATTAGTGGAGGGGCCCGCGAAGGATTCCCTACGTGATACGCTCGGCTTGTCGGACGAGGAGTTTCGCTCCTACTGGTCTTGGGCGCCAGCGGCGGATTACCTCAGTAACCCTGAGTTTTCGCTTACCTGGCGATTGGCTCGGAATCGGCTGCCTCTCAACGACAAGGCTTTCATATGGGGTTTGGCGGATTTGCCAGACTGTGAACGGTGTGGTCTTGGCTTAGAAGAAACGGCTGCGCACGCCTTCTACCATTGCCCCCGGGTCCGCCCCTTATGGGACCATGTCGGCGAGCTGACGGCTCGTCTCGCTCCCGAACAGCTTGTGTCCATTGATCGCGCATACGCGTGTGACAATGTGTCGCCCCCGTATTCCGGGGTGAAACGAATGGTGTTTCTGACGCTGCTGGCCACGGCTCGAATGGTGATTTGGACGACGCGAAAGGAGGAAGGCTTGCGGGGCAACCGTCTTTCTCATCAGCATCTAATCCTATTCTTTGAGCATCAGCTCAAGATGAAGATTAGATCTGATAGAAAACGATTGCATTCGACAGTCTTTAGCGAAAGGTGGGTAAAAGAGGCGAGCTTGGTTCGTGTGACCGGGGCTAGCCTTGATTTTCTCTTCTAGGTCAACCTATTGCACATCGGGGTGGCTTCCTGTGGAACCCTCCCCTTGGTTAGGTTAGACAAGCTTCAGTGTACCTAGTTAATGTGAGTAAATGTTGTTCCTGGCCTGTATCCCGGCTGCTCTTTGGTTATGGTCCAAGTCGAGATTCCCAACCTCCCCAGTTTGTTTTGGCCCCCCCCTTTTTTATCTCGACTGGGTCAGCTTTACATTTTCCCATTCCGGCATAATATTTTCTCCGCTTTCCCACTCCCTTAGCGAGAGCGTCTCTTGATTCTGTCCCCTGGGCAGAATACAGCGGCCTCTCTGTTTTTGAGGGTTGGACGGTCCCTACTAACATGTGTTATGTTTAGTTTGTATTTTGTGTTTATTTTTATTTATTATTGGGTTCACCTCCCTCCCCTTGCATTCTATCATTATTAGAATTTTATGTATATCATTTATGTATCATCAAATTTTTATGGATTGGGGCGCGTTTTGGTAGGTTCCCTTGGAGTGGATGTGGTATTATGGTGGTTGGAGGATTGAACGGTGATGGATGAGTTCTTGTGGTGAATGAGTAAATTGTAATGTATGAATGGGTCGTGAGTCAGATTAGCTAGGTATAAGATAGTAAGTGTTGACCAGCCTTTCCCCCCCCCCTTTTTGGCCTTGTGCCACAATTGTAACCTTTGTTGCAATAAATCCTCAGGGTTTGTATTAAGTTCATCCCCTGGTGTGTTGTTTTTGCTACTGACTTGTTTCCTTTGCGTCGAAAAGATAAGCTTTAAGTTTACATTTTTGCAACCTTTTTTTGACTTTCAGTTTTCCTCGTTCTATTTTTGCATTTGTCTAATTTTTTCTCTTTATTTTCCGTTTTATTTTTGCTTTTTGTATTATTTTGCCTTTTTCTTTCAGTTTTTGTTTTCTTTTTTAAATTTTCCTTGTTTTCGTAGTCCATTCTTTCTTCTTTTGTTTGAGTTGTTTATTACCGTTTGAGTTGTTTATTACCGTTTGAGTTGTTTATTACCGTTTGAGTTTGTACGTTTTTTCTTGTTTATTTTGATTATTATTTTTTACGTCTCTGGAAACACCAACATACCTTTAAAAAAGCAACAAAAAGCTTAATTGTTCGGCGTGGTGGGCCGAAATATCCCATCATGGCCGACAATAACATTGAGGAAAATACACCGCCTTCACAACCGGTGTCACCCCAGAAAACGGCCTGGGGGAAAAACAGGCCCCCGGAAAAAGATGCAGCATATTACTGCGAACAGAGAAAAAAATTCGAGGAATCATTCAAAGGCAATGAATTCCTCACGATTCAAGAAGCGCTGAATGCTGTCGACACGAGAACAATATCTCTCCTAACTTCGGATATAAAAACCCGAAAGTTGATCGGCGTCGGCAGAGAGGTAATGGAGGAGGCCTTAAGAACCTTACAAATTAACCCCAAGTTTCTGGCGCGGAGGACGAATGCTCTGTGGGACATACTCCTCGCCACGGAAGAGCAGGCAAAGGCTCTGGCAGGAAGCCTACTTGCAACAAAGAACCTGCGCATTCAGACCGAATACATGGGAACCCGCAGGACCAAGGTTACGATCCACGGGGTCCCAGTAGATATCAACGAGGACAGGATGGGGGCCTTCTTCGCCAAATATGGCGAGGTGAACGACGTCAAGGCCCTCGTTAGCAAAGGCGGCATCCTGACCGGCGACATGGAGGTGCAAGTAACCTTGAACAGGGAAAACTTCCAAGAGATCCCAAACACCTTGGTGTGCCGAAAAAGAAGAATGCTGGTCGTGGTGGAGGGGAGGAAGCCATGCTGTTGGGCGTGTGGTGCGTCAGGACACATGTCCAAGGAGTGCCCTGGCAAAAATAAAGTCATGCCGATGCCCCCTCCAGCAGCAGCAACAACAACAGTAGTGGTTGAAAAACCATCCGGAAAACCTTCCCAAGAAGCCTGGAAAGAGGTGGATAAGGGGCGGAAAAATACATCTGTTGCAGCCCCGCAGGAAACGCCCCCTAAAAAACACCTCGAAAAGAGGCCAAAAGAAGGACAAGCTTCAAAGGAGAAAAAAAAACAGAAGCAGCAGCAGCAGCAACAGCTCCAGCAACAAAACAGCGACATGGAGGTGGAGGAAGTGCCTCCCAAACGGGCTGCCTCCTTGAAAAGGAACCGAGAGGAAGACGAGGAGGAAGAAGAACAACATGTCGAACAAGAAGACCGGATACATAGACTAATTGGTCATATTAGTGACGATAGGGGCAGGGAGAAAAACAAAGTTACATCCGCCCCCTCTTCACCATTGAAAAAAGAAAAAAACACTGCTGCAGATAGGAGTCTCCCTCCCTCCCTGTCTCGATATCCACTTCCGCCTACCACCCCCACACCCCCGCACACACCTACTCCTACTGCTTCAGACCCTCCAATTCCCCAATCACCCCTCCCTACTCCAACCTCTTCGTCCACTCCCACTCCACCACCCCCAGATAGGGGAAAAAAGAAGAAAAGGATCTTCGGCAAGGTCGAAGAAATTTGTAGAGCAGAGAAAGGGGAGATAGACAAAAACCTCTCCTCTCGCAAGAGAGCATTACTGGGGCCTCTAATTAAACTGTCATCTGTTGATGGTAAATCAGTGGAGGACCCCAGAAATTTTCCTGGTGCCCCGGGAGTTGTCGGACTGATCCGGGATTCCGGCAGGCACTTGAAAGTCTGGACCCATCTCTTCGAAGCCAGAGAAGCCTTCCCAGAGATAAGGATGGTGGAGACTGGGTCGCAAGATCTTAAAAAAATGCACTTGTTTTGTTCAGGGAGGGCCCCCGTACGTCTCCACCCTTCATTATATAGGGCCCTAAAACTAAATTACCCCACGGACGTCGGCGGGATTGTCACAGAAGGACGGATAACGTCAGAGTTAGGCGTGGGGAGCCTGGGACAATCCGTCGGGGTCCTTTCACCCGCAGATTTCCGTCCTGTATGTGAGTAGGTTTATTGCACTTCTTCTTTTCTTTCTTTGCAGGCTTAGAAGATGTCTATTAAGATAGCGACTTTGAATGTGAGGGGCTTAAGGGATCGGGGTAAGGCTGCCCGCCTGCTCCGGGACCTTCTGTCCCTGGATGTGGATGTTGCCGCGATCGAGGAGACCCACTTTGTTTGCAGTTCCGATGCGTGTGTGCTGGACGATGACTTTGTCGTCTATTCAGCATATGGGGACCGTTCTGCCAGAGGAGTTTCTTTGCTTGTCAGGCGTACTCTTGATGCGAAGGTGGACCTTGTGCATACCGATGCCGAGGGCCGGTTGATCGTGGCCGATATTGCCGTGAAAAGTGGTTCGTTCCGAGTCGTTGCGGTTTATGCGCCCAACGACCGGGAGGAGCGGGTCTCGTTTTTTCGGCGGTTGGGGCCGTTCCTAGTGGATTCAACGCGCCTAGTTTTAATGGGGGACTGGAATGCCATCCTGGACCCCAAGTTAGACAGGGGGCGGGGAGCTAGCGGGAGAAGGGGCGATCGTAGCCTGGTTGATCTGATCGACGATTATGGTCTCGTCGATAGATACCGGGTCGATCATCCCGGGGGGAAAATGTGGACGTGGGCTCTTAATTGGCCTTTTGACAAGGTAGTTAGCTACCTTGACAGAATGTTAGTTAGAAGAGCCGACATAGATCTACTAGATTGCCCTACGTTCCACTGGGTAGGCTACTCGGACCACAAACTCGTTTGTGCCCGGGTGGCGTTAGACTGTAGGCCTAGAATGGCTGGGTACTGGAAGTTCAATCTGTCCTTACTGGACAGGGAGGACTTTCGGGAACAGCTAATTAGACTAGTGCAGCGGGAGCTAGTGGGGGCGGTTATCGGGAATAAGTGGTGGGAACGCCTTAAATGTAGGATTAGGTCCTTCACCACTGATTTCAGCAAACGGCTCGCTCTAGATAGAGCTGACAAGGTGAAGACGCTTAAAACTAGTTACACCCGGGCGGTGGCTGGGGGGGATCCCCTAGAGATAGCCTTAGCTAAGGAGGCCCTGGATCGTTCGAATAGCGAGCGGTACATGGGCCAGGTAATTAGACATAAGTTAAGCAAGATGTCTTCCGAAGCTGTGAACTTGGGCGCAGATCTGCGCAGGGAAGAGGTCCGTCGAGGTGGCGATCGTTACATTCGTGAAGTCGAATCCCCGGAGGGGCGTACTCTTCGGGCCACTGACGACATGTGCGAGGCGTTTCGGCGCCATTTCGAGAGCCGGTTTACCAAGGAGCCTGGTCTCCGTGAGGAGGAGTTTCGTAGCTATTTGGCTGACTTTCCTCGGCTTTCGCCGACTGAAGCGGCTAGCTGCGAGGGAAAGATCACGGACGGCGAAGTCTACGCGGTTTTGAAGAAGGTCGGCAGAGGCAAGTCGCCCGGTCTGGATGGTTTGCCCTATGAATTGTACTTGAGGCTGTCGCACATCTTTGTTCCGATTTTGACTGCAGTGTTCAACAACTGGTTTCGGTCGGGGTCCATCCCCAATCGGATCACCAGGGGCGTGATCACTCTGTTGAAAAAGGGCAAAGGTGGTGGGGGGAAACTAGATGACTACAGGCCCATAACTCTGCTAAACACAGAGTTAAAGATTATGGCCAAGATCCTGCAGGAGCGTTTGCAGTCAGTTGCCGAGTCTCTGTTGGGACCTGAGCAGACTTGTTCTGTGAGGGGCCGAACAATTCAGAGCAACCTGCATCTGATCCGCACGATCATAGAGGGTGTAAAAGACGACGAGCAAGCCGCGCTGATCAATTTGGATCAGTCCAAGGCATTTGATAGGGTCGACCATCGCTACCTTGCTACTGTCCTGCAGGCCGCTGGATTCGCACCCAACTTCTGCCGCTGGATTAGCCTCCTGTATCGCTCCCCCAGTGCTGTGGTACAGGTGAACGGAAGGTTGTCGGACGCGTTCGTGCTGTCTAGGTCGGTTCGTCAGGGTTGTCCGCTGTCGCCTCTCCTTTATGCTTTGGCGTTGGAGCCTCTCCTTCGCCGGCTGAAGGACGAGACCGGCAGTCCGGCCCTACGCGGAATCGCCGTTCCTGGAGGGGCTCGAGCCAGGGTTTCCGCGTACGCCGATGACGTATCTGCTTTCGTGTCGTCCCGGGACGATATCGAGGCGGTACAGAAGGCGCTTGACCGGTACGAGAAGGTGACAGGGGCCAAGATAAACCGCGACAAGTCTTCCGGCTTGCGGTTAGGTGCCTGGAAGGGGGTCGCTCTTCCGGGCCGCTTCGGTTGGACGGATGGACCTGTCCGCATTCTTGGAGTGTGGTTTGGACCGGACCTCCAGCTGGAGAAGAATTGGTCTGAAGTACTTGCAAAGGTCGGTTCTGCCGGCAAGACTTGGAATCGACGGCGGTTGTCCGTGAAGGGCAGGGCGGAGGTGTGTGTTACATACATTTTCCCCCTGATTCTTTATCGATTGTCTGTACTTCCTCTCTGTGGGGCCCATTGGAAGGCGCTCGAGCGATCGCTATCCTCCATTTTATGGAGGGGACGCGTGAACAGGGTCGACAGACGAGTCTGCACTAAACGTCCGTGTCATGGGGGGCTGGGAATGCCGCACCTCTTGAGTCACGTCCGTGCCTCTAGGTTGGCTTTCCTACGCCGCGCATTGACTGGGAGAGATCCGATTCTGGAGGGGATTGTTAGGGACGCCTTCCCTAGCCTTACCATCAGTCCCCCCATCTCGAGGGTTGAGCGCCGTCGTAAACCCCGGGACGAGTCGGATTTCATCCGCGAGTGTCGGTCGGCCTTGAGGGCCATTCCCCGGTCCAGTGACCTGTCACGGCCTAGGAAGGTCTTCTATCGTGGATTAGTGGAGGGGCCCGCGAAGGATTCCCTACGTGATACGCTCGGCTTGTCGGACGAGGAGTTTCGCTCCTACTGGTCTTGGGCGCCAGCGGCGGATTACCTCAGTAACCCTGAGTTTTCGCTTACCTGGCGATTGGCTCGGAATCGGCTGCCTCTCAACGACAAGGCTTTCATATGGGGTTTGGCGGATTTGCCAGACTGTGAACGGTGTGGTCTTGGCTTAGAAGAAACGGCTGCGCACGCCTTCTACCATTGCCCCCGGGTCCGCCCCTTATGGGACCATGTCGGCGAGCTGACGGCTCGTCTCGCTCCCGAACAGCTTGTGTCCATTGATCGCGCATACGCGTGTGACAATGTGTCGCCCCCGTATTCCGGGGAGAAACGAATGGTGTTTCTGATGCTGATGGCCACGGCTCGAATGGTGATTTGGACGACGCGAATGGAGGAAGTCTTGCGGGGCAACCGTCTTTCTCATCAGCATCTAATCCTATTCTTTGAGCATCAGCTCAAGATGAAGATTAGATCTGATAGAAAACGATTGCATTCGACAGTCTTTAGCGAAAGGTGGGTAAAAGAGGCGAGCTTGGTTCGTGTGACCGGGGCTAGCCTTGATTTTCTCTTCTAGGTCAACCTATTGCACATCGGGGTGGCTTCCTGTGGAACCCTCCCCTTGGTTAGGATTAGACAAGCTTCAGTGTACCTAGTTAATGTGAGTAAGTGTTGTTCCTGGCCTGTAACCCGGCTACTCTTTGGTTATGATCCAAGTCGAGATTCCCAACCTCCCCAGTTTGTTTCGGCCCCCTTTTATCTCGACTGGGTCAGCTTTATATTTTCCCTTTCCCGCATAATATTTTAGCCTTCTTCCCACTCCCTTAGCGAGAGTTGCCTCTTGATTTTGTCCCCTGGCCAGAATACAGCGGCCTCTCTATTTTGAGGGTTGGACGGTCCCCTACTAACATCTGTTATGTTTAGTTTGTATTTTGTGTTTATATTTATTTGATTATTGGGTTCATCTCCCTCCCCTCTCATTCTATCATTATTAAAATTTTATGTATTTTATGTATTATCATCAAATTTTTATGGTGTGGGGCGCGTTTTTGGTAGGTTCCCCTTGAGAGGATGCGGTATTATGGTGGTTGGAGGATTGTTTGGTGACGGACGAGTTCTTGTGGTGAATGGGTAAATTGTAATGTATGAATGGGTCGTGAATCTGATTAGCTAGGTATAGGATAGTTAGTTTGGACCAGCCTTTACCCCTCCCCTTCATCGGCCACGTGCCACAATTATGTATAAAAACATAATAAATCCTCAGGGTTTGTATTAAGTTCATCCCCTGGTGTGTTGTTTTTGCTACTGACTTGTTTCCTTTGCGTCGAAAAGATAAGCTTTAAGTTTACATTTTTGCAACCTTTTTTGACTTTCAGTTTTCCTCGTTCTATTTTTGCATTTGTTTAATTTTTTCTCTTTATTTTCCGTTTTATTTTTGCTTTTTGTATTATTTTGCCTTTTTCTTTCAGTTTTTGTTTTCTTTTTTAAATTTTCCTTGTTTTCGTAGTCCATTCTTTCTTCTTTTGTTTGAGTTGTTTATTACCGTTTGAGTTGTTTATTACCGTTTGAGTTTGTACGTTTTTTCTTGTTTATTTTGATTATTATTTTTTTACGTATTTTTTACGTCTCTGGAAACACCAACATACCTTTAAAAAAGCAACAAAAGCTTAATTGTTCGGCGTGGTGGGCCGAAAAATCCCATCATGGCCGACAATAACATTGAGGAAAATACACCGCCTTCACAACCGGTGTCACCCCAGAAAACGGCCTGGGGGAAAAACAGGCCCCCGGAAAAAGATGCAGCATATTACTGCGAACAGAGGAAAAAATTCGAGGAATCATTCAAAGGCAATGAATTCCTCACGATTCAAGAAGCGCTGAATGCTGTCGACACGAGAACAATATCTCTCCTAACTTCGGATATAAAAACCCGAAAGTTGATCGGCGTCGGCAGAGAGGTAATGGAGGAGGCCTTAAGAACCTTACAAATTAGCCCCAAAGTTCTGGCGCGGAGGACGAATGCTCTGTGGGACATACTCCTCGCCACGGAAGAGCAGGCAAAGGCTCTGGCAGGAAGCCTACTTGCAACAAAGAACCTGCGCATTCAGACCGAGTATATGGGAACCCGCAGGACCAAGGTTACGATCCACGGGGTCCCAGTAGATATCAACGAGGACAGGATGGGGGCCTTCTTCGCCAAATATGGCGAGGTGAATGACGTCAAGGCCCTCGTTAGCAAAGGCGGCATCCTGACCGGCGACATGGAGGTGCAAGTAACCGTGAACAGGGAAAACTTCCAAGAGATCCCAAACACCTTGGTGTGCCGCAAAAGAAGAATGCTGGTCGTGGTGGAGGGGAGGAAGCCATACTGTTGGGCGTGTGGTGCGTCAGGACACATGTCCAAGGAGTGCCCTGGCAAGAATAAAGTCATGCCGATGCCCCCTCCAGCAGCAGCAACAACAACAGTAGTGGTTGAAAAACCACCTGGAAAACCTTCCCAAGAAGCCTGGAAAGAGGTGGATAAGGGGCGGAAAAATACATCTGTTGCAGCCCCGCAGGAAACGCCCCCTAAAAAACACCTCGAAAAGAGGCCAAAAGAAGGACAAGCTTCAAAGGAGCAAAAAAAACAGAAAAAACAAGAGAAGCAGCAGCAGCAACAGCTCCAGCAACAAAACAGCGACATGGAGGTGGAGGAAGTGCCTCCCAAACGGGCTGCCTCCTTGAAAAGGAACCGAGAGGAAGACGAGGAGGAAGAAGAACAACATGCTGAACAAGCAGATCGGATAAATAGACTAATTGGTCATATTAGTGACGATAGGGGCAGGGAGAAAAACAAAGTTACATCCGCCCCCTCTTCACCATTGAAAAAAGAAAAAAACACTTCTGCAGATAGGAGTCTCCCTCCCTCCCTGTCTCGATATCCACTTCCGCCTACCACCCCCACACCCCCGCACACACCTACTCCTACTGCCTCAGACCCTCCAATTCCCCAATCACCCCTCCCTACTCCAACCTCTTCGTCCACTCCCACTCCACCACCCCCAGATAGGGGAAAAAAGAAGAAAAGGATCTTCGGCAAGGTCGAAGAAATTTGTAGAGCAGAGAAAGGGGAGATAGACAAAAACCTCTCCTCTCGCAAGAGAGCATTACTGGGGCCTCTAATTAAACTGTCATCTGTTGATGGTAAATCAGTGGAGGACCCCAGAAATTTTCCTGGTGCCCCGGGAGTTGTCGGACTGATCCGGGATTCCGGCAGGCACTTGAAAGTCTGGACCCATCTCTTCGAAGCCAGAGAAGCCTTCCCAGAGATAAGGATGGTGGAGACTGGGTCGCAAGATCTTAAAAAAATGCACTTGTTTTGTTCAGGGAGGGCCCCCGTACGTCTCCACCCTTCATTATATAGGGCCCTAAAACTAAATTACCCCACGGACGTCGGCGGGATTGTCACAGAAGGACGGATAACGTCAGAGTTAGGCGTGGGGAGCCTGGGACAATCCGTCGGGGTCCTTTCACCCGCAGATTTCCGTCCTGTATGTGAATAGGTTTATTGCACTTCTTCTTTTCTTTCTTTGCAGGCTTAGAAGATGTCTATTAAGATAGCGACTTTGAATGTGAGGGGCTTAAGGGATCGGGGTAAGGCTGCCCGCCTGCTCCGGGACCTTCTGTCCCTGGATGTGGATGTTGCCGCGATCGAGGAGACCCACTTTGTTTGCAGTTCCGATGCGTGTGTGCTGGACGATGACTTTGTCGTCTATTCAGCATATGGGGACCGTTCTGCCAGAGGAGTTTCTTTGCTTGTCAGGCGTACTCTCGATGCGAAGGTGGACCTTGTGCATACCGATGCCGAGGGCCGGTTGATCGTGGCCGATATTGCCGTGAAAAGTGGTTCGTTCCGAGTCGTTGCGGTTTATGCGCCCAACGACCGGGAGGAGCGGGTCTCGTTTTTTCGGCGGTTGGGGCCGTTCCTAGTGGATTCAACGCGCCTAGTTTTAATGGGGGACTGGAATGCCATCCTGGACCCCAAGTTAGACAGGGGGCGGGGAGCTAGCGGGAGAAGGGGCGATCGTAGCCTGGTTGATCTGATCGACGATTATGGTCTCGTCGATAGATACCGGGTCGATCATCCCGGGGGGAAAATGTGGACGTGGGCTCTTAATTGGCCTTTTGACAAGGTAGTTAGCTACCTTGACAGAATGTTAGTTAGAAGAGCCGACATAGATCTACTAGATTGCCCTACGTTCCACTGGGTAGGCTACTCGGACCACAAACTCGTTTGTGCCCGGGTGGCGTTAGACTGTAGGCCTAGAATGGCTGGGTACTGGAAGTTCAATCTGTCCTTACTGGACAGGGAGGACTTTCGGGAACAGCTAATTAGACTAGTGCAGCGGGAGCTAGTGGGGGCGGTTATCGGGAATAAGTGGTGGGAACGCCTTAAATGTAGGATTAGGTCCTTCACCACTGATTTCAGCAAACGGCTCGCTCTAGATAGAGCTGACAAGGTGAAGACGCTTAAAACTAGTTACACCCGGGCGGTGGCTGGGGGGGATCCCCTAGAGATAGCCTTAGCTAAGGAGGCCCTGGATCGTTCGAATAGCGAGCGGTACATGGGCCAGGTAATTAGACATAAGTTAAGCAAGATGTCTTCCGAAGCTGTGAACTTGGGCGCAGATCTGCGCAGGGAAGAGGTCCGTCGAGGTGGCGATCGTTACATTCGTGAAGTCGAATCCCCGGAGGGGCGTACTCTTCGGGCCACTGACGACATGTGCGAGGCGTTTCGGCGCCATTTCGAGAGCCGGTTTACCAAGGAGCCTGGTCTCCGTGAGGAGGAGTTTCGTAGCTATTTGGCTGACTTTCCTCGGCTTTCGCCGACTGAAGCGGCTAGCTGCGAGGGAAAGATCACGGACGGCGAAGTCTACGCGGTTTTGAAGAAGGTCGGCAGAGGCAAGTCGCCCGGTCTGGATGGTTTGCCCTATGAATTGTACTTGAGGCTGTCGCACATCTTTGTTCCGATTTTGACTGCAGTGTTCAACAACTGGTTTCGGTCGGGGTCCATCCCCAATCGGATCACCAGGGGCGTGATCACTCTGTTGAAAAAGGGCAAAGGTGGTGGGGGGAAACTAGATGACTACAGGCCCATAACTCTGCTAAACACAGAGTTAAAGATTATGGCCAAGATCCTGCAGGAGCGTTTGCAGTCAGTTGCCGAGTCTCTGTTGGGACCTGAGCAGACTTGTTCTGTGAGGGGCCGAACAATTCAGAGCAACCTGCATCTGATCCGCACGATCATAGAGGGTGTAAAAGACGACGAGCAAGCCGCGCTGATCAATTTGGATCAGTCCAAGGCATTTGATAGGGTCGACCATCGCTACCTTGCTACTGTCCTGCAGGCCGCTGGATTCGCACCCAACTTCTGCCGCTGGATTAGCCTCCTGTATCGCTCCCCCAGTGCTGTGGTACAGGTGAACGGAAGGTTGTCGGACGCGTTCGTGCTGTCTAGGTCGGTTCGTCAGGGTTGTCCGCTGTCGCCTCTCCTTTATGCTTTGGCGTTGGAGCCTCTCCTTCGCCGGCTGAAGGACGAGACCGGCAGTCCGGCCCTACGCGGAATCGCCGTTCCTGGAGGGGCTCGAGCCAGGGTTTCCGCGTACGCCGATGACGTATCTGCTTTCGTGTCGTCCCGGGACGATATCGAGGCGGTACAGAAGGCGCTTGACCGGTACGAGAAGGTGACAGGGGCCAAGATAAACCGCGACAAGTCTTCCGGCTTGCGGTTAGGTGCCTGGAAGGGGGTCGCTCTTCCGGGCCGCTTCGGTTGGACGGATGGACCTGTCCGCATTCTTGGAGTGTGGTTTGGACCGGACCTCCAGCTGGAGAAGAATTGGTCTGAAGTACTTGCAAAGGTCGGTTCTGCCGGCAAGACTTGGAATCGACGGCGGTTGTCCGTGAAGGGCAGGGCGGAGGTGTGTGTTACATACATTTTCCCCCTGATTCTTTATCGATTGTCTGTACTTCCTCTCTGTGGGGCCCATTGGAAGGCGCTCGAGCGATCGCTATCCTCCATTTTATGGAGGGGACGCGTGAACAGGGTCGACAGACGAGTCTGCACTAAACGTCCGTGTCATGGGGGGCTGGGAATGCCGCACCTCTTGAGTCACGTCCGTGCCTCTAGGTTGGCTTTCCTACGCCGCGCATTGACTGGGAGAGATCCGATTCTGGAGGGGATTGTTAGGGACGCCTTCCCTAGCCTTACCATCAGTCCCCCCATCTCGAGGGTTGAGCGCCGTCGTAAACCCCGGGACGAGTCGGATTTCATCCGCGAGTGTCGGTCGGCCTTGAGGGCCATTCCCCGGTCCAGTGACCTGTCACGGCCTAGGAAGGTCTTCTATCGTGGATTAGTGGAGGGGCCCGCGAAGGATTCCCTACGTGATACGCTCGGCTTGTCGGACGAGGAGTTTCGCTCCTACTGGTCTTGGGCGCCAGCGGCGGATTACCTCAGTAACCCTGAGTTTTCGCTTACCTGGCGATTGGCTCGGAATCGGCTGCCTCTCAACGACAAGGCTTTCATATGGGGTTTGGCGGATTTGCCAGACTGTGAACGGTGTGGTCTTGGCTTAGAAGAAACGGCTGCGCACGCCTTCTACCATTGCCCCCGGGTCCGCCCCTTATGGGACCATGTCGGCGAGCTGACGGCTCGTCTCGCTCCCGAACAGCTTGTGTCCATTGATCGCGCATACGCGTGTGACAATGTGTCGCCCCCGTATTCCGGGGTGAAACGAATGGTGTTTCTGACGCTGCTGGCCACGGCTCGAATGGTGATTTGGACGACGCGAAAGGAGGAAGGCTTGCGGGGCAACCGTCTTTCTCATCAGCATCTAATCCTATTCTTTGAGCATCAGCTCAAGATGAAGATTAGATCTGATAGAAAACGATTGCATTCGACAGTCTTTAGCGAAAGGTGGGTAAAAGAGGCGAGCTTGGTTCGTGTGACCGGGGCTAGCCTTGATTTTCTCTTCTAGGTCAACCTATTGCACATCGGGGTGGCTTCCTGTGGAACCCTCCCCTTGGTTAGGTTAGACAAGCTTCAGTGTACCTAGTTAATGTGAGTAAATGTTGTTCCTGGCCTGTATCCCGGCTGCTCTTTGGTTATGGTCCAAGTCGAGATTCCCAACCTCCCCAGTTTGTTTTGGCCCCCCCCTTTTTTATCTCGACTGGGTCAGCTTTACATTTTCCCATTCCGGCATAATATTTTCTCCGCTTTCCCACTCCCTTAGCGAGAGCGTCTCTTGATTCTGTCCCCTGGGCAGAATACAGCGGCCTCTCTGTTTTTGAGGGTTGGACGGTCCCTACTAACATGTGTTATGTTTAGTTTGTATTTTGTGTTTATTTTTATTTATTATTGGGTTCACCTCCCTCCCCTTGCATTCTATCATTATTAGAATTTTATGTATATCATTTATGTATCATCAAATTTTTATGGATTGGGGCGCGTTTTGGTAGGTTCCCTTGGAGTGGATGTGGTATTATGGTGGTTGGAGGATTGAACGGTGATGGATGAGTTCTTGTGGTGAATGAGTAAATTGTAATGTATGAATGGGTCGTGAGTCAGATTAGCTAGGTATAAGATAGTAAGTGTTGACCAGCCTTTCCCCCCCCCCTTTTTGGCCTTGTGCCACAATTGTAACCTTTGTTGCAATAAATCCTCAGGGTTTGTATTAAGTTCATCCCCTGGTGTGTTGTTTTTGCTACTGACTTGTTTCCTTTGCGTCGAAAAGATAAGCTTTAAGTTTACATTTTTGCAACCTTTTTTTGACTTTCAGTTTTCCTCGTTCTATTTTTGCATTTGTCTAATTTTTTCTCTTTATTTTCCGTTTTATTTTTGCTTTTTGTATTATTTTGCCTTTTTCTTTCAGTTTTTGTTTTCTTTTTTAAATTTTCCTTGTTTTCGTAGTCCATTCTTTCTTCTTTTGTTTGAGTTGTTTATTACCGTTTGAGTTGTTTATTACCGTTTGAGTTGTTTATTACCGTTTGAGTTTGTACGTTTTTTCTTGTTTATTTTGATTATTATTTTTTACGTCTCTGGAAACACCAACATACCTTTAAAAAAGCAACAAAAAGCTTAATTGTTCGGCGTGGTGGGCCGAAATATCCCATCATGGCCGACAATAACATTGAGGAAAATACACCGCCTTCACAACCGGTGTCACCCCAGAAAACGGCCTGGGGGAAAAACAGGCCCCCGGAAAAAGATGCAGCATATTACTGCGAACAGAGAAAAAAATTCGAGGAATCATTCAAAGGCAATGAATTCCTCACGATTCAAGAAGCGCTGAATGCTGTCGACACGAGAACAATATCTCTCCTAACTTCGGATATAAAAACCCGAAAGTTGATCGGCGTCGGCAGAGAGGTAATGGAGGAGGCCTTAAGAACCTTACAAATTAACCCCAAGTTTCTGGCGCGGAGGACGAATGCTCTGTGGGACATACTCCTCGCCACGGAAGAGCAGGCAAAGGCTCTGGCAGGAAGCCTACTTGCAACAAAGAACCTGCGCATTCAGACCGAATACATGGGAACCCGCAGGACCAAGGTTACGATCCACGGGGTCCCAGTAGATATCAACGAGGACAGGATGGGGGCCTTCTTCGCCAAATATGGCGAGGTGAACGACGTCAAGGCCCTCGTTAGCAAAGGCGGCATCCTGACCGGCGACATGGAGGTGCAAGTAACCTTGAACAGGGAAAACTTCCAAGAGATCCCAAACACCTTGGTGTGCCGAAAAAGAAGAATGCTGGTCGTGGTGGAGGGGAGGAAGCCATGCTGTTGGGCGTGTGGTGCGTCAGGACACATGTCCAAGGAGTGCCCTGGCAAAAATAAAGTCATGCCGATGCCCCCTCCAGCAGCAGCAACAACAACAGTAGTGGTTGAAAAACCATCCGGAAAACCTTCCCAAGAAGCCTGGAAAGAGGTGGATAAGGGGCGGAAAAATACATCTGTTGCAGCCCCGCAGGAAACGCCCCCTAAAAAACACCTCGAAAAGAGGCCAAAAGAAGGACAAGCTTCAAAGGAGAAAAAAAAACAGAAGCAGCAGCAGCAGCAACAGCTCCAGCAACAAAACAGCGACATGGAGGTGGAGGAAGTGCCTCCCAAACGGGCTGCCTCCTTGAAAAGGAACCGAGAGGAAGACGAGGAGGAAGAAGAACAACATGTCGAACAAGAAGACCGGATACATAGACTAATTGGTCATATTAGTGACGATAGGGGCAGGGAGAAAAACAAAGTTACATCCGCCCCCTCTTCACCATTGAAAAAAGAAAAAAACACTGCTGCAGATAGGAGTCTCCCTCCCTCCCTGTCTCGATATCCACTTCCGCCTACCACCCCCACACCCCCGCACACACCTACTCCTACTGCTTCAGACCCTCCAATTCCCCAATCACCCCTCCCTACTCCAACCTCTTCGTCCACTCCCACTCCACCACCCCCAGATAGGGGAAAAAAGAAGAAAAGGATCTTCGGCAAGGTCGAAGAAATTTGTAGAGCAGAGAAAGGGGAGATAGACAAAAACCTCTCCTCTCGCAAGAGAGCATTACTGGGGCCTCTAATTAAACTGTCATCTGTTGATGGTAAATCAGTGGAGGACCCCAGAAATTTTCCTGGTGCCCCGGGAGTTGTCGGACTGATCCGGGATTCCGGCAGGCACTTGAAAGTCTGGACCCATCTCTTCGAAGCCAGAGAAGCCTTCCCAGAGATAAGGATGGTGGAGACTGGGTCGCAAGATCTTAAAAAAATGCACTTGTTTTGTTCAGGGAGGGCCCCCGTACGTCTCCACCCTTCATTATATAGGGCCCTAAAACTAAATTACCCCACGGACGTCGGCGGGATTGTCACAGAAGGACGGATAACGTCAGAGTTAGGCGTGGGGAGCCTGGGACAATCCGTCGGGGTCCTTTCACCCGCAGATTTCCGTCCTGTATGTGAGTAGGTTTATTGCACTTCTTCTTTTCTTTCTTTGCAGGCTTAGAAGATGTCTATTAAGATAGCGACTTTGAATGTGAGGGGCTTAAGGGATCGGGGTAAGGCTGCCCGCCTGCTCCGGGACCTTCTGTCCCTGGATGTGGATGTTGCCGCGATCGAGGAGACCCACTTTGTTTGCAGTTCCGATGCGTGTGTGCTGGACGATGACTTTGTCGTCTATTCAGCATATGGGGACCGTTCTGCCAGAGGAGTTTCTTTGCTTGTCAGGCGTACTCTTGATGCGAAGGTGGACCTTGTGCATACCGATGCCGAGGGCCGGTTGATCGTGGCCGATATTGCCGTGAAAAGTGGTTCGTTCCGAGTCGTTGCGGTTTATGCGCCCAACGACCGGGAGGAGCGGGTCTCGTTTTTTCGGCGGTTGGGGCCGTTCCTAGTGGATTCAACGCGCCTAGTTTTAATGGGGGACTGGAATGCCATCCTGGACCCCAAGTTAGACAGGGGGCGGGGAGCTAGCGGGAGAAGGGGCGATCGTAGCCTGGTTGATCTGATCGACGATTATGGTCTCGTCGATAGATACCGGGTCGATCATCCCGGGGGGAAAATGTGGACGTGGGCTCTTAATTGGCCTTTTGACAAGGTAGTTAGCTACCTTGACAGAATGTTAGTTAGAAGAGCCGACATAGATCTACTAGATTGCCCTACGTTCCACTGGGTAGGCTACTCGGACCACAAACTCGTTTGTGCCCGGGTGGCGTTAGACTGTAGGCCTAGAATGGCTGGGTACTGGAAGTTCAATCTGTCCTTACTGGACAGGGAGGACTTTCGGGAACAGCTAATTAGACTAGTGCAGCGGGAGCTAGTGGGGGCGGTTATCGGGAATAAGTGGTGGGAACGCCTTAAATGTAGGATTAGGTCCTTCACCACTGATTTCAGCAAACGGCTCGCTCTAGATAGAGCTGACAAGGTGAAGACGCTTAAAACTAGTTACACCCGGGCGGTGGCTGGGGGGGATCCCCTAGAGATAGCCTTAGCTAAGGAGGCCCTGGATCGTTCGAATAGCGAGCGGTACATGGGCCAGGTAATTAGACATAAGTTAAGCAAGATGTCTTCCGAAGCTGTGAACTTGGGCGCAGATCTGCGCAGGGAAGAGGTCCGTCGAGGTGGCGATCGTTACATTCGTGAAGTCGAATCCCCGGAGGGGCGTACTCTTCGGGCCACTGACGACATGTGCGAGGCGTTTCGGCGCCATTTCGAGAGCCGGTTTACCAAGGAGCCTGGTCTCCGTGAGGAGGAGTTTCGTAGCTATTTGGCTGACTTTCCTCGGCTTTCGCCGACTGAAGCGGCTAGCTGCGAGGGAAAGATCACGGACGGCGAAGTCTACGCGGTTTTGAAGAAGGTCGGCAGAGGCAAGTCGCCCGGTCTGGATGGTTTGCCCTATGAATTGTACTTGAGGCTGTCGCACATCTTTGTTCCGATTTTGACTGCAGTGTTCAACAACTGGTTTCGGTCGGGGTCCATCCCCAATCGGATCACCAGGGGCGTGATCACTCTGTTGAAAAAGGGCAAAGGTGGTGGGGGGAAACTAGATGACTACAGGCCCATAACTCTGCTAAACACAGAGTTAAAGATTATGGCCAAGATCCTGCAGGAGCGTTTGCAGTCAGTTGCCGAGTCTCTGTTGGGACCTGAGCAGACTTGTTCTGTGAGGGGCCGAACAATTCAGAGCAACCTGCATCTGATCCGCACGATCATAGAGGGTGTAAAAGACGACGAGCAAGCCGCGCTGATCAATTTGGATCAGTCCAAGGCATTTGATAGGGTCGACCATCGCTACCTTGCTACTGTCCTGCAGGCCGCTGGATTCGCACCCAACTTCTGCCGCTGGATTAGCCTCCTGTATCGCTCCCCCAGTGCTGTGGTACAGGTGAACGGAAGGTTGTCGGACGCGTTCGTGCTGTCTAGGTCGGTTCGTCAGGGTTGTCCGCTGTCGCCTCTCCTTTATGCTTTGGCGTTGGAGCCTCTCCTTCGCCGGCTGAAGGACGAGACCGGCAGTCCGGCCCTACGCGGAATCGCCGTTCCTGGAGGGGCTCGAGCCAGGGTTTCCGCGTACGCCGATGACGTATCTGCTTTCGTGTCGTCCCGGGACGATATCGAGGCGGTACAGAAGGCGCTTGACCGGTACGAGAAGGTGACAGGGGCCAAGATAAACCGCGACAAGTCTTCCGGCTTGCGGTTAGGTGCCTGGAAGGGGGTCGCTCTTCCGGGCCGCTTCGGTTGGACGGATGGACCTGTCCGCATTCTTGGAGTGTGGTTTGGACCGGACCTCCAGCTGGAGAAGAATTGGTCTGAAGTACTTGCAAAGGTCGGTTCTGCCGGCAAGACTTGGAATCGACGGCGGTTGTCCGTGAAGGGCAGGGCGGAGGTGTGTGTTACATACATTTTCCCCCTGATTCTTTATCGATTGTCTGTACTTCCTCTCTGTGGGGCCCATTGGAAGGCGCTCGAGCGATCGCTATCCTCCATTTTATGGAGGGGACGCGTGAACAGGGTCGACAGACGAGTCTGCACTAAACGTCCGTGTCATGGGGGGCTGGGAATGCCGCACCTCTTGAGTCACGTCCGTGCCTCTAGGTTGGCTTTCCTACGCCGCGCATTGACTGGGAGAGATCCGATTCTGGAGGGGATTGTTAGGGACGCCTTCCCTAGCCTTACCATCAGTCCCCCCATCTCGAGGGTTGAGCGCCGTCGTAAACCCCGGGACGAGTCGGATTTCATCCGCGAGTGTCGGTCGGCCTTGAGGGCCATTCCCCGGTCCAGTGACCTGTCACGGCCTAGGAAGGTCTTCTATCGTGGATTAGTGGAGGGGCCCGCGAAGGATTCCCTACGTGATACGCTCGGCTTGTCGGACGAGGAGTTTCGCTCCTACTGGTCTTGGGCGCCAGCGGCGGATTACCTCAGTAACCCTGAGTTTTCGCTTACCTGGCGATTGGCTCGGAATCGGCTGCCTCTCAACGACAAGGCTTTCATATGGGGTTTGGCGGATTTGCCAGACTGTGAACGGTGTGGTCTTGGCTTAGAAGAAACGGCTGCGCACGCCTTCTACCATTGCCCCCGGGTCCGCCCCTTATGGGACCATGTCGGCGAGCTGACGGCTCGTCTCGCTCCCGAACAGCTTGTGTCCATTGATCGCGCATACGCGTGTGACAATGTGTCGCCCCCGTATTCCGGGGAGAAACGAATGGTGTTTCTGATGCTGATGGCCACGGCTCGAATGGTGATTTGGACGACGCGAATGGAGGAAGTCTTGCGGGGCAACCGTCTTTCTCATCAGCATCTAATCCTATTCTTTGAGCATCAGCTCAAGATGAAGATTAGATCTGATAGAAAACGATTGCATTCGACAGTCTTTAGCGAAAGGTGGGTAAAAGAGGCGAGCTTGGTTCGTGTGACCGGGGCTAGCCTTGATTTTCTCTTCTAGGTCAACCTATTGCACATCGGGGTGGCTTCCTGTGGAACCCTCCCCTTGGTTAGGATTAGACAAGCTTCAGTGTACCTAGTTAATGTGAGTAAGTGTTGTTCCTGGCCTGTAACCCGGCTACTCTTTGGTTATGATCCAAGTCGAGATTCCCAACCTCCCCAGTTTGTTTCGGCCCCCTTTTATCTCGACTGGGTCAGCTTTATATTTTCCCTTTCCCGCATAATATTTTAGCCTTCTTCCCACTCCCTTAGCGAGAGTTGCCTCTTGATTTTGTCCCCTGGCCAGAATACAGCGGCCTCTCTATTTTGAGGGTTGGACGGTCCCCTACTAACATCTGTTATGTTTAGTTTGTATTTTGTGTTTATATTTATTTGATTATTGGGTTCATCTCCCTCCCCTCTCATTCTATCATTATTAAAATTTTATGTATTTTATGTATTATCATCAAATTTTTATGGTGTGGGGCGCGTTTTTGGTAGGTTCCCCTTGAGAGGATGCGGTATTATGGTGGTTGGAGGATTGTTTGGTGACGGACGAGTTCTTGTGGTGAATGGGTAAATTGTAATGTATGAATGGGTCGTGAATCTGATTAGCTAGGTATAGGATAGTTAGTTTGGACCAGCCTTTACCCCTCCCCTTCATCGGCCACGTGCCACAATTATGTATAAAAACATAATAAATCCTCAGGGTTTGTATTAAGTTCATCCCCTGGTGTGTTGTTTTTGCTACTGACTTGTTTCCTTTGCGTCGAAAAGATAAGCTTTAAGTTTACATTTTTGCAACCTTTTTTGACTTTCAGTTTTCCTCGTTCTATTTTTGCATTTGTTTAATTTTTTCTCTTTATTTTCCGTTTTATTTTTGCTTTTTGTATTATTTTGCCTTTTTCTTTCAGTTTTTGTTTTCTTTTTTAAATTTTCCTTGTTTTCGTAGTCCATTCTTTCTTCTTTTGTTTGAGTTGTTTATTACCGTTTGAGTTGTTTATTACCGTTTGAGTTTGTACGTTTTTTCTTGTTTATTTTGATTATTATTTTTTTACGTATTTTTTACGTCTCTGGAAACACCAACATACCTTTAAAAAAGCAACAAAAGCTTAATTGTTCGGCGTGGTGGGCCGAAAAATCCCATCATGGCCGACAATAACATTGAGGAAAATACACCGCCTTCACAACCGGTGTCACCCCAGAAAACGGCCTGGGGGAAAAACAGGCCCCCGGAAAAAGATGCAGCATATTACTGCGAACAGAGGAAAAAATTCGAGGAATCATTCAAAGGCAATGAATTCCTCACGATTCAAGAAGCGCTGAATGCTGTCGACACGAGAACAATATCTCTCCTAACTTCGGATATAAAAACCCGAAAGTTGATCGGCGTCGGCAGAGAGGTAATGGAGGAGGCCTTAAGAACCTTACAAATTAGCCCCAAAGTTCTGGCGCGGAGGACGAATGCTCTGTGGGACATACTCCTCGCCACGGAAGAGCAGGCAAAGGCTCTGGCAGGAAGCCTACTTGCAACAAAGAACCTGCGCATTCAGACCGAGTATATGGGAACCCGCAGGACCAAGGTTACGATCCACGGGGTCCCAGTAGATATCAACGAGGACAGGATGGGGGCCTTCTTCGCCAAATATGGCGAGGTGAATGACGTCAAGGCCCTCGTTAGCAAAGGCGGCATCCTGACCGGCGACATGGAGGTGCAAGTAACCGTGAACAGGGAAAACTTCCAAGAGATCCCAAACACCTTGGTGTGCCGCAAAAGAAGAATGCTGGTCGTGGTGGAGGGGAGGAAGCCATACTGTTGGGCGTGTGGTGCGTCAGGACACATGTCCAAGGAGTGCCCTGGCAAGAATAAAGTCATGCCGATGCCCCCTCCAGCAGCAGCAACAACAACAGTAGTGGTTGAAAAACCACCTGGAAAACCTTCCCAAGAAGCCTGGAAAGAGGTGGATAAGGGGCGGAAAAATACATCTGTTGCAGCCCCGCAGGAAACGCCCCCTAAAAAACACCTCGAAAAGAGGCCAAAAGAAGGACAAGCTTCAAAGGAGCAAAAAAAACAGAAAAAACAAGAGAAGCAGCAGCAGCAACAGCTCCAGCAACAAAACAGCGACATGGAGGTGGAGGAAGTGCCTCCCAAACGGGCTGCCTCCTTGAAAAGGAACCGAGAGGAAGACGAGGAGGAAGAAGAACAACATGCTGAACAAGCAGATCGGATAAATAGACTAATTGGTCATATTAGTGACGATAGGGGCAGGGAGAAAAACAAAGTTACATCCGCCCCCTCTTCACCATTGAAAAAAGAAAAAAACACTTCTGCAGATAGGAGTCTCCCTCCCTCCCTGTCTCGATATCCACTTCCGCCTACCACCCCCACACCCCCGCACACACCTACTCCTACTGCCTCAGACCCTCCAATTCCCCAATCACCCCTCCCTACTCCAACCTCTTCGTCCACTCCCACTCCACCACCCCCAGATAGGGGAAAAAAGAAGAAAAGGATCTTCGGCAAGGTCGAAGAAATTTGTAGAGCAGAGAAAGGGGAGATAGACAAAAACCTCTCCTCTCGCAAGAGAGCATTACTGGGGCCTCTAATTAAACTGTCATCTGTTGATGGTAAATCAGTGGAGGACCCCAGAAATTTTCCTGGTGCCCCGGGAGTTGTCGGACTGATCCGGGATTCCGGCAGGCACTTGAAAGTCTGGACCCATCTCTTCGAAGCCAGAGAAGCCTTCCCAGAGATAAGGATGGTGGAGACTGGGTCGCAAGATCTTAAAAAAATGCACTTGTTTTGTTCAGGGAGGGCCCCCGTACGTCTCCACCCTTCATTATATAGGGCCCTAAAACTAAATTACCCCACGGACGTCGGCGGGATTGTCACAGAAGGACGGATAACGTCAGAGTTAGGCGTGGGGAGCCTGGGACAATCCGTCGGGGTCCTTTCACCCGCAGATTTCCGTCCTGTATGTGAATAGGTTTATTGCACTTCTTCTTTTCTTTCTTTGCAGGCTTAGAAGATGTCTATTAAGATAGCGACTTTGAATGTGAGGGGCTTAAGGGATCGGGGTAAGGCTGCCCGCCTGCTCCGGGACCTTCTGTCCCTGGATGTGGATGTTGCCGCGATCGAGGAGACCCACTTTGTTTGCAGTTCCGATGCGTGTGTGCTGGACGATGACTTTGTCGTCTATTCAGCATATGGGGACCGTTCTGCCAGAGGAGTTTCTTTGCTTGTCAGGCGTACTCTCGATGCGAAGGTGGACCTTGTGCATACCGATGCCGAGGGCCGGTTGATCGTGGCCGATATTGCCGTGAAAAGTGGTTCGTTCCGAGTCGTTGCGGTTTATGCGCCCAACGACCGGGAGGAGCGGGTCTCGTTTTTTCGGCGGTTGGGGCCGTTCCTAGTGGATTCAACGCGCCTAGTTTTAATGGGGGACTGGAATGCCATCCTGGACCCCAAGTTAGACAGGGGGCGGGGAGCTAGCGGGAGAAGGGGCGATCGTAGCCTGGTTGATCTGATCGACGATTATGGTCTCGTCGATAGATACCGGGTCGATCATCCCGGGGGGAAAATGTGGACGTGGGCTCTTAATTGGCCTTTTGACAAGGTAGTCAGCTACCTTGACAGAATGTTAGTTAGAAGAGCCGACATAGATCTACTAGATTGCCCTACGTTCCACTGGGTAGGCTACACGGACCACAAACTCGTTTGTGCCCGGGTGGCGTTAGACTGTAGGCCTAGAATGGCTGGTTACTGGAAGTTCAATCTGTCCTTACTGGACAGGGAGGACTTTCGGGAACAGCTAATTAGACTAGTGCAGCGGGAGCTAGTGGGGGCGGTTATCGGGAATAAGTGGTGGGAACGCCTTAAATGTAGGATTAGGTCCTTCACCACTGATTTCAGCAAACGGCTCGCTCTAGATAGAGCTGACAAGGTGAAGACGCTTAAAACTAGTTACACCCGGGCGGTGGCTGGGGGGGATCCCCTAGAGATAGCCTTAGCTAAGGAGGCCCTGGATCGTTCGAATAGCGAGCGGTACATGGGCCAGGTAATTAGACATAAGTTAAGCAAGATGTCTTCCGAAGCTGTGAACTTGGGCGCAGATCTGCGCAGGGAAGAGGTCCGTCGAGGTGGCGATCGTTACATTCGTGAAGTCGAATCCCCGGAGGGGCGTACTCTTCGGGCCACTGACGACATGTGCGAGGCGTTTCGGCGCCATTTCGAGAGCCGGTTTACCAAGGAGCCTGGTCTCCGTGAGGAGGAGTTTCGTAGCTATTTGGCTGACTTTCCTCGGCTTTTGCCGACTGAAGCGGCTAGCTGCGAGGGAGAGATCACGGAGGGCGAAGTCTACGCGGTTTTGAAGAAGGTCGGCAGAGGCAAGTCGCCCGGTCTGGATGGTTTGCCCTATGAATTGTACTTGAGGCTGTCGCACATCTTTGTTCCGATTTTGACTGCAGTGTTCAACAACTGGTTTCGGTCGGGGTCCATCCCCAATCGGATCACCAGGGGCGTGATCACTCTGTTGAAAAAGGGCAAAGGTGGTGGGGGGAAACTAGATGACTACAGGCCCATAACTCTGCTAAACACAGAGTTAAAGATTATGGCCAAGATCCTGCAGGAGCGTTTGCAGTCAGTTGCCGAGTCTCTGTTGGGACCTGAGCAGACTTGTTCTGTGAGGGGCCGAACAATTCAGAGCAACCTGCATCTGATCCGCACGATCATAGAGGGTGTAAAAGACGACGAGCAAGCCGCGCTGATCAATTTGGATCAGTCCAAGGCATTTGATAGGGTCGACCATCGCTACCTTGCTACTGTCCTGCAGGCCGCTGGATTCGCACCCAACTTCTGCCGCTGGATTAGCCTCCTGTATCGCTCCCCCAGTGCTGTGGTACAGGTGAACGGAAGGTTGTCGGACGCGTTCGTGCTGTCTAGGTCGGTTCGTCAGGGTTGTCCGCTGTCGCCTCTCCTTTATGCTTTGGCGTTGGAGCCTCTCCTTCGCCGGCTGAAGGACGAGACCGGCAGTCCGGCCCTACGCGGAATCGCCGTTCCTGGAGGGGCTCGAGCCAGGGTTTCCGCGTACGCCGATGACGTATCTGCTTTCGTGTCGTCCCGGGACGATATCGAGGCGGTACAGAAGGCGCTTGACCGGTACGAGAAGGTGACAGGGGCCAAGATAAACCGCGACAAGTCTTCCGGCTTGCGGTTAGGTGCCTGGAAGGGGGTCGCTCTTCCGGGCCGCTTCGGTTGGACGGATGGACCTGTCCGCATTCTTGGAGTGTGGTTTGGACCGGACCTCCAGCTGGAGAAGAATTGGTCTGAAGTACTTGCAAAGGTCGGTTCTGCCGGCAAGACTTGGAACCGACGGCGGTTGTCCGTGAAGGGCAGGGCGGAGGTGTGTGTTACATACATTTTCCCCCTGATTCTTTATCGATTGTCTGTACTTCCTCTCTGTGGGACCCATTGGAAGGCGCTCGAGCGATCGCTATCCTCCATTTTATGGAGGGGACGCGTGAACAGGGTCGACAGACGAGTCTGCACTAAACGTCCGTGTCATGGGGGGCTGGGAATGCCGCACCTCTTGAGTCACGTCCGTGCCTCTAGGTTGGCTTTCCTACGCCGCGCATTGACTGGGAGAGATCCGATTCTGGAGGGGATTGTTAGGGACGCCTTCCCTAGCCTTACCATCAGTCCCCCCATCTCGAGGGTTGAGCGCCGTCGTAAACCCCGGGACGAGTCGGATTTCATCCGCGAGTGTCGGTCGGCCTTGAGGGCCATTCCCCGGTCCAGTGACCTGTCACGGCCTAGGAAGGTCTTCTATCGTGGATTAGTGGAGGGGCCCGCGAAGGATTCCCTACGTGATACGCTCGGCTTGTCGGAGGAGGAGTTTCGCTCCTACTGGTCTTGGGCGCCAGCGGCGGATTACCTCAGTAACCCTGAGTTTTCGCTTACCTGGCGATTGGCTCGGAATCGGCTGCCTCTCAACGACAAGGCTTTCATATGGGGTTTGGCGGATTTGCCAGACTGTGAACGGTGTGGTCTTGGCTTAGAAGAAACGGCTCCGCACGCCTTCTACCATTGCCCCCGGGTCCGCCCCTTATGGGACCATGTCGGCGAGCTGACGGCTCGTCTCGCTCCCGAACAGCTTGTGTCCATTGATCGCGCATACGCGTGTGACAATGTGTCGCCCCCGTATTCCGGGGTGAAACGAATGGTGTTTCTGACGCTGCTGGCCACGGCTCGAATGGTGATTTGGACGACGCGAAAGGAGGAAGTCTTGCGGGGCAACCGTCTTTCTCATCGGCATCTAATCCTATTCTTTGAGCATCAGCTCAAGATGAAGATTAGATCTGATAGAAAACGATTGCATTCGACAGTCTTTAGCGAAAGGTGGGTAAAAGAGGCGAGCTTGGTTCGTGTGACCGGGGCTAGCCTTGATTTTCTCTTCTAGGTCAACCTATTGCACATCGGGGTGGCTTCCTGTGGAACCCTCCCCTTGGTTAGGTTAGACAAGCTTCAGTGTACCTAGTTAATGTGAGTAAATGTTGTTCCTGGCCTGTATCCCGGCTGCTCTTTGGTTATGGTCCAAGTCGAGATTCCCAACCTCCCCAGTTTGTTTTGGCCCCACCTTTTTTATCTCGACTGGGTCAGCTTTACATTTTCCCATTCCGGCATAATATTTTCTCCGCTTTCCCACTCCCTTAGCGAGAGCGTCTCTTGATTCTGTCCCCTGGGCAGAATACAGCGGCCTCTCTGTTTTTGAGGGTTGGGCGGTCCCTACTAACATGTGTTATGTTTAGTTTGTATTTTGTGTTTATTTTTATTTATTATTGGGTTCACCTCCCTCCCCTTGCATTCTGTCATTATTAGAATTTTATGTATATCATTTATGTATCATCAAATTTTTATGGATTGGGGCGCGTTTTGGTAGGTTCCCTTGGAGTGGATGTGGTATTATGGTGGTTGGAGGATTGAACGGTGATGGATGAGTTCTTGTGGTGAATGAGTAAATTGTAATGTATGAATGGGTCGTGAGTCAGATTAGCTAGGTATAAGATAGTAAGTGTTGACCAGCCTTTTCCCCCTCCCCTTTTTGGCCTTGTGCCACAATTGTAACCTTTGTTGCAATAAATCCTCAGGGTTTGTATTAAGTTCATCCCCTGGTGTGTTGTTTTTGCTACTGACTTGTTTCCTTTGCGTCGAAAAGATAAGCTTTAAGTTTACATTTTTGCAACCTTTTTTGACTTTCAGTTTTCCTCGTTCTATTTTTGCATTTGTTTAATTTTTTCTCTTTATTTTCCGTTTTATTTTTGCTTTTTGTATTATTTTGCCTTTTTCTTTCAGTTTTTGTTTTATTTTTTAAATTTTCCTTGTTTTCGTAGTCCATTCTTTCTTCTTTTGTTTGAGTTGTTTATTACCGTTTGAGTTGTTTATTACCGTTTGAGTTTGTACGTTTTTTCTTGTTTATTTTGATTATTATTTTTTTACGTATTTTTTACGTCTCTGGAAACACCAACATACCTTTAAAAAAGCAACAAAAGCTTAATTGTTCGGCGTGGTGGGCCGAAAAATCCCATCATGGCCGACAATAACATTGAGGAAAATACACCGCCTTCACAACCGGTGTCACCCCAGAAAACGGCCTGGGGGAAAAACAGGCCCCCGGAAAAAGATGCAGCATATTACTGCGAACAGAGGAAAAAATTCGAGGAATCATTCAAAGGCAATGAATTCCTCACGATTCAAGAAGCGCTGAATGCTGTCGACACGAGAACAATATCTCTCCTAACTTCGGATATAAAAACCCGAAAGTTGATCGGCGTCGGCAGAGAGGTAATGGAGGAGGCCTTAAGAACCTTACAAATTAGCCCCAAAGTTCTGGCGCGGAGGACGAATGCTCTGTGGGACATACTCCTCGCCACGGAAGAGCAGGCAAAGGCTCTGGCAGGAAGCCTACTTGCAACAAAGAACCTGCGCATTCAGACCGAGTATATGGGAACCCGCAGGACCAAGGTTACGATCCACGGGGTCCCAGTAGATATCAACGAGGACAGGATGGGGGCCTTCTTCGCCAAATATGGCGAGGTGAATGACGTCAAGGCCCTCGTTAGCAAAGGCGGCATCCTGACCGGCGACATGGAGGTGCAAGTAACCGTGAACAGGGAAAACTTCCAAGAGATCCCAAACACCTTGGTGTGCCGCAAAAGAAGAATGCTGGTCGTGGTGGAGGGGAGGAAGCCATACTGTTGGGCGTGTGGTGCGTCAGGACACATGTCCAAGGAGTGCCCTGGCAAGAATAAAGTCATGCCGATGCCCCCTCCAGCAGCAGCAACAACAACAGTAGTGGTTGAAAAACCACCTGGAAAACCTTCCCAAGAAGCCTGGAAAGAGGTGGATAAGGGGCGGAAAAATACATCTGTTGCAGCCCCGCAGGAAACGCCCCCTAAAAAACACCTCGAAAAGAGGCCAAAAGAAGGACAAGCTTCAAAGGAGCAAAAAAAACAGAAGCAGCAGCAGCAGCAACAGCTCCAGCAACAAAACAGCGACATGGAGGTGGAGGAAGTGCCTCCCAAACGGGCTGCCTCCTTGAAAAGGAACCGAGAGGAAGACGAGGAGGAAGAAGAACAACATGTCGAACAAGCAGACCGGATACATAGACTAATTGGTCATATTAGTGACGATAGGGGCAGGGAGAAAAACAAAGTTACATCCGCCCCCTCTTCACCATTGAAAAAAGAAAAAAACACTGCTGCAGATAGGAGTCTCCCTCCCTCCCTGTCTCGATATCCACTTCCGCCTACCACCCCCACACCCCCGCACACACCTACTCCTACTGCCTCAGACCCTCCAATTCCCCAATCACCCCTCCCTACTCCAACCTCTTCGTCCACTCCCACTCCACCACCCCCAGATAGGGGAAAAAAGAAGAAAAGGATCTTCGGCAAGGTCGAAGAAATTTGTAGAGCAGAGAAAGGGGAGATAGACAAAAACCTCTCCTCTCGCAAGAGAGCATTACTGGGGCCTCTAATTAAACTGTCATCTGTTGATGGTAAATCAGTGGAGGACCCCAGAAATTTTCCTGGTGCCCCGGGAGTTGTCGGACTGATCCGGGATTCCGGCAGGCACTTGAAAGTCTGGACCCATCTCTTCGAAGCCAGAGAAGCCTTCCCAGAGATAAGGATGGTGGAGACTGGGTCGCAAGATCTTAAAAAAATGCACTTGTTTTGTTCAGGGAGGGCCCCCGTACGTCTCCACCCTTCATTATATAGGGCCCTAAAACTAAATTACCCCACGGACGTCGGCGGGATTGTCACAGAAGGACGGATAACGTCAGAGTTAGGCGTGGGGAGCCTGGGACAATCCGTCGGGGTCCTTACACCCGCAGATTTCCGGCCCGTATGTGAGTAGGTTTTTGCTCTGACTCTTTTTTTCTCTTTGCAGGCCTAGAAAATGGAAACCAAGTTAGCGACGTTAAATGTGAAGGGCTTAAGGGATCGGGGTAAGGCTGCCCGCCTGCTCCGGGACCTTCTGTCCCTGGATGTGGATGTTGCCGCGATCGAAGAGACACACTTTGTTTGCAGTGCCGATGCGTGTGTGCTGGAGAACGACTTTGTCGTCTATTCAGCATATGGGGACCGGTTTGCCAGAGGGGTTTCTTTGCTTGTCAGACGGACTCTTGATGCGAAGGTGGACCTTGTGCATACCGATGCCGAGGGCCGGTTGATCGTGGCCGATATTGCCGTGAAAAGTGGTTCGTTCCGAGTCGTTGCGGTTTATGCGCCCAACGACCGGGAGGAGCGGGTCTCGTTTTTTCGGCGGTTGGGGCCGTTCCTAGTGGATTCAACGCGCCTAGTTTTAATGGGGGACTGGAATGCCATCCTGGACCCCAAGTTAGACAGGGGGCGGGGAGCTAGCGGGAGAAGGGGCGATCGTAGCCTGGTTGATCTGATCGACGATTATGGTCTCGTCGATAGATACCGGGTCGATCATCCCGGGGGGAAAATGTGGACGTGGGCTCTTAATTGGCCTTTTGACAAGGTAGTTAGCTACCTTGACAGAATGTTAGTTAGAAGAGCCGACATAGATCTACTAGATTGCCCTACGTTCCACTGGGTAGGCTATTCGGACCACAAACTCGTTTGTGCCCGGGTGGCGTTAGACTGTAGGCCTAGAATGGCTGGGTACTGGAAGTTCAATCTGTCCTTACTGGACAGGGAGGACTTTCGGGAACAGCTAATTAGACTAGTGCAGCGGGAGCTAGTGGGGGCGGTTATCGGGAATAAGTGGTGGGAACGCCTTAAGTGTAGGATTAGGTCCTTCACCACTGATTTCAGCAAACGGCTCGCTCTAGATAGAGCTGATAAGGTGAAGACACTCAAGTCTAGTTATTCCCGGGCGGTGGCTGGGGGGGATCCCCTAGAGATAGCCTTAGCTAAGGAGGCCCTGGATCGTTCGAATAGCGAGCGGTACATGGGCCAGGTAATTAGACATAAGTTAAGCAAGATGTCTTCCGAAGCTGTGAATTTGGGCGCAGATCTGCGCAGGGAAGAGGTCCGTCGAGGTGGCGATCGTTACATTCGTGAAGTCGAATCCCCGGAGGGGCGTACTCTTCGGGCCACTGACGACATGTGCGAGGCGTTTCGGCGCCATTTCGAGAGCCGGTTTACCAAGGAGCCTGGTCTCCGTGAGGAGGAGTTTCGTAGCTATTTGGCTGACTTTCCTCGGCTTTTGCCGACTGAAGCGGCTAGCTGCGAGGGAGAGATCACGGAGGGCGAAGTCTACGCGGTTTTGAAGAAGGTCGGCAGAGGCAAGTCGCCCGGTCTGGATGGTTTGCCCTATGAATTGTACTTGAGGCTGTCGCACATCTTTGTTCCGATTTTGACTGCAGTGTTCAACAACTGGTTTCGGTCGGGGTCCATCCCCAATCGGATCACCAGGGGCGTGATCACTCTGTTGAAAAAGGGCAAAGGTGGTGGGGGGAAACTAGATGACTACAGGCCCATAACTCTGCTAAACACAGAGTTAAAGATTATGGCCAAGATCCTGCAGGAGCGTTTGCAGTCAGTTGCCGAGTCTCTGTTGGGACCTGAGCAGACTTGTTCTGTGAGGGGCCGAACAATTCAGAGCAACCTGCATCTGATCCGCACGATCATAGAGGGTGTAAAAGACGACGAGCAAGCCGCGCTGATCAATTTGGATCAGTCCAAGGCATTTGATAGGGTCGACCATCGCTACCTTGCTACTGTCCTGCAGGCCGCTGGATTCGCACCCAACTTCTGCCGCTGGATTAGCCTCCTGTATCGCTCCCCCAGTGCTGTGGTACAGGTGAACGGAAGGTTGTCGGACGCGTTCGTGCTGTCTAGGTCGGTTCGTCAGGGTTGTCCGCTGTCGCCTCTCCTTTATGCTTTGGCGTTGGAGCCTCTCCTTCGCCGGCTGAAGGACGAGACCGGCAGTCCGGCCCTACGCGGAATCGCCGTTCCTGGAGGGGCTCGAGCCAGGGTTTCCGCGTACGCCGATGACGTATCTGCTTTCGTGTCGTCCCGGGACGATATCGAGGCGGTACAGAAGGCGCTTGACCGGTACGAGAAGGTGACAGGGGCCAAGATAAACCGCGACAAGTCTTCCGGCTTGCGGTTAGGTGCCTGGAAGGGGGTCGCTCTTCCGGGCCGCTTCGGTTGGACGGATGGACCTGTCCGCATTCTTGGAGTGTGGTTTGGACCGGACCTCCAGCTGGAGAAGAATTGGTCTGAAGTACTTGCAAAGGTCGGTTCTGCCGGCAAGACTTGGAATCGACGGCGGTTGTCCGTGAAGGGCAGGGCGGAGGTGTGTGTTACATACATTTTCCCCCTGATTCTTTATCGATTGTCTGTACTTCCTCTCTGTGGGACCCATTGGAAGGCGCTCGAGCGATCGCTATCCTCCATTTTATGGAGGGGACGCGTGAACAGGGTCGACAGACGAGTCTGCACTAAACGTCCGTGTCATGGGGGGCTGGGAATGCCGCACCTCTTGAGTCACGTCCGTGCCTCTAGGTTGGCTTTCCTACGCCGCGCATTGACTGGGAGAGATCCGATTCTGGAGGGGATTGTTAGGGACGCCTTCCCTAGCCTTACCATCAGTCCCCCCATCTCGAGGGTTGAGCGCCGTCGTAAACCCCGGGACGAGTCGGATTTCATCCGCGAGTGTCGGTCGGCCTTGAGGGCCATTCCCCGGTCCAGTGACCTGTCACGGCCTAGGAAGGTCTTCTATCGTGGATTAGTGGAGGGGCCCGCGAAGGATTCCCTACGTGATACGCTCGGCTTGTCGGAGGAGGAGTTTCGCTCCTACTGGTCTTGGGCGCCAGCGGCGGATTACCTCAGTAACCCTGAGTTTTCGCTTACCTGGCGATTGGCTCGGAATCGGCTGCCTCTCAACGACAAGGCTTTCATATGGGGTTTGGCGGATTTGCCAGACTGTGAACGGTGTGGTCTTGGCTTAGAAGAAACGGCTGCGCACGCCTTCTACCATTGCCCCCGGGTCCGCCCCTTATGGGACCATGTCGGCGAGCTGACGGCTCGTCTCGCTCCCGAACAGCTTGTGTCCATTGATCGCGCATACGCGTGTGACAATGTGTCGCCCCCGTATTCCGGGGAGAAACGAATGGTGTTTCTGATGCTGATGGCCACGGCTCGAATGGTGATTTGGACGACGCGAATGGAGGAAGTCTTGCGGGGCAGCCGTCTTTCTCATCAGCATCTAATCCTATTCTTTGAGCATCAGCTCAAGATGAAGATTAGATCTGATAGAAAACGATTGCATTCGACAGTCTTTAGCGAAAGGTGGGTAAAAGAGGCGAGCTTGGTTCGTGTGACCGGGGCTAGCCTTGATTTTCTCTTCTAGGTCAACCTATTGCACATCGGGGTGGCTTCCTGTGGAACCCTCCCCTTGGTTAGGATTAGACAAGCTTCAGTGTACCTAGTTAATGTGAGTAAGTGTTGTTCCTGGCCTGTAACCCGGCTACTCTTTGGTTATGATCCAAGTCGAGATTCCCAACCTCCCCAGTTTGTTTCGGCCCCCTTTTATCTCGACTGGGTCAGCTTTATATTTTCCCTTTCCCGCATAATATTTTAGCCTTCTTCCCACTCCCTTAGCGAGAGTTGCCTCTTGATTTTGTCCCCTGGGCAGAATACAGCGGCCTCTCTATTTTGAGGGTTGGACGGTCCCCTACTAACATCTGTTATGTTTAGTTTGTATTTTGTGTTTATATTTATTTGATTATTGGGTTCATCTCCCTCCCCTCTCATTCTATCATTATTAAAATTTTATGTATTTTATGTATTATCATCAAATTTTTATGGTGTGGGGCGCGTTTTTGGTAGGTTCCCCTTGAGAGGATGCGGTATTATGGTGGTTGGAGGATTGTTTGGTGACGGACGAGTTCTTGTGGTGAATGGGTAAATTGTAATGTATGAATGGGTCGTGAATCTGATTAGCTAGGTATAGGATAGTTAGTTTGGACCAGCCTTTACCCCTCCCCTTCATCGGCCACGTGCCACAATTATGTATAAAAACATAATAAATCCTCAGGGTTTGTATTAAGTTACAACCTGCTTTATTTTTGTCTACCAGCTTGACGCTAGCTGGGACTCTTACGCCGGTAAGTGCTGTTTATTGTCTTGTTATTCTACAACTTCAACCCGTAATGAGATATCTCACGCCCCTACCCAGTCATAAACATAAGCCCCTTATCACAAACAAGGCTTCTCTCGGAGGGGAACTCATATTGAAAATAAATTCTTCTTCCAGACAAACACATAAGAACTGAAATAGACTATATTTATACTGAAGTAATTTTGTTTTTTGCCGTAAGAATATATATGCTCTAATATAATAAAGGCATTTTAATATTTGTTATTACTAGGATCCATCTGGATTATATACCAACGGATACTGATACGGCTTTTTGTATGTATATACCAACCTGTACTCTCTTTCTCTCTCCGTATATATATATATATATATATATATATATATGAGTCACCGATATTCCTTCTCCAATACTTTCTCGAGGAACCAAACTGCCTTAGTCAAGCATTATTGAAAGATTAAATGGAGTGGTTTCACACCACTAATCAAATGGGAAATCATCTGTCGGTGTCAAATGCCCAACAACTTCCGGGACTGATGCGATATGTTTATGCAAGAAAAAATTGCAACATATAAATACACAAATACTAAACAGTTATTAAATCAACGAAACGATCTGATCTTCAAATGCAGACATAAGAATAATTTTAAAATCCCTAAAAACGTTTATTTGTCTTTGGAACGTGGAAGCACACTTAAAGTATTGCTTCGTTTATATGGGTAATAGCACATATGGGTCTACATTCATGTAGATCTATGTATGAATATATGTATGCTTATTCGTCTGTGCAAATGTGTGTGTGTATTGCGTATCACACGACTTCGTGTTTTTGCGTATTTCTTCACATGTAGTTGGATCTATGACTGTCTTGCGATGTATACGACACTGGTTTTTCTAAATTAACATCTCATTTTTTTTTTTTAATTTTAGTTTTCTAAATTTATTTGCCTTATTTATCTGTATTTAAAATCAATTGATTTATGTTTGATATTATTATCATTATTGTAATTTCATTGTATTATTTTCATTAAGAACACTTTTATTAGACTAACTAATTTGGAATTGTGTTGGTTTATTCTGCCTAAAATAACGGATACTATCACTCAATATAACGCGATGTAAAAACTTCCAAAATTTAAGGGAAAAATTCTCAGCCGGGTCTGTCTGTTTAGGTTTATTGCTAGCCATATTTTACTTTCTTCTTCTTTTTGTTTTCCATAACCTCTCTTTCTCTCATATTTTTAAAAGAAAATGTCCATGTGACACTTCTCTCCTTCCCCTCCTTCTGTCCTCTCTTATCTCTTGCTTCCCCTTCCCACTGTCAATCTAATATATCAGTCCGATGTATTGTCTCCATTTACTAAGAGATTTCGTTCTGAAGAGTTGAATATTTTGGTCTTCACGAAATAAATTATAGCCAAAACGAATATTTAAGCTTTTCTCCTTTATATATATATATATATATATATATATTGCGCATGCACCGGCGTGTGTATTTGTTTTTTGTATGCTTTAGTGCGCGGGTTGGGTGGAGATAATGAAATAATGTAGAGACACTATTTAGAGTAAGCGTTTGGCCTCATTATGGTAATTGGCTTCAAGCCGGAAGATATAATAAAGTCATCTGTAAATATTTGTTTTGGTATATAAATAAGGCGGAATAATAGTTCTTAGTAAACGCTCCTACCAAACATTTTTTCTTATATTGAAGCCATTAACCTGTGAGGGATTTGAAATTTCCTCCATACAATGTAAATATCTGTGTTCTTTCTTTATTATTTCTCCCAAAATATTGTGCCCCTAATGTCGTATATGAGAATGACAATCGCAGTGTAAAATAATGCACTTTTAACGAATTCTTGGTGCATTACCGCCGCTGTATATGAAACTGACATTTATTCGGGCCAAAGTCTGATCAGGTTTGCTCAAATGAATAATCAGTGTTCTTATGTAATACATTTATGCGATACTCATGTAGTCTTATTGTGAGATTCTCTGTGTTTCGCCGATAAATGTAAATAAACACGCATGCACACAGACATACACAGAAACATGCATACTAACACACACAGACATGCATACTGACACACACACAAACGCACACTCACATATGTGTGTGTGTATATATATATATATATATATATACATACATATATATATATATATATATATATATATATATATATATATATATATATATATATATATGTGTGTGTGTGTGTGTGTGTTTGTGTGTGTGTGTATTTGTTATATGGCAATTTAGGCAGCAAGTTTGCATCCAAACAAGTTTGCTTAAAATGAACTGACAACATATGTGTATATAATTCCTTGTTATGGTTTTGCTATTTTTGGATAATGTATTGAATAGTGTGATCAATGTTGAGCATAAACTCTCCTAAGATAATGTTTTATTTTGTTCACGTACATTCGACTATCGCGTTCAATATTGAGATTACAATGATATAAGTAATATTTTAGATAGATAGATAGATAGATAGATAGATAACAACCCCACGCAGTAAAACATAAACTAATCTTATGCTTTTTACTGAAAGGCTAATTTGTGTAAATAATAAAAAGTAATAGTTGAAATTTCAGTTGAATCTATAACTTTTCATTCTAAACACTTTCTCAAGTCTGTCTATCTATCTATCTATCTATCTTTCTATCTATCTATCTATCTATTTGACCTTCGCCTCTGTATACATATCTCTTATAGTATTTAACATTTTCTGGTATGACAAATTATTTAAAAAGGAACATATACAAAAAAAAAAACAAAAAAAAAAACATATTTCTATTCTAAAAATTACTTCAATAAAACTCAATTGTTATCATTTTCTGGAACCAAAATTGCTGGAATTATATTTTTTTCTTACCCAACATGCCGTATACTAACGTGTGAATCGTTACAGAAATGTCAAATTGTATTTTATTTTAAACGTATGTACTGTTTAAGTTTTCATTGTTTCATTTTCTCTTTATGACAGAAGAAATGATGAATTAAATTTTTTCCCCGAAATGAATGATTCTATATAAAGCAATGTATATTTGAACTTTTTGTCTTTTATTTACTCAAAGAAAATTTACTGGGAATCTCAACCTAAAGAAAATTTCTTTATAAGAAAAATGTTATTTTCATAATCATTAGAATGCATTATATTAAAGGGTAATTCTAAAAAATATACCGCTGCTAAACATGACAGAATAGCGATATAAATAATAAACTGAGACGATTGTTTAATTGAAGTCTGTAAGCAAAATATGTTCGATAAAACAAATTATGTGCATCAGTAATAACACATTTTGGAAATTGAAAGTATAAACTTGTTTGACAATTTTATATAGAATTAAATCAATTTGCACAAGCTGAATGAAAAAATATTTTAAATAAGCAGTGACAAATCCTGAATACATCTATTACAACGGAAAATTGTATAAAACTGAAGATATATAGGAATATCAACTCTTAGTCGAAACATCAATGAAGAACACTGAAAATACCACAAAATGGAAAAGGAATGAATGCTGAAGTGGTTAAAACCACATTAATATAAAAGTTTCAAGGAATACAGAAAAAGGGAAGGAAATATAAAATTACTTGCAATTTTAATTTGTATGAACGAACATCTGAATATAATGTTGTAAAAGTTAGTAAATATCATAATTATTATTATTATTATTATTTTTATTTTCTTTGCTTTCTGGCGTTTACACATTTCTTTCCGGGTCCCACCCAGGGACCTAAGGTTAGAAATGGCATCATGACACTTTTCACTGCCAAAAAAAAAAAAAAAAAAAAATTACATAGATAGAGCCCTTCGTAAAGTGTAGGCTGTACTTGTCAGAACAATTTTTTTGTATCTCCTTGAGGCATGGGCTTCCAGGAATCCCTGCAATTAGTCTAATGCAATCTTTTCCAACCAGTCCTAGGGCTCCAACTACAACAGGGATTGTTGATGTTCCCATATGCCACATTTTCGAGACCTCTATTATTATTATTATTATTATTATTATTATTATTATTTATTATTATTATTATTATTATTATTATTATTATTATTATTATT
Organism: Acanthosepion lycidas; assembly: GCA_963932145.1. NCBI lineage: Eukaryota > Metazoa > Mollusca > Cephalopoda > Sepiida > Sepiidae > Acanthosepion > Acanthosepion lycidas. The sequence goes on from OZ010571.1 coordinate 101,185,425, forward strand.
TGTGGATGTTATGCATCATGTTTTGTATCCTGTAGAGCTGTAGAAACTATGGTCTTTAAATGCTATAGGGGAATTGTCATTTAATTGATAGCACTTTTCTTAGTATATGCGATGTTACTTTTAGGGAATCATCTTGGCTACTTGTATGTTGATGTTACGAGGGACACTGTTAGAAAAATTATCTATTACTTTTCTGAAGAGGCCCAGAACTTCGATTACTATTGGTAGAGTTTCACTTTTCATTCCCTACATTCTCCTCTCCTTTTATTTGAACGATCTCCATGTCCATTTATTTGGACAATTGCTCGATATTTTTATTATTATTATTAGTAGTAGTAGTGGTAGGAGAAGAAGTAGTAGTAGTACTTCACCCTTGTTATTAGTGTTATTGTTAATAATAATAATACTAATAATAATGATAATAATGAATAAATTTTATATTAATAATAATAATAATAATAGTTAATCGCCCAAACATAATAATCAAAGACCAGAATAAAACAGAATCGGCTGTCTTATTGACATAACAGTTCTTGCAGATTTCCATGTATCTTTGAAGATCTTAAAAAAAAATATATCAAAATACAAGACACGTGAATGGAAATACCAAAAACATGGCACATGAAGACATCAATAATTCCCGTTTTAGTTGGTGCCTTTGGTTTGCTTGGAAACTGTTTAGATAGAAATATCCTCAATCGGTAACCGTCTGTACGGCCTGCGAAAACTTGAGTGAAGGTATTTCTAATTGAGTCTAACTTTCAAAACTGTTTTCTGCGGTTATCAAAAACCTGCATTTATATTGCCTAAAATTGCGTATGGAATATGCGCCTGGTATATCATTAGTTGACTGAGTGCCATGTTGCTTATATTGTTCTCACTATAATTGTACTTCATCGTCACTTTCATGTGTGCTCTCCCGCCCTCGTTACTCCTTAGTCATTCCTTCATTCACTCACTCACTCACTCACTCACTACTACTACTACTACTAATGCATTAACGTACGAAGAAATAGGAAGGTAAGAAGAAATATTAGACATTACATAAAACCCTTACAAATAACTAAGAATATTTGTGAAGGTTTTTGTGCGGTGTACGAGTCTGTGTGTGTGTGCGTGTGCGTGTATGTTATGGCGAAATTTTTAAACTAGATTTGATTGAATCATTAGTTTGCATTTATACGGCTTATCAGCCCCATTGTGTGTTATTTAAAGGCGAGGCTTACTTTTGATTGTTCTCATAAGTCATACTATTTAACTCATAGCTGGGGGAGAAAAGATAGATTCACATCTTTCTCAAAGGTACTTTCGCGTATGTGAATGTAAAGAACCCAATTGGAATTCCAATTCAGGCCTCAGCTTTCCTATTCTGATCCACTATTCATACACCAATCGTGCGTACTTTTGGAACTGGCAAGTCAATAATAATATAGTTCCAACTTTAAATTAATTGAACTTGCTAAAAATAGAAAAAAAATATTGGCATAAAAATATTAACCAATTTTAAAACGTTGAAGTATAACGGTTTTTTTCCTATCGCCGTACTTAAGCAACGTCACTACTTAGATGGATGGCTACTTTCTTCATGCAATGTGTTGTAGGAAACGCAACAAGCCTAACAAGTTGGCGATGGAGAGAATATAGCGATTTATACTAACAGACATGCGGAGGTGCTTCTGGAGTGAAAAGGCGCACGAGGTACCGGGAATTAGGTGAGCGGTTAGATAGTATACGCCATAGTCTTAATAAGTAAAATATAAAATAATTTTATATACTAGACAAAGACTTCCAGAGGCACAACCGATAGATGCAACACTAGAAGTAAAGAGTTCCTCCAGTTTTATATATAACTACGCGGGCAGCTATTTTAAAACCAATGAACCTTCAGTAGACTGAATGTGCATTGCTAAATAATTGCTTGACAATTCAATTTTCTATAGTCAAATAAAAAAATAACTAAAGAATTACATTCAGCATATATATGCAGCAGTGACTGTTTTATACTTCCTGTATTTAGTACATTCTCTTTCCTCGATTATGTAGATACATTAAAATATTTCAAATTAATATTGATATGCCATAATGCGGTCTGGGTAAAGAGAGAACATTCTATATCGACGCTAGTGGGAAGTCAGTTTTACGACATTTAACTGCATACAATATACGGATGGTTAATAGTTGGTTGCAGGGATAAAATACATGTCTTCTGAAATTACATCCATTTTTTGCTTTGTGTTTATAATATGCGTTGCGTTAGCTTCAGAAGGAAAGGATATAAGATTTATGGCGCTGGGTCTCAATCGATAATGCATTGTACTTTTTCCTAAGCATTTCAAGACCTAGGATTTTAAATACATTTTTCTTTCAAGGCTTGGATATTGTATTTTTTAATCTAAAAATGGTATCATATGCATATTCAGTTGTTCGACAACCAAAATCCTCCAGCAATAATATTTTACTCTATTATTAGAATTTCATTTATATACTTTAGTTATTAACAATCATTCGTATATATATTTATAATTTATCATTTATCATATATTCTATATTATTAATATATAGTATATTATATATATTATTTTATACTATACTATATATTATATTATACTATATTATATATAATATATATTACACATATATTATGCATTATATATATTGTATATGATATATATTATATATTATATGTCTTATATATATATATTATATATATATTATTTATATATTTTTATTATATTATATATTTGTAAATTAAATATATTTTATTATACTATATTATATGTACTATATTATATTTATAATACATATATATATATATTATATTTATTATATATATTTATCATTTATTATAATTTATATATACATTTATAGTTTTTAGTTATTAACAATATCATAAAAACAGAATATTTATAAGATGAAAGACGATATATTTTGCTTATTCTATCATTGTAAACTGAAGTAATTACATTAAGTTTTAATATGTTTCTCTGAGAATAAACTGAAAATGATTACTCCGAAAACAGAATTATTACAGCTTATGGGAAGGTTACAGCGAATTATATAGAATGCATGAAATTGGTTTGTGAATTAATATTCTATTTAATGGGACGATGTAATAGTAAGCTGGGTACGCTAAAACTCACAGGGATAAAGGAATACATTGCAAAATAAAAAAAAAATGTCATGCCCTTTCAAGACATCATCAAGTATCTAAAGGATCTCTTTTTTATTGAAAATGACGTATTTTTTAGAAATATGATTCTTGTGTATTTTTACTTCTTCATGGTTTTTTGAATTGATCATTTTCCTACTCTTACAGTGGTGTTGCTAAATTTTGGAAAGTTAAGATTACTTTCCCCATAGTTGCAGGAAGATCATTTGAGATTCTTAAACCACCACCGATCACAAAGCGTATTTGTGCGATAGAAAAACCAACAGTATATTCAAAATTCATAATAAGCCTTGCGAATCTATTCAGCATTATCATAAGTCAGCGTTAGCATATTTGTATAAAATATATAAATCAAAGACTTAAAATTATTGTTGTTAGATAAAATGTATTTGGACCTTTGATATATAAATTCAACAGAAATGAATCCCCACCTTGTTTTGAAAAAATGGCAGGGCTTTTAATCTGGTTACGATTCAGTAATTGAGCCCCTCAAAAAAGTTCGATTCTGAACCAAGTCTTATTCGCAGTGAAATCTGGACATATATCAATAACGTGGAATTGGAAAAACTGTACTGACAAAACGGCTAGCCATAACAAAAACCTAATTTTCATCTAAAGATTCTATATGTATGGTGTCAAAATATTTATATGTTTATATTGTAAAGTGCGTCCTCCATTATCAGTTCCTTTCAGAAAACCAAATGATTAATGCAGACAAATACATTTCCATGATATATTGAATGCCCTCGTCTGGAAACTTTTATAAGATACGGCGTAAGATTCCATCAAGTTCACTCTAGTCTAGTCGACTCTTTGGACAGCAAGCCTGGGAAATGTTCAATCATTCGCAATATCCAGGCGATATTGCACATACGGATTACCATTCATGCCGATGTTCATATAATTCCATTGATGAATAAAAATACCAATTCCCTGAAAGGTTGCAACATGATATAGCTGTTCATTGTTGCAAAATTAAAACAATTCTTGGGTGTAGAGAAACAAGAGATTTCCTGAAAGATGGCAGAAAATACTGTAGGGAAACTACACATTAATATTTCTATTGTCTTGATATCGAAAATAAAAATGTCTTTTATTTTTTTTTGCCTCATTCATAAAATGCATTATTTGACTATAAAGGATATTAGCATTTAATAATTAATTTTTTTTTATTCAATTTCAAAATAAAAACAAACATTCAAAGCTTTATTGCGGTCGAAAAACTGTCTTTCAAAAGCTAAGCAACGTATTAAGAAACAAGAAAATTTCATTACAAACCAGGCAAAAAAGTATTGAATTGTCTGTCTTCCCGGGAGAGAACATTCTCACCCCCACCCCCCGACTCTTCTCCGTGACAACTCACCACCAGGCTACTTAGCACGAAGACAACTCAACGCTCCCGTCGAATATAGCTTCAGTCCGGTGATGGCCGACATAGTGTGCACATCTATTAAATCGGATTTCGTAAGTTGTAGATATTTTGTAAAGTTTGGCTGCCTATCTTAGAGATCTATTAGTTAAAACAGCCTTTTGACGGACTGGTGTTTGAATTTTTAAGATCGGGCAAATAACCATGATGGAGCAGCGAATAAAAAACTGCACACATTGTTGGGGACGACCCGTTGGGAACGCGGGGGCGGCAAAAGGTGCAAAGAAACCGAGATGCGTTTTTTCAGCAATTAATTGGAAGTAATCCCCCTCCACTAAATTGAAGAATATATGAAGGCAGATGAATGAATTTTGAAGTTTGCTCCTTCTTTTTCACGACGATCTCCAACTAAATATTTGAGGGGATTTGCATACATTTTTGGATAATATTTTAAATTAAAAATAATGTCATGTATTACAAATTATACTTTACTAATTACTGTTATTTTTTTTTAAATGTCGACGAAAAAAATTATAGAATGCATGTCGTTGAGTTATCCGCGTGTAGTGTAGGCTGCTAGTTATTTATTGTAGTTGAGTTGTCATGAATATGAGGTGGCCAGTGTTGAGTCGTCGGTGTTGAGTCGGTAACGTTGTGTTAAAATGTGAAACTCATAGGAAATACCGAAGTAAGGAGGGAAACAAGAGTACAGCGAGTAATCTACGTAAGTATGTTGTGTGAATTGATGGCAGAAGAGGTATTAGAAGAGATAGCAGAGTACTGAGAACTACAAATTACGGTAAAATGTGGAGAACCCTGTTTGTCCACAACGGGAACAGACACAACATATAAAGAAGCAGCTAAAGATAAAAACTGATCATGAAAACAAGAAATGCTTATTTGCGTTGACTGATAATCCTATTAGTCTTAAGCATCTTGGAAGATTCAGGTCGTTTATTTAATTTGATAACTATTGAACCACATTTATTGATGAGAGAAACAACGTATTAAACGTTGCCAATGTTCACCAAACAATATTTCAATGCTCATCATTCTTTTCTTTTGATAAATTCTGGTATTACTTCATACAGACGACGTTAAGACTGAATTAGCAGTTGATTGTGAAATTCATATATAACGTAACCATTTTTGAACGGATAAAACATTTTATAACCATCCATAGCATCCACTGCTATGCATATTTTCTTATAGCATCTATGTTAGCTGCAAATGTTAACAAAATATTCAAATTCGAATCAAACTACATGACTACATAACAGAAACAGTGCCAAATCGGGAATATCTTCAGACGGACAACTATATCTCATTCCCTTCTTCGGTAGGTTGTTTTAAATGATATTCATCAAACCTCTGTAACATATATAAACTTACAGGCATATCATCAGTTGAGAGCGAGTATTACAACATGAAGCACTATGTAAATTTCTTTAAAAAAGACGTGAGGAAGTGAGTGACCAATTTTAAAATCTAAATTTAATCTAGATTAAGTTTAAAATTAGAGATTAAATTTAGATTTTAAAATTGGTAATTTTTTAATTTTAATATCAAATTTTATCATATAATTTAATACTTATTGGTTAGAATAAATTCTATTTTAATATAACCCCGACTTTAAAGCATTTAATAGTTATTATAATCATACTTTGTTGTCAAGTTTTTTGATTTCTCCTATACTTGTGTTTTGATTGGACATTTCTGCTTTTGTAAAAGCGTTTTCCCCTTACGAAGGATCGTTAATTAATTTGAAACTTTTAAAACCATTTATTTTACATTCAACATAATCACTTGATAAGACGCCGGAGGTGTTGAAACAAAATGGTTATTTTTGTAGTGATTTTATAACATATTTATGTTATAATTTTTAAATAAATAATTATATCTGTTCGACTCTGTATTGAGCAAACTTTTAAGAATAGTAATTGTTGGTTATTGGAATTTATTCCGTATATTCGAATCATATACTTGTATATATATATATATATATATATATATATATATATATATATATATATATATATATATATATACACACACACACACACACACACACACATATATATATATATATATATATATATATATATATATATATATATATATATGACCAATACACTAAACTATCTTTCCTATCTAGAAGATATATCTGGGTGGGCGTTCTCGGCATGATGTAATTGTTATAGAGATAGTCAGTCTGGAATCAAATAAAGACGTGTAGTACTAATATTACATAAAGACAGCAATAAATTTATTCTGTTATACCTGCAGCTTTCAGACAGATTTCATAGTGGAATTTAAAGCAAATCCATCCGATATAACTTCCATAGTATTATATGCTTCAATATCAAAATAGACGAAAAAAAGAAAGAAATATGTTATACAGCACACATGATAATTCCAAAAGTCGCTACAAATCGCACTGACTTATAATCCTCACTGGGTGAAATAAATGCAGAAAAGAAAGGAATGGGATAGTGAAATTCGACAGCTAATATGTAGTTGTGCTTCGCAAAAAAACAAAAAAAAAACCAAAAAAAAACGGCCATTTAATGAGCAAAATCTGCCTACAACAAAAAAAAAAAAAAAAAAAAAAACACGCTTCCAGCCGTAAATGCCGTGGATGGGACATGAACATTGAGAATGATTGTCGCTGAGTAAAAACTAAAATGAAAAGCGATTCTACACGGGAGAATATACCAAACGCTGACTGAAAGAACGATGATATCCAACCTCGGAATATAATTGCGGAATTTGAAGTATCCTGAAGCAACGCCTAAAATGCTATGAAACGTGCCTAGAACGTCTTATTTTGCCGCCATTTACTAATATAGTTAAGGATGAATATAAAATCTTAGTAAAAGGAATCTCAAAGTAGATCACCATAAATGAAGCATTATTAACATCGGCAAAAAAGTACATTCCAAGGGAAATAGCTGGGAAAAAAAGAAATAAATGCTGAGATTCTCGAACTAAACGAATGCAGCTTATACAATGAATTATAGAGGATATTGTATGTTAAACAATGGCATTAGCAATAAATGTAAATACAAAAGAGGGCTGACTTAACAACTGTAAACATTTAAAAACAAAACAAAAATGCATGACATAGGCATAAAAATAGAAAAGAAATATCAGGGCAGAAAATTTGCTCCTATACAGGAGGCATTGCATCTAAAATGGAAACAGTCGGAGGGGATAACAGATATTACAAAGGATGATAGATACATAAGCGACTTATCAATGAAAACTTTGAATCAAAACGTCTGAAACATAAAAATAACATATAGATGTGTCAAAATTTTGAATAATGTTTCCAGCCAAGATGAACAGACAAAAAAAAAAAAAAACAAAAAAAAAAAAAAAACGGACAGAACCATATGTTTTTGTAATATAGATCCTTTTTACTTTACACGGTTTTCGGGTCGATAATATTCTTGAAATTATAAATGAAACATATGACAGACGGGAAATACAAAAAGACCACAGGAGATATATAATCACAGCGATGTCAAAAACAGGTGCTAATAAATCTTCATCTTTATGTAAGGAGTTCCCTCAGGATGTAGATGATAGTGGATCTCCACAACTTCCTGTCTGTTATCGCCGTAAATAATTTCTGTCTTTTTGTTATTTCTCCTAAACACTGTTTCACCATCCATTTACTCAAGCTCAATAAAAATGTTAAGCATTGCTTTCCTCTGTCTCTCTTGCCTTCAGTATGTCCCGTGAGTATGATATTCTCCAAACTCTCCTTCCTCATTTTTGCCCCTAAACCTTAACTGTCTCTTCCCTAGGTTAAGTATAAGTTTCCTTTTTGTTTCAATTTTCCCTAAAACTGTCGTTGCTCACGTATTCAGTACACGCTATTTTCAGCATCCTTCTGTAAAAATCACTTTTCTGTTGCTTCAATTTTATTGTTCTTCATTGAGAATATTGTTCAGCAGTCACTGCCATACAGAAGGACAGATATCATGTAAGAATCTAGTCTATTTTTCTTTGTTTCAAGAGAAATTCTCTATCTCTTAGTATTCCGCATAGCTTTTCGTTTGCATCTTTGGCTATCCCAATAAAACTTCGGATTTCAGTTTCACATTTTCCGTTCTTTGTTACGCACTTCCCAGATATTTAAATTTTCGCACTTGTCTTAATTTACTATCTCCGATTCGCCATTCGAAATTTCAGATCATCCTTCTGCTGACAACGATGCATTCTGTCTTGCAGTTGATGTTTAATTCTTCCTTCTCACTTTCCTTAACTAACTACTGCAGTAGTTTTCCTAATTTTCTTTCCGGTCTGCAATCAACTGCGTGTCATCTGCATATCTTATGATGATAAATACACTCAGTGCAATCAGCTTAAAATAATAAAAAAAAGAATCTCTCAATAGGGTTAATGAATACAAATTTTATTAGAATGAGACGTGAAATAATGCAAGAATATCGTGGAACAAGAAATACTATATTTACGATCAAGGTTCTATCATAGCTAGCACTATAATTACGGAATTAAATTTATGTCCCATAGATTACATAATGTGATCTATTTTACCAGCAAGAACTACTGGATATAGTAGAAAACTGTGAGTTACACGAGAAGTATATTTGAGTAATTTGCAGAAACTAATGAAAAAAAGGTTTTCATACAGAGAGAGAAATAGTTAATTAATTACACAAAATTCGAAAGTCAAATACGATTTTTTCCTATCAAAACTGCTTAATCTAGTCAGCGAGACGATCATATTAGAAAAAAAACCCCGACTAGGCTTATCAGTGTACATTATGCTAACAAAAAAATATATACTAACGACACTGAATTAAAGACAGACACCAAAAAATGTACAATTGCACAAAGGCTTAAATATAGGAAAGTCAAAATTGTCTCTCAAATGTAAAATGAGTGAATATGTAAAGTCGCCAAAAGTCGAAGCAAAAGATGTGAATTACGTATTAGGGACATCACAATCAAGAAGATGTACCAATTTAAATGTCATTGTATTGTAGTAACAGACAACCGAAAATATGCTTCAAAAATTTGAAGATGTATACTAATAGTGAAACATGTATTTTCGAAACTAAGCAATATATTAATATACAGAAAAATATTAGAAACAAAGAAATGAGTGCGATATTTAATAACCTATAAAACAGCGAATGCTGAGATAAATATTCGGAGATAAATAGGTGATTTAAATTGGCAGAAATGCAGTTCGATCGGTGAACACTAAAAGTACCATTGGCAGATTATGCGACCAAAGAGGAAATATGTAAAATATCTTTACTTGTAATCAGAATGGGAGAGAGGAAAGTGTGGGTAGAGAATGTAATACTAGTATCAAATCTTCAAAGATGAAGAAACTGCGAATAACATCGAGTATCCTTGTTATATACCGTACCAATGATCACTAATGGGTGTGTCCCAATCCTAATAAATACATTGGACACTATTGTAAGTGGGGGTAATATGCTGTGTAAGTAGTCCACCGCGAGCAGTGGTTTACGTACTTCACGCCGCTGGTGAGTGTTTTATTTTGTTGATATTATTTCATTTCCAACCTCCGTTTTGGTTATTCCTCTTTAAGTAACCCTTTCCAGGTTACAAAAATCCTATTTAACGAATTTTTTTTTTGTGAATGGATGGAAGGAAAGAAAATGATAAATTGTTTAACATTAATTAGATTAAAAAAATGCATTAAGCTTTGATAAGTCACAATGTCTCATATCGAATCAACATACTGCATAAAAGAAGTTATTTCGTCACTCCCAGATACCTATCGATGTGACTTTGTGCCAAAACAAGGCTAGGTCAATTTAGGACTTCCTCTGAGTGTGATATTTTTAAACGTGTTTCGTTTGACAATCTCATTCTCACTAAGTGCTCGATACTGGGCCTTGTGTCAAACTAAATTAAGCTTAGTAAATAACAAATCATTCTCCCAAATTAAGCTGCTTGTCATAGACTCTGGATAAGCTATTCTATTTGGCCATTTCTGCAATGTTGTGATTTGATCATTATGGGTCGTAATATGTCTACGCCGAACTAAACAAATTATCACATCTCCCTGTATAGCTATCTGTCTGTCTTACAGACAGGAAAGCATGCATACACATTTGCATGAGTGTGTTTGTGTGAGTATGCATTTGTGTATGAGAGAGTGAGAGTAAACATCGTTATGTATGCACATAAGAATTCATTTTACTGCAGTGCGTTAGAATTTCAAATACAAAAAAATTCTGTCAGGAAAAATCAAGAAAACGCTACAATAAATATGATTATATCTGGATAACAAGTTAATTCATAATCTATTTTTTCTCTCAAAATAACCGATAGGATTAAACCAATATAATCGGAACATATTCCAATTTAATCTAAATATTTTTAACACATGATTCTTCATTGTCATATTTTTGGCTCTATTACTTATATAAAATAAAGAAAATAGTCTGAAATATTGCAATTTCTATGCTTTCCTATTGCAGGCATGATAATCGGTGATGGTTTCACTATGGCAACAAATTCCTGAAACAAAGTATTCATGTGAAGATTATTTCAATTAATCTCGATAAAACTAACATTTATTTAAATTTATTTCCTAATACTTACGATACAAAGAATTAATGCTGGCCATTCAGATATGTCAAAGAGAAACCGAGAAGTGTGTACGTCAAATTAAATGGTGAAAGTCCTGATATTATACTGATAAAATAATAATTCAACACTAAGAATAGGATACGTCAAATAATATTTATAACAGAACATGGTAGCTTATTCGGTCCAGTTAGCGCAGACATTCAACAGTCTATTACGCCAGCAATCACGGTTCTGCAACAAGACCGGAAAATCATTACGGAGGCATTCTGTGTTATAATGTAGGTGGTTGCTGGTCAACCAACTCGATTTACTCGATGCCTAGGTGTTCAGTCCAGTAGATCTGTGACGTCACCCTGGGTCTCTGTCCCGGTCTATCCTGTCCTGTGTTGGTCGCGGCACCAATTGTGACGCCACCGGTCAGTCCAGATCACGGCCGCCAATTGTGACGCCTCTAACCCTGGGTTGACTGCAGCACCATCTGTGACGATCTAACCCTTGGCTGGTTCGGATGGAAATCTGTTTTACCACGGAACGATGCGTGACACTAACCCCTCTGGTTGTCTTGTTCGATGTCTGGTTAGATTCGATATCATACTTGCCGTTCCCAGCTCGCCTCCAACGTCTGATTACCGAAGTAACTGCTTAGATTTCTAGTCAAGCCTACACACGTTGTGATTTGATCTTAGGTAGACGAAATCAATCTGGCGTCGGGCCGCAGTGCAAGCTGAATCCGGAGCAAAGGGGAAACTGCACAAGTGTATGTAAAAGAAAAATAATGAAACAAACTCAAAAGATTAAAATCTGTTGAAAAAATAACAAGTATCTTTATATCTGTTTCCTGAATACAGGACTGCGTCTTTCTCCAAACCCGCTTCTTTTACGGATTCGTGACACTTTGCGTTTCCCAGGCGAGTCTTGATATCTTAATTTGTATTTCAGTAAACTGCTTTTTGGTATCTTCAGGCGATATTCGTTAAAACTTGTTTTGGTGATGTGAGTCTAAGTCGTTCTTCAAAAAAAAAAATGCTTTTGTTTAGAAGTCTAAGTCGGAATCTTTCAGTCAGCTCCCGCAAGGCTCGTCTCCAAGCTCACAACTCTCTGTCGATCTGCGTGCGTCTCCGATCTCCAACCGTGACTGCACTGCCACTTTGACTGCTTCAACTCCAACTCCCACTGTCTGAAACTCTGGGGACGTTCGTTTATATGGACGCCGACCAAAACCGTGTGTGGGCCTGTCGTGGTTTGGGTTCTTCGATAATTCCAAATCCCCAATAAGGATTTTGATTGTCTTCGGACAGGAAAATTTATCACTTAACATTTTTGGAAGTCAATTACTTTTTGTTTTAGAGGGGGTCGTAGGTGGATTATCCTCTTAAACTATTCCTTTCTCATATTGGTATCTCACACCAATCCCCTCAAATGGCGTCAACAAGTTTCCCTTCTTTCTCATATGTTCATCTTCGCCCATCCCTCACGCCACCACTCAGCCAATGAACGCTCGGCAGCAGGGTGTGGCTAGACTGGCCTCAGTTTACAATTATCACCCAAATAAAAAATATCTTCCCTTTTCTTTCTTTCTTTTCTATCGGCCAGAATTCTTATGGACCGCACCTCTCGACTATTAAATTGTTATCTTATCCTGGGGTCACCTGGAATTCATTAGTGGGATTTTCGCCGACTCATTAAGTATCGCTGGTTAACTATTTAACTGGGTGGTCGACTAAATCTCTTTGTCTTGCTCGTCTCAACGCCATCGCCTTCTGTCGCCAACAGGCTTGCACAGGTAGTAATAATGATTTCCCCTTCCCGACCCTATCTCCTCATGTCAAGATCCGGTCATACAACAGATGGGTCTCCTCGCGGGACACAAGAACCAAAACCAAATATTATCTCCCAAAGATAATTACTGTCGATTTCTTTTTTTTTTTTCGGGGTGGTCTCACCTAATTATTTCTCGGTCGCACGCTTGACCCAGTTTCGATTATCTCCTAGCATTCTGCTTTGTAAGCCGCTGACCGAATTCAAATTTTTATTATCCTTTATCCATATTCTGTTTCCCTTATCGCGTCATGGCGTAAATTAATTCTTACAGGATCCGACACCTGTTTATCTTACGACTTTTCTATCTTTTGCGAAAAAAATACCTTTCTTCGTAAATGAAAATAAAATCTTTACCCATTTTTCTTTTGTTAAAAAAATAACATCGCTCAGTATATCTTTCGTTATAGCTCCTTCTCGCCTTAAGTATTTCTCGTTTTTAATTTCCATGCTTAATTAGTTAGCCAATTACCATAGCTAAATAGTGTCACAGATCACTCGCAAGTTCTTGTCTAAAATTCAAAAGTCAAATAATTGTCTTGCATTTGTTACATTAAATTTAGAATTGAAGGTAAGTTACATTGGTTCAAGACGCGGGCTATCCGCAATCACTAAAACTGTGTTTTTTGTTAATATATTAGTATAAAACTGAAAATCTATACAAATATAATCAAAATATGATTGCTGATAGTCAAAACTATCCACTTAAAATATTTAGTTAATATATATTATTTAGATTATATATATATATATGTATATACTTATATTTAATTATATTGTATTATTGAATTACATGAAACAAAATTGCATAAAAAAATATCGTCATATTTAACACATTTTGCTAAAAATCTATTCTTCCATTTGTAAACCACACAGAAACACGAGTTTGCGCACACGCACGCACACTAACACACATACACGCTAGCCATATATATATATATATATAAAGTTATGAATGCTGATCAGAAAATTACTGCAGTAAGGTCATTTCAGGTGGTTTATTCAGCGAATCAATCTAATGGAGATCAACAATTTCGTAATTTCCTTCGAAACCAGAAATAATGGGGAGATGTAGCAAAAGTAATTCCATCTTTTATATATATATATATATATATATATATATATATATATATATATATATATATATATATATGTATGTATATATATATATATATATATATATATTGTTCTTTCGTGTCTGAGTATGGTTGTCTGTTTACCTAATCTTGATTGCAGGTATCTCCTCGGGTACATTTGCGTTTATTAAATAACCCAGGAGCATATTTTTGGCTTATATTACAAGTAAAATAAACAGACATTAGTTTCTGGGAGAGTGTACATAATCTAATGTGATCGGTAGTTGAACAAGTGCAGTACACACTTTCAGTCAGAATCACATCTGATTTCATACTTACGCAATCATCGGTGGATTACGAACAGTTACCTCCAACCAACTCCACGTACAAGGCTTAGGTCCTCATGAGGTATGGCTTTCATTCATTTCCCAACGGTGTCGCACAGTGTGATCGTCTATCTGAGACGATATTACAAAGAGAAATCATGCCGAGATTCGGTTCCTATTATCTCAATCATAATGTTTTAACCACGCACACTCTCTCTTTATTTCTTACACAGACATCCACACACAGAATCACATACACACACACACACACACACACACACACACACACACACACACATATATATATATATATATATATATATATATATATATATATATATATATATATATTATAAATTAACTGATTTAAAATATGTTTTCTTCGCTACTCAGGAATTATCATTTTTCAAAAACCGAAGCCAAAAATTTCAAATTTAATTATATAATTAAATTAAAAGCAGTAATTCTGTTTCATCTTCAAGCGAAATTCATGTATTAAATACACATACAATTCATAATTTTTTGTTTTCCAGGATACAGAGAAATCCAGCCATTTAGACAGGGGCGGTAGCGTGTACATTTTTATTAACTATTATTGTATCAATTATGAGTTACATTCGAAAAAGAGGTAAAGACTAGGTAGCGTTGCGGTGCATTTTTCAACGAATTTTAACATCTGTTCAACGCATGTTGTTTTTTTTTTATCAATCATTTAATTTATAATATTTATGCTCTGTAAATTTACATTGAACACTGTTTTGTAAAAAAAAAATGTCAATAT
Source organism: Acanthosepion lycidas (assembly GCA_963932145.1). Taxonomy (NCBI): domain Eukaryota; kingdom Metazoa; phylum Mollusca; class Cephalopoda; order Sepiida; family Sepiidae; genus Acanthosepion; species Acanthosepion lycidas. The sequence continues at coordinate 101,200,570 of OZ010571.1, forward strand.
GAAGACCGGAATCTATATCTTACAGTTTTTTCATTTTATTACAATATATATATATATATATATATATATATAATATATATATTATGAGGAGGGTTTGATAATAACATTTAATTAATTCATCGAGTCTGAACGAAGCCTCAATAGAATGCTGAAAGTACTGGACGGCCGTTTGGTCCTATACTTGGGACTCATCAGCAGTGCGCATCCACTACCGATAATTGAAACCCTGACAGTTAGTTTATCATTCAAACGTTATACCAACTGTTCCAATGGGCCTCGATGTCGATGAGATTGCAAATCAGACTCAATATAGCGCCGCTCTCTCACATATTCCATGGTGGAACTCTACTGATTTCTCTGTAACCATAGGACTGTGCCTCCTGGAGCCACGACTACTCTCACCAAGCCGCTAACTCTAGAGCATTAGAAGCCGGTTCAAGCAATGATATACATAGGTGGAAATCATTAGGAGGATTTGATAATTATATTTAATTAATTCATTGAGTCTGAAAGAAACCTCAACAGAATGCAGAAAGCACTGGACGGCCGTTTCGTCCTATATTTGGGACTCATCATTAGTGCTCATCCACTACCGAGAATTGAAACCCTGACTGTTCCAATGGGTCTCGGTGTCGAAGAGATTGCAAATCAGACTCAATATAGCGCCGCTCGTTCACATATTCCATGGTGGAACTCTACTCTCTGTAACCACAGGACTGTGCCTCCTGGAGCCACGACTACTACTACGGCTTCTAATGATCTAGAGTGTGCGGCTTGGTGAGAGTAGTCGTGGCTCCAGACCTAATAATTTGTCAGACATTAAAATCTTTTTTTACATAAATTGCTAAAATATTCCACCCCCTTATTCCTACGTAAAACCTGATTACAGCTTCTTTCTCTTTACTTCCCCCTTCTTTCATTTTTCTTTTTCTTTTTCTCTCTTCTCCCCTCCCATTACAATATATCACTTCCGTTAAGTTAACCGTATAATAGGTCAAGGTCTGGTCCTTCCTCACCCAATACTAAGTATGATTTAAAGAAATATTAAAATAAACCCTCTCTAAACTCAACCATGTCTCTCCGACCACTCCTCCCTACTGTCTCTATTAAATTACCTAAACTTGATATTACCCGACAAAAGTGGGAACTTTCATTTCATCTTTCATTTCGTTTTTGGAAGTGTTATCTGATGATCCAGCGCCCTTAAAATGTTTCTGGTGAAATAAATTATTATAATGGAACATTAAACTGGTCTGTTTTTCTTTAAATTATTAGCTCTGGATTTACATTGAGCTCTCAGGGTTTCATCCTCCTTGGGCCTACTCATACGGTTTACCTAGTTTTTCATAACTTAACTATTAGGTCCTTATAAAATAAGTTGAGCTCTAATTGGATCACCTCCCATCAGATTACCATAAGGATCCACACTTCCAGCATAAAATGGATAAATTTACACCGGGGTACTCACTGAAAAACATTCATTACCCTTCTGTTAAATCTTTCACCATTTCTTTGACGGAAAAAAAAATTATTGACCTCATCAAGAGAATGAGTTGGAAAATTTACTTCCATTTTAATCCCCATAACAAACCTACTATTCTTAATGACGCTTTTCACTTGAAATCCCAAAACACTCCACCCAGCAATAAATTATTGGAACCATTTGAACGCAAATTAATTAATTCAATCAATAAAATATATTTTAGAAAGTAATACAACTCATTCCGATCCAAACTTAAATAGGATATTACAAGTATCAAAAACTCAAAAAAGCTATGAATCAGAGCTGATAAATCCAAAAATATCTACTATATTAATCCATCTGAATACAACCATCGGATTCTGAATAAAGCCTCTAACTTTTATAAAAAAGATAATAACTCCAGGTACCAATATTCCATATACAGTGAAACTGCTAAGTTCGCATTTAAATATAATATTGGTGATAGAATGTGTACAACTCACTTAAAAGACGCCTATCTTCTTTTTAAAGACGATAAACTAACTTACAAAATGATATACATTATAGATTAATAAATCCCTCCAAATCCGAGTTAGGAATAATTTCTAAAAGCATTCTAAAAAGAATAAACACATTTATATTATAAATATACCCCTCAAAGCTTTGGAGAGATTCGTCGGACGTCATTAACTTGTTCCAAAATCTAAAATCTAAAAATAAATCCACTTTTATCCAATTAGATATTATTGTCTTCTGCCCCTCCATTTCTAAAGATTTACTAGAAAATGGCTTAAATATTGCTAACAATTATACTAAAATTACTGACGAAGAAATAAAAATCATAATGGACACTAGACAGTCTATACTAAGACTTAATGACACTATTTGGATTAAAAAAAATACCGACAATTTCGATGTCCCAATGGGAGCATTTGATTCAGCTCATTTAGCAGACTTTATAGGTATATACATTTTAAATATTTTCAGCAGATTCCTTAACCCCTAAAATATAGGGCTTTACAGGGATGGTGAACTTATTGTTATAGCTAATACCAATGGTCCTCTAACATCGCAACTACAGAAGAAAATAATTAAGGCATTCAAATTTCTAGCATTTAAAATCAAAATATCATCCAACCTAAAAATAGTAACTTTTCTAGATGTTACATTTGATCGCGACAATAACACTTATAAACCCTTTCAAAAGGAAAACCAATCGCCCATATACATAAATATCAACTCAAACCACACGAAAGCAATTATAAACCAAATTCCAAATAAAACCAAAATAAATCCCCATATAACCAAGCCCTATTAAAGAGTAAATTTAAACAACCACTAAATGATATATAGATAAATCAATTAATAATACATCCACCAAGCCCAAAAATAGAAAAAGGAAGATTATATTGTTTAACCAGCCTTTCTGTAGACTTTCGAATATTAATATAGGGAAATATTTCCTAAAACTAATAGACAAAGATTTTAGCATAAATGAACTATTGAAAAAGATGTTCAACAAAATGAATATAAAAATTAGTTATTCTTGCATGAGGAATGTTAAAAAAATTATTAGCTCTAACAATAGCAGAATTTTAAAAGAATTTCATAATAATCAACTACAAAAGGATGTTAATGCAAAAAAAAAAAAAAACAAAAAAAAACATCTACCTGTAATTGTAGGGCAGTATCCATTTGTCCTGTAGAAGAAATATGCATTGCAGAAAACTTGATATACGAAGCTACAATTTTCCTCAAGGAAGATATTAAACAGAAAAAAAATATATGTAGGAATATCGGCGGGAAATTGGAAGCAACGTTTTAATAACCATCGGCAGTCCGTCACAAATGAATATAAAAAACACCAAACAGCACTGTTAAAATATTATTGCGATCTTTTGGAGAGCAACTTAACACCAAAAGTAAAATGGAAAATCGTATCGAGGGCGAGAACTCTAATAAATTTCAGAGACCTATGTGACTTCTTTATAAAAGAGAAGATCCTAATGATAAAGCATAAACATCCGGACATATTACTGAATCAACAGAACGAGTTAATTTCTTAAATGTAGACATAAAAACCACCTCAATCTAACTAAATATATTTAGAAATAATAATATAGAAAGGGATATATTATGTTATTTTTTATTTTTGGAAATAATTTTATGCACACATGGATGTGGATACATAATTGTATGCTTACAAATGTGTAGATGAACTTGAACAGTGATATGTGATCTTATGTATATATGTATGTACATTTCTATACGGGTGTATATATGTGCATATATATGTCTGTATTGTAGGGGCATATATAAAGAATATATATATATATATATATATATATATATATATATATATATATATATATATATATATATATGTGTGTATGGGTGTATTCGTAAGTTTAGGTAAGTATGTTTGTATATATATATATATATATATATATATATATATAGTGTCATGTATATAAGATTGCATGTGGTCTGTATATGTATGTGTGTATATATACATATATATAAATGTAAGTATTTGTGAGTTCGTATTTGTAATATGTGTGAATATATGTAAAATATAGTAATATAAATACATATTCATGTATGGGTGTTGATGGGTATAGATAGGTTTTATATATATATATATATATATATATATATATATATATATATATATATATATACTCGAGGACGAAATTATTCTTGCATTGATCAATTTGGAATATTCTTATCAATTTCTCATAATCTAATGCCCGTGTGAAGCCAGGTTTTTTTATATGTTAATAAGCGCACATATAGGAAAGTGGCAACCAATCTTTCGTAGAAAAAATTACACGATTATCCTAACAAATCTTTTTATTGACGCTTTGGGAATATTCCATTCACTTCTTCAGTTCGGCTAAAGGTATACGAAGACAAAGTGTATTAAATAGTTTGGGTGTACAGAATAAAAGTCTCACCGGTGGACTCTGCTCCAAAAACGTAATAGTCTTATTTACCTGTTTATTTCAACTCAGTGGTATCTAAAATACATGCCTTCACGCAAATAATTTTATATTTACTGATTTTCCTTCTGAAGCAAAGAGCGCGTAGAAGAATTAGACCGGAATTAGGACAAAGACAGTGCGGCTTCCTTAAGTTCACTGTGTAAGATATTTAATTACTACATATCTTTGCTCAGAATGCTACGAGAAAAAACAATACAAATACAAAATAACTATACCTATAATTTATAGATTATGTAAAAGCGTTTGACAAGGCACAACACAAAGAATTGTTTCAACTGTTAGGTAAGCTTGATTTGTTTCTGAACGATACTAGAATAATGCATAATAATATCTGTAAAACACCTACACACAGATAATAAGTGTAAAACACCTACATACAGATAAAAAATGAATTCTGAGAATACAAAAAATAGACAGCGGCGTAAGACAAATATTTTTTTCTCTCAAGATTCTTTCAAACTTTATAGTGAAGCCATCATGAAGAAATAGAGTTCATACCATGATGTATTATCGATGACCAAAATCTTTATTCGTATGATGTGTCGATGAAAAAGGGTTGATAGCAGACACAGAAAATTCGGATAACACTGCACACGTTAATAAAGGAAAAAGAGAATAAAAAGTTTAAATATAAATTATAAATGATAGGATATATGATTACCAGCAAAGGGAACCATCCCAAGATGCGAATTACGATTTAGCGATATCAAAATCAAACAAATAAGAAAATTAAAATATGTGGGAAAAGTTTCAATAGAGGACGGACATTGCAACACTGAAATCTGAAGATGCATTTGAATAGTCAAAGAGGCCTACCAAAAGATAAGGAAATGATTAAGAAGCAGAACCATTTAGTTAGAAACTAACAGAAGTCTACTGAGCGTTTAAACGATATCGGTTTTCCTTTATTTCAGTGAATGCTGGACATTTTCTTCATCGATGAAGAAAAGACTTGAATCCACAAAAATATAGTTGAAGAGAAAAATACTAGGGAATATCATAGGGTTGAGTGAATATAACGAACGCAAATTGAATTGGAATTCTGCGAACTGATTGAATAGTCTGAGACATTATCGATTACACAGCCCGCTCATACAAGCTTAAAGTACCTGTTATTCCCAAATGGTCACCCATCTAGGAAATGACTAGTCTCGTTGTTGCTTAACTTCCGTAATCTTACTGGAAACTGTTTCAACGTCACGTGGCCGCAAGCCTCATACGTTGTAACCAATATGATATGTCCATAATAAACGTATTTATTTGTTCGTTAAATTATTAACAAGTACTTATATGATTATCAGATATATGATAACTGATCATATAATCAACCAGCTAAGCGTAATAGCTACATAATACAACTTGATTTAATCTATCGATATACCGGGTGTAACAGCATAATTGTCCATCCCGCAAAATAATATCTAAATAAAAACACTAAACTAATTCAAGTTCTTTATTCCAGATTTTCAGATAAGTCGTTGATACCATTTGCTGTAAGAATCACTGAAAAACCATTTGAGTTATTCAGTTGAGAAGAGAAGAGGTTAAAATCATTTTGTTCCATCCTCACTATGTCTTCCCAAATGAGCAATGGTGAGAGGAAAAATATCAGGCCTTCATTACTGGTACCAACAATCATACACTGGGCTCCATCTGCAACCATCAAGAGAACAGTGAACAAGCCATTCAAGAACTATCAAGAGAACGGTGAATAAGTTGAAAAAGAGGGAATAGTAGAAAAGAAGACTGGGCCAGAATGTCACAACAGTAAGAGGGGGTCGTCATTTCAACGTAGAGAAAAAGAGATCGACTAGAAAAGATACATTTGAATTCATGAGGCCTTTATCATGTGAGAGAGGAGTTTTATATATGACAGTCCAAGGAGCAGTGAAAAAAGACTTGAAATTGAAATCAGACGTGAAGCTTGTGAGGCAACTTAATTTCGATCCCTCATGAGCTTCCGATTCTTAGCTATGATTAATTAATTAGGATCATGATCGATTTTATCACGTATCTTCTGTTAATTTAGAATTATACATTCTTATTGCTCAACGTAGAGTCCAATAGGGTTTTAAAAATCCTCCTGGAAATGCAGCAAGATATCTTTAATCATTTCAAAGATAAAACGTTTCAAATCTTTATCTAACAAATAAACAATTTTGCTTTTACACGATTTGGACAATTTTACTGTTACACCAGTAGAGAGAGAGAAAGAGAGAGAGAGAGAGAAAGAGAGAGAGAGAAAGAGAGAGAGGTAGACAGACAAAGTGAGACATACACAGAGATAATGCATAGATCGATAGATAAATAAGTCAATTATTTAGTTTTCGTTGTTATGGCGGGATCATTTACATATTTAGATTGTGGGGACATAACAATCGACATTTTAGCATTACTGTAGGTTTCATGCCTCAAGCGGCGAGCTTCAGTTCATATTGTATATATGACATAGGTTCATAAACATAATTTCTGATATCATAATTTCGCTGCTTTTGGAACAAATATTTACTGCTGCCTTAATAGTAACTTCGAGATATTAAGTAAAAACTAATTGGCAGCTGATTTTCCAAAATGGCCTAAAGTCACTTTGTGATATGTGGCAAGGAGTGGATTGTTAATTTAAACACTTCTAAAAAGAAAACTGCTTTCGATCAATAATTTTAAAGGACATTTTTCTGATGGCTGATGCTAACCCCCCGAAAAGCATCTCAACGTGACTTGTTCTCACGTTTTCCGCTGACATGAAATGGAATGATTATATGAACTCATTTCTTAAATCTGCTGTTAGAAGAGACTGCACAGTATGTGGTTTTAGAGAATTACTAGCATCAAGATGAATCTTCTATTTTTATAAGTCAATTATTCTGGTCTTGCGCTTCTTCTATGTATCAAGATATTCATGACAAAGTCCCTTCACTCACAGTAACCCGTTGCATCATAATGGATTTTATTTCTTTGCCTGGTGTGACACAAATAATATGTGTGTGTATGTGTACATAGTTAAATAGAGAGGCAGAGAGATTGAAGGAAATGTTTTATATATATATATATATATAAATGTATATATATATATATATATATATATATATATATATATATATATATATATATATATGTGTGTGTGTGTGTGTGTGTGTGTGTGTGTGTGAGAGAGAGAGTGTGTATTATTCATAGGGATGTGTATTCATTATCGGATATAGTGTATTTATTATTATCGAGATTCATAGGAATCAATACTACATTTATAGACCCATTTCGCTTGGTCTAAGATGTGATTGATGTGTGAAACTGACACTTATGCAGTATTGATTCCTACACACACACACACTCTCTCTCTCTCTCTCTCCCTATATATATATATATATATATATATATATATATATATATGTATTCGAATCTCGCGTCGTATGAGGGACAAGCAGATCAGCTCGACACTAGCACATAAGATATGGTGAAGATTTTATACAGAACCATCCACACTTTTTGAATGGTCGAATACTGAACTCTGGTGCACTACGTCCCACAAGTTCCCCAAACGACCTTAGTCAGGCTTTGAATTCAGAGTTATCCTTCTAGACCAGTTGCAATCAAAGGCTGTAGAAACCACTCTGTCATGCTATTTACCCATAGCTGGGGGGAGAAGATGAGGATTCATATCAAGTGTATTAGCATATAAGTGTATGTAATGGATTCGACTGGAATTTGAACTCGGCTCTCCGATTCCCCATTCCAAGCCGAAAACGTTTGCTGCTTATCTCTTCTTTTTCATATATATATATATATATATATATATATATATATATATATATATATATATATATATATATATATATATATATATATATATATATATATATATATAAATTTTTACTATAATCTCAGTTAAATATTAGGTTGGTGCAAAAATAATTTGGTTTTCTCACATAGTAACATTTGTTAGAAAACGAAATTATTTTTGCACCAACCTAATATATATGAATTGTCTTAGAATTAACCTCTCAACAACTCCTGATATTCAATAATATTATATCGAATATAATAGTTATTTAAATACATGTATTTTTTAAAAGTTTTATCCGTAATGTTTCTACATGTTTGTAAAACAATTTTATCTGTTGTATCATACAACTGTTTCATATTCATGGTAAACTATCATTACATTAAAATGTCATTAGAAACAAGGAAAATAATATTATGTTCCTATGTGATATATCTCCTCCTCCATTGCAGTGGATACGAGTTGATCTTCTTAGAGATGAAGAAGAGACTTGACGCAACAAAGATGTAATCCCACAGAATGTTATTGGCGATACCGTGGTGCGAACATGTGAGCAACAACGAAGTTGTGAAGAAAATAGAAACCAATAGGAAACTAATACATAACATCTTGTAGAGAAAGTTGAAGTTTCAGGAGCATATAATGAAGAATAGGGATTGGAATATCTGATACTCACGAGAGAGATACAAGGCAGATACGATAGAAAAAAACCCCCTAATACATAACATAGTGAGCTTGAATAAATGTATGGGGGGAAAGAGGGCTTAGAAGAAATAGCAGGAAGACAGTTTATTAAGAGTAATAAACGACATTGTGGAGAGCCATGACCGCCTACATCCTGAGAGGAAACGACATATAAAGTAGAAGAAATATTATATCATTCAGTTCGTTTATAAAGTTCATCTCCCGCATTATTATATATAGATTCATTTTAGAGTCTGTCTATATTTCTCAGATGAGGTATTATGTACAGTATTTACATTATGCGGACCATTGTCCTCATCTTTGTCGCCATATTTGTCACAACGTTTCGGCCGTTGTACGCTCCGGCCTTCTTCAGGTGGTTGGAATTTCGAACTGAACCCTTTATTTCGATCCCTGGGGTAGACTGTTCTAGTTCCACGTGCCATGTTTGATGGATGTCCGTTATCAGTTATCTCCTGCTAATTTTCCCTCTGAAAGTTCTCCACTGCCTTAACCGGGTAAAGAGTGTGAGTTCAATACCCGGTTAAGGCAGTGGAGAACTTTCAGAGGGAAAATTAGCAGGAGATAACTGATAACGGACATCCATCAAACATGGCACGTGGAACTAGAACAGTCTACCCCAGGGATCGAAACAAAGGGTTCAGTTCGAAATTCCAACCACCTGAAGAAGGCCGGAGCGTACAACGGCCGAAACGTTGTGACAAATATGGCGACAAAGATGAGGACAATGGTCTGCATAATGTAAATACTGTAGATTCATTCTATTTCATTTTCTTGTGAATTGCAATGCATTCTGGGTAAGACAAATGTATTTTTCCAGTCTCTTGAATTAACTGGCATCCAAGTCTAGAGAGTTCAAGCAATAATGCTGTTTAATCCATCGTTGCTGAGAGAATCAAGTGAATTACGCTTTTTAAATAGTATTACTGCGACATTAAATAATAATAATAATAATAAAAAAAGATACTGCAATTTTATGTTGGCTTGCTAATTCCAGATTCCACGCCGATGTCTGGCTCAAAATTTTCATATCGTCTTCCATTGTACTGATTATATAACATAAAACTTATTTGTCTCTGAGGGAGTAGACAATTCGATAGCTTTTATTAGAAGTATAAATTACATTTGCTACAGAAGTGAACATGAATGAATATAACTAAGATTTACTCCGATTTCAATAGTAAAACCGTCAGATTTGACAAAGTAAACCTGACAGTTCCTATTGAAAAGGACCATCAATCAGTGGTTAAATGGGGCAAGAAATGGTTTGTAAATTCTAACGCCCACAAAACAGACCTGTTTTCATTTAACCCCCATAGATAATCTTTTCTGCGTATCATCATCATGGCTGACGCTAGACTCAATGGTTTCGCTTCACGTTTTCAACTGACATGAAGTGGAGCGACTAAATCAAATCAATAGCCGCATCAATTGCAGGGAAAGATGGGTCACTGTGTCCTATCAGATTTTTTCACGTCAGATTGCATCTTGCATATTTAAAAATCTACTATTCGTCCATGCATTGAATATTGCTGCCATAGCTGGTCTGAGGCTCCTACCCTATATTTCGAGACTCTTGAAAAAATCCAAAGAAAGATCCGTAATGTAATCGATCCTGACGAGTCATCTCGATTTCAGTCACTTTCTCACCAACGTGATTTGGATTCCCTCTGTCTTTTCTACAAACATTGTCTTGGCAAATGCTCTTACGAGCATTCCTCTCTGGTGCTGTGATTACATGAATTTTAGCGTTCTATTAGATTGGAACCTCGGTTCCACACGGTTTGCTCTTGAAACATTTAACCACCACTTCTACTCCAACAGTTTCTTATCTCGCACTTCCCTCTTGTGTAACTCCTTTCCATTTACATGCTTCCCTCTTAAATACAAAGTTCAAGAATTTAAATGAGCATCAAGTGCCATCATCGGTCTACTTGAATCCTGTTAAACTTTTGTCTTTTCCTCAATCATCGCTCTACTCAATCTTTTTTCCGACGTTCACTCCCTGTAACCACTTGCGTACTTATCACATTCCCGTCGTGCTTGGTTTGAAACGCTTAAAAAAATTATGAGGAGAAATGCTATACAAATTAAAATATGAATAAGGGTCAATCATTTTGATAAGCATAAAAATTTCACAAAACTAAGTCATTTCCAAGATGGAAAAGACGTGTAGATAATCTGCCGATTGACCATCTTTCGATTGATAAACTGTTAAACGGGAGACAGATGAAAATATAATCCATGGGAAGACCTATAACGCTTTACTCGTAACAGTACTCAAACAAAAATATATTCACAGTTTCATTCGATAGCCTATTATTACAATTAGCTCGTTTTTTTCTTTACTATTTACTATTTTCTAAAGAA
>OZ010571.1:101214389-101226889 GCA_963932145.1 Acanthosepion lycidas
ATTCCTTTATATATATATATATATATATATATATATATATATATATATATATATATATATATATATATATATATATGTATATATATATATATATATATATATATATATATATATAAATATATATATATATATATATATATATATATATATATATATAAAGAGAGAGAGAGAGAGAGAAATAGAAAGAGAGAAAGAAGGAGAGAGAAAGAAGGAGAGAGAATGAAAGAGAAGGAGGGAGAGAGGGAGGGAGATTTGCTTAATATTAATAACGTTTGCTACAATCTATATTTAATGATACCTCGGATTAAGAATTTTTACACAAATCCAGTATAATTTAATGAAGATATATGTCTGTATGTATGCATCTATCTATCTATCTATCTATCTATCTAGCTGGTTAGCTAGCTAGCTAGCTAGACATACAATCTTGTGAAAATTAATTGAAACAATTGCATTATTATTTTTTCTTTCACCATACTGGATTGACAGCTCGTATTTTTACTCAGATTAAGTGATTTTCTGTCGTGTACACTAAAATGAATCTATTTTAGGTGTATATGATGAAAATTTTTTGGCCTTGAAAAATATTCCGTCATTCGAGATTTCATCAGATTTTTATCAAGCGCTGACACTATAGTCTCGAATGTCGATTAGTTGTCCTACATCCATTGCTTGTGACAGACGTTACTCCAAGTAAGCATTGGAAAATTGTAACAATGTCAAGCCGTGCAAATAAATCAAACTACTACAGAATGGCCTGGAAACTCTCCCGATTTAAATACAGTCGAGAATCTGTGGTCAATATACAAGGAACGACTTCGTGGGATGGACATACGAAGTACTAACCTGTTCAGTGGGTCATGTTTCATTGGAAAAATACGAAAAAAATAAATAACGGAATTATTCGATTTGTTTCAATTAATTTGCACAGGGGTGTATGTGTATGTGCGTGTGTATGTGTGTAAACATAATGAATCGCTTAAATTAATAGAGATTTGGATGTTTTACTTCAAAATTACACAAGCAAGAAAAGAATGAATATTTAAGAATGTAATTTCTCCTTTTACGAATACGCTTATTGTTGTCGAAACCTCCATTGATTTTGATTTTGATTTTGTTGACCTTGAATCATTATTCAACCGATAATCTTCACAAACTTAGCAAAGGATATGTTTTTTTTTGTTAAATATATGCGGTGCTGTATTTTCTCTGTAAAGGTCTCATTAAATGTAGAATTATCCTTATTTTCTATTTCAAAAAAATAATTATGACCAATTTCGAAGTTATATATTTAAAGACCTTCAAACATAATAATCTTCCACAATGAAATTTCCTATTTCTAAATAAATATCAATCACAGATTTAAATTTATTTTCTGCGTAATAAAGAGACAGACAAAATAAGCGACAATCCAGGTAAAACATTAAAACAATTCATAACATCTTTGATCACCAATCAACAGGAAAAATAGGTCTACAAATTATATATATATATATATATATATATATATATATATATATATATATATATATATATATTCATATATATATATATATATATATATTCATATATATATATTCATATATATATATATTCATATATATATATTCATATATATATATATATGAATATATATATATATATATATATTCATATATAAATACATATATATATATTTTTTTTATATGAATGTATATATATATATATTCATATATAAATATATATATATATATATATATATATATATATATATATATATATAATTAGGTTATTTACCAATACAAGTGTAGTTGTGGACACGACTACATAGGGAGGACGTCCCAGCGTTTGGATTTGAGAATAAAACATCATTTACCCACCAGGATTTAGAATCCGTCCTCTAGGAATATCCAACTGACTGACAGTTCTGGTTCTGCTATTGCTGAACATTTAATAAATAGAAGGAAATGTGTGGAAAATTTTAGTGGTGACCGATTTATAATTTTACCTAGGTCCTACTCCACATTTCACCACGTGGTTCTAGAGTCCTTGTATATCAGATCCCGTGAGCATTCCCTTTGTGAACAGAGGGAATGCTTGCTGGGTCTGAATATTATTGGACCATAGTTTCTTGAAATTCATAATTTTTTTCCCATTCGATTACATTCGTTAATTAAAAATTAATTTCCCAGAATAAATAAACTTGATAAGTCCTGGGACGAAACCGGTTGTTTTTATTTTAGCTTTTTCTTTTAAAAATGCCTTATAAATATTGTCTTTTCCTATCTATTATATATATATATATATATATATATATATATATATATATATATATATATATATATATATATATGAAAAACACAAAAATATAAAGACACTGTAGAAAGAGAGAGTCTTTGCCACTAGATGGCGTCTTGTTCTCTGTACGCCTTTTGACTGAAACGAATTTTCTTTACGAACAACTTGAGCGCACAGTCGCTACTGGCATCGTTCGGAAGTTGTTTTTCCTCAATCGATACGAATATTTGAACAGCAATTCAGGGATTCGCCAATAGGAAGAGATCTAAAGAAAGAACATGCTGAGTAACGAAAACAACTGTGAAGAAATGTCATTATAAACAGAATGAAATTCAGTAAAGAAAGAACGCTTGAAAAGAAAAATAAATTAATATTTTTTATTAAAAAAAATCGACAGCCCTGGCCTCTGAAAAATGGCATCTTTAAAACAAACACGAACACCATATTATTTCATGACGATAATAACGATTTAGTTTAGTATCACTTCTCTTACAACAGTATCGCGCAAAGGCAGCAAACGAATTCAGTTACTGAGGATGAGAAGAGTAATTTTTCTGATAATATTTACTATGGAATAATTTATTTTGTGATAAATCATGAAATGGTAATGATTTTAATGATTCAAAACAGTGACATTATATTAGTATTAGGTTGGTGAAAAAATAATGTCGTTTTCTCACATAGTAACATATGTGAGAAAACGACATTATTTTTGCACCATCCTAATATAACCTATAGGGAAAACTATTCAAAGAAAAATATCTCATCATTAGTAACATCATAATTAATAGCAACAACCCCTCCCGAATTGCTTGTAACATATTTATCACTTCTCAGTTGCGTCTCTGTTTTGGGCAGAGTGAACTCTGCGGCGAATCTGTGGCAACTGAGGAATAATATACTGAGAGGTGCCCACTCCTGGATGACATCTGCCCGAGGCCGCGGCTTCTAATTCCAGTAGAGATCGCACCGAGCCCAGCGCAACCGACGTTTGCGGGGGCAGTTTACATTTTTTGTACCTGGCCCGTGTGTACGCGCTCGGGTCCACCACATTAAAAAGACCTTGTGTCACAACTCGTGGGGAGGCAGAGTAAATATCTAATAGCAACAGCCAATGATAATGAAAAAGTTGCATGTAAAAATATATTTGAGGGACATAGTGGATCACCAGCAAAAAACAAAAGTTATTACATGCGCAATAAAAATTCAGATGCAGTTCTCATTATGAAACAAAGAGTAACCCAAATTTTGAGACTCGTATTCTCAATAATATCTAACAGTTATATTTCCTACATTTATATTAACCCCTCTAAAGAAACCTTCTTGACTTCCATCAGCATGGTTGATACTAACCTTCATGAGAGTGATTCTTTGCTCCTTCTCGGCTTAACATTCTTGACATGAAGTGGAAATATTATATTGAATCCGTTGCTACGTCTGTTACAAGAATGTTGATTCTCTTTATCGTGCTTGGCAATTTTTCTCGCCAGAATCTATCTTATATATTTATAAGTCTACCATTCGTCCTAGGTTAGAATTTTGATGCCATATGTCGCCCGGTACTCCTGATCTATATTGAGAAATCATTTACAAAATCTAAAGAATAAGCAGTATTATTGTCCTGACCTGGTGTCTTGGCTTTAGTCACCGTCGTAATGTAGATTTCCTCTGACTTTTCTATAAATAACTTCATAGTAACTATTTGAATGAACTCTTCGATATTGTATCTATACTTTATCATTATGATCTAGTGACGATTATGTATATTTCTTAGAAAATTGGATGAATCAAGTATTGAATTAGACACAAGCTTGAAATACAAACTGCCAATTTAAGCGCTAGTACGGCTAGTCTGTATTGATTAAACGATTCGTTATTTTCAAGAAATTAAATAATTGCGAGTAAAATACCATTTCATTTTAACAAATTGTAAATTCCAGTAACTTTACCTGCCGTGCAAGATGAAACAAGAAATAATCACTTATCATATATATATATATATACTTCATATGAAAAGGCAAAGAAAATTGTTTGTCAAGGAAGTAAATTTTCACTCGTATAAAAATATGTCACGGTTGAACTTTACTACTACTTGTTCTCTAAAAGCATCTCTATCTATAAAATGCAGGATGTGTGTAACGAACGTACGGTCGCAATTTTCGGTGGATTTGCACTAAAATTTATATGCACATGCTCCAAATTAGCGGGAAGGCCAAGACCGACTTTGCATTTCCCAACGCCCATCGATAGTGGAAATAATCGATTTTTTCATGCTTCTACAGCAGTTTTCATTTAGTTTGCAGCCATTTTCTACTGGCCAGAATGAGAGCCTATAGCAGGCTGCCACGAATAGACAGGAAGATTCTTCTGGCCAGCGTGAGAGCCAACAGCTGACTGACACGAATGTTAACTAGCATGCTAGCATGCAAAAAATAATCGTTAGCTGCATTCGTCACAAGTGGGAAAAATTTAAATCTGCATGGCACTTTACTCCAATTGGCTCATTCGCTTGCTTAAACTCAACATTGATTCTGATTCCGCAGAACTGGGTTGGGTGTGAAAAAGTATTTGTTGTTAACATTCATTTTCATTCGGTTTTCCCAGTTACGAGTCCTTTTTAAAGCTGATCGTTTTGTGTTCATTTTGTTTAGTTCTTTTTTCGTAACAGATTTAATGTTTAGCATAGAGCTTAGAAAAAATTCGCAGTGTGAGATAGGCAAGAAGTAAGGCATGTAGCAACATCAGCACGGCAAAGTCAATCCTTTAAAGGTAAGGAAGGGCAAAAATATTTTAAGTCAAATGATAGCGATTGCTGTATGAGTCGTACGATTTTTGAATCAAGCACAGGAAACGCCGGGCCATGCTGCTAGTTAGAAATAAAATATTTCAAATGCAAGATTTGCAGGATGTTAATATTTCCCTAATATAAACTGTTCTTCTCAAAAAAACAATGAAGGTTATTCTGAACCGCAGTTTGTTTAAAAGATTTATCTAAACCATCGTCCTACTGATCCAGATATTATTTAAATATTCATTGGCTATGTGAATATAATACTTTAGCTTGTGTCGCAATAATCTTACAACATAGTCATCATCAACGGAAATGATTGCAGTAATTAATATTAAACGTAATTTAACATATGTCAGAAATTGAGATCTTAGTCTATTCAAATTTCTCTATGTATGACTTCACATATTTATTCCCCCATCCTAACAAATTTTCAAATCCTAGGGAATTTTTTCACAGGTATGATTAACATTAGCTACCTAATCGCTTCCGATTTAATCTAATCCGAGATTTGAAATCGCCATCATTTCAACAACACCATTTGCTTGTGGAAGAAAAAAAAAGCTTAAATCAAGATCTTCACGTTGTGAAAAGACAAAATTACAACAAATTGTATTTGGAGAAATGCCAGTCAAAAAAGGGCTGAATACTCTCTGGGCAAGCAACGGAACATTTACATCTTATAATTCTCGAACTGTCAATAAACGATTACGTCTGATTGACGCTCATAGACGTAAAACACATTCAAGTGTTCGGCGTGCTCATTTACTCCCAGAACATAAGAGATTTCAATGTATTTCCAGACAGTTATAAAGTGACCGGTAAATTAGTTGTTAGGAATTTAACTGAGTGAATCATAATTAAAAACGTTCTTAATCATTAGTCATATTTCAAGCAAACATGCGATGGGAAGGCGAAAGTGACGCTATAAACAAGAGAACGCTGCCTTACAACACAGACACATCTCATAATCTCATGCAGCGATGTGAATAGAGGTCACTAGGAGAGTAAGTTTAAAGTGGAGGAAAGGGAAGCGGCCATTTAATTTTTTTAAATTTTAAGGCAACTTCTAAAAGATATTTAGTGTCATAAACACTAGTAGTTGTTTATGCTTGTTGGAGGGTGGTATGAAATAGTTCTCACAGTAGTCCCTGTTTTTAGTTAATGAGGATTAATATATATATATATATATATATATATATATATATATATATATATATATATATATATATATATATATATATATTGTCAGGAACAATTCTCTCAAGCAGGTTTTTGATAAATAATACGACAAATTCTGTCTATCAAGTTATGAATCAAATCATAATAAAATACCGAATAAATTATTTTGTTACCGATAAATTTCACAAAAATTTATATTAAATTTGTTTGATATTCGAAAGTACCGATGAAATTTTTTCACGAGTACTTTCGAATTTTGCCACATTCATTTTCAAGGAATGCTGTCTGTGAGTGTAGTTTATGCAACACTTTATTATTATTATTATTATTATTATTATTATTATTATTATTATTATTATTATTATTTCCTGCTCTCTCATATTTGATGAAACAAATTTCACGTCACTGAAGGTGTCCTCAAAATGGATGCTTTATATGTCTGTGTATTTTTATATATTAAATACATTTCAATATACGGTCCCCTTGGGAGTATCTATCTATCTATCTATCTATATATATATATATATATATATATATATATATATATATATATATATATATATATATATATATATAGAGAGAGAGAGAGAGAGAGAGAGAGAGAGTTTATTTATAGTTTACTCTGTGTGTGAGAGCGCATGCGCGTTAAGACCCATTAGTTTGACGCAAATATCTTTTCAAAATTAATGTTAATTCGAGAAACTGCATTAACCTGAACCCCACTAAGGTTTCACTGAATATACGAAGCCGCTTCCCAGTGAAAGATACACAAAAAAAAAAAAATAAAAAATCTGAAGCATCTTGTGCAATAGTGTCTCTTGGAGGTCACGAAACGGCCTGTACTCCCATTATTTTCGGTATCTCTGCGCAACGCTTACAAGCAAATACACCAAATAATCGTCAGTGTGTCTGACCTCAATGCTACCTTCGGCTAAAATAAATATCCTCTCGACCACAAGTGCGCGTCTGAAATCTATCGCAAAGTACTCCATGCCGAAGAAAGTTACAGGCCTTTGCTGCTCGGTCTCCTGTCTGATTCTAATTTGGGCGTAATGCTCGTTGACATGTGTGATTCTTTGGTCAGCTTTTCTTAGGAACTGATTTCCCTTAATAGTGTTTACATTTTTTTCTGGCTCTTCATCGGTAATATTCGTACTCTTTTACAAGTCGAATTTGAATAACATGCCTATTGGGCACACATTTTAAGTTGATGAATTTGCACATACCTAAAATTCACATACGATACTTGAAGAAAGGACAGTTGAGATATTCAAAATAACTTGACTTGTCATCAATGGGAATAACTAAGGATACCATATACACACATATTCCTACAGAATTTTTACTCTGTCTTTTATCTTTCAGGCGTTTGCCAATGTCTTACGTCTTCATTTTCGTCTGAATCACATCGAAAATCACTAATCAAGCTACACACACACTCTCTCTCTTTCTCAATATATATGTTCTTCAATGCTTATTTCACAGACCAATAGACCCGCGTATTCAGTCTCTCTCAACGAAGAGAAAAAAAAAAAACAAACTTTGAAATAAATGGTCATATATCGGGAGAAGATGAAAGAGAATAGTAAATATCAAATAGATAGATAGATAGAGAGAGAGATTGAGGCATTTAAATGATGCAGAGCGAACTTAAAACATGAAATCTAGATATTAATAGATAGTTATCTACAGATGCATCATTACAAAACGATTAGCTTTGTTGTAGACGTATTCACAGAGAGACATATATATATATATATATATATATATATATATATATATATATATATATATATATATATATATATATATATATATATTTATGTGCATGTAAAAAGAAAGAACAGTAAGATATATAATCCGGTGTTCTTATAGATATTTTTATTTTTACAAAATAGTGGTCAATGTAAATTTACAGAGCATTAATAATATAAAGTAATTGATTTAAAATATCGTTTTTCCGCTACACAGTTCTAACCATGTACTCCAAAATTTGCTTGAGGATGAAATGAATCTAATGTCTTTAATTTAATTACAAAATTAAATTCGAAGCTTTTAGCTTCCATTTTTGAACCATGGTTAGAACTGTGTAGCGGAAAAAACATATTTTAAATCAATTAATTTATAATATCTATATCTATCTATCTATATATATATATATATATATATATATATATATATATATATATATATATATATATATAGTATGTTATTTCCGTCATGCCAATTACGTATGAAATATAATATCGCCCAAATGCCCGACAAATCTGAGAGAAAAAGAAAAAGTCATTAGACGCTTAAACTTAATTCACAATTAAAATCGGTCCAATAATTGTAATACCATATCTATCTATCTATCTATCTATCTATCTATCTATCTATCTCTCTCTCTCTCTCTCTCTCTCTATATATATATATATATATATATATATATATATATATATATATATGCAGAGAGTGAGAGAAAATATGCTTGTGTGTAGATGTAGACATCTGAAGAAACAATGTATGACCACTATCAGTTATATCTGTAATATACAGCCCGAACAATGAGTACGTCACAGGAGATTAGTAATTTTCCAAGCATATCTTAGATGTGGTACAAGGCCGAAATATGTGTACTCAGTGAGAATCGAACTCACTATTCAGTCATAAATGTTCTAGGGAGACAAGCTTGCTAACCATTACAACGCCTCGAACTACACAATTTTTCCAAGCGTAGCTTAGATGTGGCACAAGGCAGAATGTAGGGGGTACCCAGTGAGAATCAAACTCATTGCTCAGTCGTAATTGTTCTTACATCGCCTCGAGGTGCCCATAGCGGCATACGAGATTAAGTATGTTTCCGGATAACAATGCTTTGTACATTATTTGTGCACTAACTACATCTATAAAGTGACTATCGGCTCTCAGTTCTACTTCCTGAATCTCGAAATATAAATATCTGAAAATAATATTCGATAATTGGGAGGAAGATATCTGTTCAAAAGCACTACTCGAGTTTGCTTGAATAGGACGTCCTACGTGGCCGGGTAGGTCGAAGGAACGTCAGCCATAATGTAAGTCCACCCGCCCCAAGTGGATGCAGGTTCCAATCCTGCCGAACGACACATATTTTCCTAAAAAATATTTCTCGAAAATTTAGTCGGGTAAATATAAAAAAATAAAATATAATATCTACTTAAATATTGGTATTAATTTAAAATAATCTTTAATAAAATGAAATATATATATATATATATATATATATATATATATATATATATATATATATATATATATATATATATATATATATATATAAAAAAAAGGGATATGTTACAGTTGTTCCAACGAGAGAAATTTTAAAGAGAAGAGAGGCCGCAAATGCTTTTGTTTATAATGTGAATTTTTTTTTTAAATATATTTTACTCCAAAGTATATATTTTAGCATATCCATATTCTCACCAAAACCGTTTACGGGTTCTTTCATCTCATTACACACACACTTACTCTTACACACACACACACACACACACATACATACATACATACATACATATATATATATATATATATATATATATATATATATATATATATATATATATATATACACACACACATACACACACACACACATATATATACACACACATATATATATACATATATATTTGTGTATCTGTGTGGATGTGAGTGTGGATGTGTAGATGAATCTATGGTCGTATATATCTGTTTCTATGTGTAAATTTGTGTTCATTTAGGATCGTCAATAAATCGATAGCCTAATGATAATAAAAAAATCATTAAGGCACGAAGTATAACATTTTAATCGTAATATTATCTTCTAGAGATTTTAACCCGAATTTTGCCATGTATCAGATAGATATCTGTCATATTACGTATTTATTGAGTCAGCCTCATGCTCGATTCATATACAGAAAAAAAATACAACTGTAATATAATAACGAGTAACAAGTGAATGAACGCGTTATAAACTGAGCTTCTACATTGTGTAATATCGTGTCCCTTCCTTCCAAGTACTCCTCCTTTACCCATCTGTTGATCCCAGTGTATTTTCTTCTTTTGAATATGACGTGCAAAGATTTTTCAAATAATGAAATACTACCACACAGCGTTCTTCTTAATCCCATTCATTATTTTAAGAGCAGTCTTAGCGTTGAAATAAAATAAACATAATTTGCCGGAGCCAAAGCTGTACTGCGAATGTAAAGGCGATGAATTGCAGATACTGCACGGGACGTGATGGGTACCCTAGAAAGCTTATGATGAATGAATGGCCACTCACTGGATGAGCTTACTTCATAGGAACCTATTGATGACTGGGTAACGCGTAGGAGTGATTTTGACGTAATGATTATCTCAAATCCTAATAATTTCTATCACTTAGTTTATCATTGCTTGAACCGTCTTCTAATGATCCAGTTGGAGCGGCTTGGTGATAGTAGTTGTTGCTCGTGGGGGAATAGTCCTATCGGCACGGGAAACTAGGATGAATTCCACCATGGAATATGTGATCCAGTGGCGCTATCATTTTTTTTTTATGTGCCGTATCCTTTTAGGACGTAGGCGATCATGTCTCAACACCCCACTCTAACACTTGCATCTCTCATCAAGTTCCTTCCGTCTGCTTCTTCTCACAGACCACATTCTGTCATCCACTTGCTTAAGTCCGTCAGGTATGTCACGCGTTGTTTTCCCTTGTCTCGCTTTCCATCTATTCGATGTGTGAGTATCAGATTCTCCAGGCCCTTCTTCCTCATTGTGTGCCCCCAAAATTTCAGGTGATTCTTCCTGATATTAAGTATAAGCCTTATCCTTGTTTGCAACCTCACTAAGATCTAATCCTTGCTCACTCGCTCGGTACATGATATCCTTATCATCCTTCTACAGAAACACATCTGTGTCACCTCGAATCTCTTCCTTATCTTTGAAAAATCGTCCAACATTCGGTGCCGTAAATAAGGACAGATTTTACATAACAGTTCAGTGTTCTTTTCTTTTTTTCCGAAGATATCTACTTATCTTACAGTACTCTGTCCAACATTTGGAATGTGTCCTTGGCTATCCCAACACGCCTACAGATCTCTGTTCCCAGGCATGTAAAATTCCGCTACCTTCTGTAGGAGATTTTGTAATTTCATTTACCTGTCTGCTTTCAGTACTGTGTCATCTGCGTATCTTATGTTGGTAAGACTGTGGCCACTAATGCTTTCGACTCTAAGTCGTTACCCCTTCGTCACCGAGGCCCGTTGGTACAGTTGGTATGACGTTTGCCTCATATCAATTCGCAATTGTGGATGCGAACTGCTGATGAGTCCAGAATATAGCACGAAACGGCCTTCCAATTCTCTCTGTATTCTGTTGAGGTTTCTTCTAGTCACCGTCTAGTTAAGTTTACAGTGAAAGATATTTCATGGCGGGACGGCAAGTCGTTAAGTGTCGAGAGGACTTTGTTTTATTATTATCTATCTGTTAATCTCTTTACTTATTTGTTTATTCAAATAGCTGTTCCATATACAAACGTGTTGCACTGAACTACAATTTGTTTTTTGACGACTTCACAAAGGCTTTTTTTTCTATTTAATGATTTGGCTAAGCTTTTAAGACTTTTATTAAACTATTGAATTTATTTATTTATCTATTTTTTATGCTAATTATTTAATGCAAAAATTTGTTGATGTCGGTAAAAAAACCGTTAACTCCTGTCTATGGTTTAATAACTTTTCATTATTTAGAAACTTAATGATGTGTACTTTTTCGTATAGGCACATGGGTCATCATTTCTTTCGCTGTAAACTAACTAGACGGTGACTGCCACCATTAGCTTTGAAATAGATACCCCACTTTACCTTGGCATAACCTTACCGAAGCTGACGAATCTGTAGATCAGAATTAACTGTATGACCACTTAACCAAGATGTCCGGCCCAGCCGTTTCCATAGTAATTAATGTTGCAATGGACCATACTTATAAACACGCGCAAACCATAAGATAGCTTATTCCTAAATATTCGCTCGAGGATGAAATGGGACTCAACACCTTAATTCAACTTAATTTTAATAATTATATTGATGGTTTCGGCTCTAGTTTTTAAAACATGAGAAAACTTATGTAGCGAAGGAAACATATATTTTTTTTTTAAATATTATAATAAAGCTATACTTTTGTATGGAGCACTGTCTTCTTAAAAATAAAAACAAAAATACTAAGGATCTCCGGATTATTTACCTAACGTGTTCCTATTTTT
>OZ010571.1:101229389-101246889 GCA_963932145.1 Acanthosepion lycidas
TTCCCGCTTCCTAAGTTCACATTTCCAAGGGGATTAAACAAATGTTTATACCATATATATATATATATATATATTATTAGTTAAAGAATATCTATATCTATCTCTCCCCCTCTCTCTCTATCTCACTCTCTCTCTCTCTCTCTCTCTCTCTATATATATATATATATATATATATATATATATATATATATATATGTGTTATTGAAGAATATACAAACACTTAAAATCCCATACGGAATAATATTTACAGATCAAACACTCTATCAGTTTTCAACCGACATGATGACTATTATATACAAACAATTTGTTGAATGAAATATGTCACAATTTAAAATTCTGCCCGTTGGCAGAAACAGATGGAATTCTTTCAACTACACACTTTAAGACCTTCCACCATATTCAAATGCCATACTGAGGTCAGTATGCCAAAATAGGTCCACACTTTCTTCCTTTTCCTACACTCTCTATGGAAGATAGCAATATCTCTTGTTTTTTTTAACTCGGAATATTTTTTCTATTTCATTTGTGATTTGTTTACAGGTCTTGAAGAATGAGAGCTGCTGTATTTTAGAGCTCTCATGAAACAAAAAATAACTTATTACCTACAGGATTTCTAGTGTTTGATATTCTTTAATTGATTAAAATTTTGTTCTATCTTTGACATAGAGCCTCTCTGGATCTATATTCTCCTGGAAATTCCATACTGATCACCCTATTGTGTAATTACTATTTTTCATACGCGCGCACACACACACACACACACACACACACACACACATATATATATATATATATATATATATATATATATATATTTGTATATATATATATATATATATATATATATATTTGTATATATATATATATTTGTATATATATATATATATATATATATATATATATATATATATATATATATATATATATATCTTGTGTATATATGAAATGGATTAATTCCGAAAAATATTTTAATATATTTTCTGTTTATACGTAATTTTCATGGATACAACTTATTTCAGTAAATGGTGTGTTTTTTTTATTAAACAGACTTAATTACATTTGCCTATCTGAATATTCTTGAAATTTCGTAGAAAATATACGTTCACCAATATGAATCGTATATATCTTCCATTTAGAAACCGTCACCTAGTCTTAGGTGCCGTTAACCGTTCAACGATAGAGAACTTCCGGTTAGAAAAGTTGAAATTACTGTTTATAAATTCTTATTCTCGAACATTGAAGGCGGTAAATGCAATTAATCCTGTTTAATTAATTGACTCAAATAAGTTATATCCATAAAATAAAGTCTAAACAGATAACATATTTTATATATATATATATATATATATATATATATATATATATATATATATATATATATATATATATATATATATATAATTATTATTATTATTATTATTATTATTATTATTATTATTATACACAATTTGTGATCTAATTTGACTCTTGTAGAGATAAAACCGGACGGAAAGTGCTAGTTACTTCCTGATGTGATAGAATACGTTAACGATTTTTTACAACATATTTCCAGCAAACGTTTGACTTGAGGTCTGCACTGATATTGATAACCAACAGGCTTTCAAGTAATATAGTGTTACTTAAAAGAAAAAGTTATTTTTCTTCTGATTTCTTTGAGTAAACTTCGAATTCGTAGGTAAATGATAGTCACTTATAGCTAAATGATAGATATTCCATTTTCCTCTTTCAAATGCCAAAATTATACAGACGAATTATATTTTATTTTAATATGGTTCCGAATTTATATTTCCATGTTCCACAGAAAATATATTGTTTTGGAAATGCAAGGAACAACAGGATGTACTGACCACCAGAAAATACAAGACACCGTGTTTCTTCCTCTCCGCTTTTTCCTATTTGTATCTTTAAATATTATATCTCATTCCTCTCTCTTTCCCAGTTTATATTCTGCCATACTTTTACGCAATCTTCTCAGCTGGATAAGCTATATAAATTACCTCACAAAGCATTGTTGGAACAGCCAAGTAGCCTTGACATATTTGGGAAGGATATAAGAATAATAATCCAGAACCTATATTGACAGTAAACAACTTGCTTTCAGATAGAAAATTAATTATGAATATAACGAAAATAAAAGATGTATAAGACAACGATATGTGTTCGCATCAGACTTATTCAACTTATACATTTAAGCGATTCTGAGTGAATTGCGAGTCCTACAAGGATTCGTTATTGGCAAACACAATCTTAAAGGTATATAACATACTTTTGAGAGCAGGCGCAGAAAGTAATCTATAAGGAATCCTACCGAAGGTAGTGATGGAAAGCGAGAAGTAGGATGCCTTTTCTTTAGGAATATTATAACAAAATACCCAATCTCCGTCGACTAGAAATAGAATATTAAATTAATTATCTATGATAAAAAATTCAAGACAGCTTACCTCATCGTCAACAATAAAAACGCAACTCCTTGACCCAAATTAAAATGACCAATATTATTTATGAATTTACATGTCCTTTAAAGAACTGCGTTCCTTATTCAAACAAATTATTGAAATATTATATTGGGCATACCAACACATCATTATCAAGGAGATTCAGATTATACATCTCAGATTATAGTCCAATTAGGAACCACTTAAAAACACACGGAAACCTACTAAACTCCGTTCTTAACATACTTCTGGAAATTACAATAATAACCTTAGCCAAATATATATATATATATATATGGCTAAAATAATAGCAGCAGTAATTATAAAAAAAGAAAACTCCAGCACTCAATTGTATCATCTAGGAATACAGCTGCATCTTGCTAACGGTAATTAATCAAACATTCCCATCATTATAGAGGCACATATATAAAAATCTATATTTTCAGTTAACAAATAAACATATATCCTAGATAATGGCTAAAGAGTTGATTTTAAAGCATATGGATATATAGAATATGTGTACACTTAACACACACTTTGTGGCACTAAAATTGTACATATGTAAAGAAAAATTGAATGAAAAACTAACTATCAGTACGTTGTTGTCTTTAATGAAAGTTGTGTGTTTCCATATATATATATATATATATATATATATATATATATATATATATATATATAGATAGATAGATAGATAGATAGATAGATACCTACACACTCACACAGATAAACACACACACACACTCACACACACACTCACACACACACATATATATATATGTATACCTGTGAAAATTCAGATATCATTCAACTAAATATGTGTGTTTTTGTTTGTGTCTGTGTAGGTTTTTGAGTATCAAACAGGGATAGAGAGATAAAAACACATTATGACAAGTTCATTGCATATTACCGACATATATTTTTAATACGCACCCTATCTAAAAAATAGATTTTGAAATTCTTCTTTTAATTTATTAAATTTATGGCACTTTCATCTGTTAATATTTGTATTTGCCATTAACATCTCTTTCGTAAGTTATATGACTTTAACATGTCTGTGTATATTTTTCATTAATATCTCTTAAGTGATATGACTTCAATATATCTGTGTCTGAATAATTTACCCGGAGAAAACTTTGAACTAACTTTAAGCTAAAAAAAATATAAATTTGCATATACCGACTGTTATACTGAAGACAATAGTCCCATGTTCATATCCGTAGAGCTTTGTGAACATGCAAACAACTGTTATAATTTGAGGATTGTTAAACTCTTGTGTAGTACATCTATACTCCCTGCGATCAATATACGTTCTTCTTTCTTGGGTTTTTCTATTAGATTTTTATTCACGTTTGTAAAATTTACAAAAATAGAAAGGAGCTTAAGGCAAGTATGTGTATTCTCACCCGAACTATTCATCTTATACAACGAGGCAATTCTGAAAGAATTGGAAACCCTACCACGATTTCGCATTGACGGCTACAATCGTAAAATAATAAGATACGCAGATGACACAGTATTGATAGCAGAGACGGAAATGAAATTAATAAATCTCCTACAGAAGCTAGCGACGGAGAGTGAGAAGAAGGGACTAAGTTTAAACTACAAGAAAACAGAGTGCATGGTCGTTAGTAAGAGGATGGGTCCGAAATACGATCTGAAGTTCGGGAACACAAGAATCAAGCAGACGTGTAAGCTTAAATACTGGGGAAAGCGCCTTGACAGAGGACGGTATGTGCGACACTGAGATCCGTAGGCCTATTGGCAATTCCAAGAACACATTCACAAAATTGGGCAGAATATAGCTAGACAGCAGGATATCTTTGGTAACAAAGAAAAGAATACTGAACTGTTGCGCGACATCTGTCCTACTTTACGGCTGCGAATGTTGGATGATTCCCTCAAAGATAAAGAAGAGATTCGAGGCGACAGAGATTTGGTTCTACAGAAGAATGATAAGGATATCATTGACTGAGCGTGTGAGCAATGATGAGGTCTTAGAGGGAATGAAAACAATGAAGAGGCTTATACTTAACATCATGAAGAGGCAGCGGAAGTTTCTGAGACATATAATGAGGGAGGAGGGCCTGGAGAATCTGAGACTCACGGGTCGAATAGAGGGAAAGCGAGACAAGTGAAAACAACGCATGACATACCTGGAAGACTTAAACAAGTGGATGACTGATGGTGGTCTGGGGGAGGAAGTACATTGAAGGAAATTGTTGATATTTGCAAGGGATAGATGGAGGGTGGAGAGCCATGATCGCCTACGTCCTGAAAGGGCATGACACATAAAAAGAAAAAAAAGAAAGAAAATAATATTATATCAAACTACAGCACCTATTTTTTTAAATAATTTTATATATGTTCTTGTTGCTTAAGTCGTAGCATTGCAATGTTTTCATTGATCATTGGTTGACATCAGAAATGCCAAGTTTGTACACATTCCTCATTCTTTATCTGTCGTGCTGTTCGGTAGACTGCTTAAGCGAGATGTGTTTAGTTAGTGGTATTGATCCCAATACAAATGTTTTCAATTTCCACTAAATTTAGTATTATGTATTCATATATGTATGACTGTATTGGTTTCAAAACAGACTGAGATTATATAAAGAGACTTACTTGATTTAAACCACAAATTATCTATCTTAAAATCAAATCTGTTTAAGTGTTATAATGATATCGAAAATTTCATGGCCCTTTAGACAGAAAATGAGAAAAGAGAGTTTGGAAATCGAAAGCATGAAGGGCAAAAACAGTTGAGTCTCTTTAAACAGAAAATGTTGAAAGAGGGCTGGAAAAGTAAAATTACTTGAAATATTTTGGGCAAGAGATATACAGGACCGTCGTGAGCCACTGTGCTTTGTTAATGACTAGTGGAAAGGGGTGGGGGAAGTAAGTTGGGGAGAGCCATGATCGACTATATCTTGAAGAGGCGTTGCAAATAGAAGATGTAGTATCAAGTTGATAATTCATTTCATTATAGCACATAGGTTCACATATGTCCACATGCAAATGCACTGGCTCAGCACAAGACATGCGCGTACACACACACAGAGACACACATACACACACACACACACACACACATATATATATATATATATATATATATATATATATATATATATATATATATATATATATATATAACTACGAACCTAAAGAGCCAGGTAAATCTACCTATGTTTCACCTACGCGGATTTTTCATCTACAAGCCAAAACACCTAAGGTTTTTCCGGACGAGTATACTTACTTATATATATATATATATATATATATATATATATATATATATATATATATATATATATATATATATATATATCAGCATGTGCGCAAACGCACCAAAAACTATGCCTATATTTATTGAATTAAAGTAAGGGAAGCGAAATTGAGAGAAGATATTTACATTCAACATGGTATAAATAGTAGGCGCGATTATGTTATTTATTTAGCTCTTAAGAGAATGGACACTGGGTATTGAAATTAAAGTAGCGACAGAAATCGACGAGTTGTTATAGATAGAAGAAGAAAAGAACAATGCAAACAAGGAAAACTGTCTTCGAAACTCTTCAAACAATTTTATAGAGCGGAACTAAAGCTGTTGAATCTTGTGTAAGCCATTGGTTAGTATAAAATAAAACAGGCACAAACCTCTGCACACACACACACACACACACACACACACACATATATATATATATATATATATATATATATATATATATATATATTATTCAGCAAATAGGAAAATATAAACAACGCTGTTAAATATACTGCATAAAAAAAGTTTTAAGCATAGAAAAAATTTAATGAAACATTTCAAAAAATAACTCCATGAACAAAAAAGTGAAGACTTTTACATACTTGGCTGTTATTTTGAGCTGGGGTGCCTTAAAACTGTCAGCCTCGTTGTGGTCAGTCCTAGCGATTTGATAAAATCTGTCGATAATAGGAAGAACAGAAGCGTAAGAACAATCTCCCGTCTTGGAGGCACGGATGAGTATTAGGCGCTGATTGCATCTTTGAGGAAAAAAGTGTAGCAGAGAACGAATAAAAAATGAAGACAGAAAATAATTAAAACTGACATAAGAAAAAAATCTCAAACGACAGGTAGTCAGTAAAAAAGAATGAAAGAAGAGAAAAAAGGGAATAAGATGTCTGTGTGAATATATGTGTCTTTGTGTAGGTTAATAGTGTAAGATCGATTTGATGAATGTGGGAATAGGGCGAGAATTAAACGGGAATTTTCAAAGAGAGAAAATAAAATCATGTGGGCGCCCATCCTGTTCACCGCCACTGTTTCGCTGTCACGTCTCCTCCTTTTACAATCCCCGAGGCAAATTGACGAGAAGATTTGAATTGACAATAAAATGCAGTTTCGTCAGTGTGAACAATATTATGTATATGAAGAAATTACACTGCACCCACCCTCTTTAAAAAATCATGTATGAATTTATAGTAGACATCATTTTCTATTAAAAAAAATAACTGTAGATTTGTCACAAACCACACATGTAAACTAGTGTCACATTGCTACATCAGAATACACACACATACATACAAAATATTTTAGAGGATAACAGTCTTAGGGCTGTGTGATCGCCTAAAATTACGATAGCATTTGAAAGAACATTTAGATACAAGACCTAAGTAACAAAAAATATATTTGTATGTTGTATAGTGTCCTATATTTTATATTTTACGTTGAGCACTTTATAAAATTACTTTTGTGTCTTTTATAATTTTAGTCTTTTATATATATATATATATATATATATATATATATATATATATATATATATATATATATATATATATATATAAAAACTATTTCCTTATAATAAAACAATATACATGTAAGGAGAATGAAAATGTATACCAATACTAGGAAAAATAAATAAAAATGGAGTGTTTTTTAAGAATAGAAAGGGCATAAAAGAGAAGAACAAAGACTTTCTTCCTTTGCTTTTTCTCTGATCAATCCTAATTTTCTCATTAGCCCTTAATCAGAAGAAAACATTTCTCCACAAGTACAAGAAAATTTGGATTACTACTAAACCCAAAAGACAATTGAACAAAATATTTAACATTGAAAAACAAAAGAAAAAAATAATTATTTTTAATAATATGTGGAAATCTCCGCTTTTACCTGAAGACGGTCACGAGACCAGAAACACGTGTAGTAAAATTATGTAAAACAAAACATAATATTTTTTCTAAATAAATCCACATTACAACCAAAAACGTTTACGGCACCTCTCTTCTCTTCTTTTTAATATACATACTTTTCTCTCGTTGGAACCACTACAACCACTTTCATTTATATATATATATATATATATATATATATATATATATATATATATATAGAGAGAGAGAGAGAGAGAGAGAGAGAGAGTAAGAAATAGAGAGAGAGAGACAGAGTGAGAGTGTGTAAGAAATAGAGAGAGAGATAGAATAAGAGAGTGTAAGAAATAGAGAGAGAGAGAGAGAGAGAGATAAAGTGAGAGATTGTAAGAAATAGATAGATATAGAGAAAGTGAGAGAGATTTAACGGTGGGAGCTATGAAATATGCCAGATACCGGATCAAATACATTTCGTTTGCTTTTTCAGTATCTCTGGTCAAGGGATATGTTTATGATTCAACTATGCTGAGAAGATAGTGGATATATTTTCTGGGAAAAATCTCATAATGTGGCGGGGTAAGAAAGTGTAAAGTACATTATTGTCATATTCTCGGACATGATGATTTTTGAATATATATATATATATATATATATATATATATATATATATATATATATATATATATATATATATATATATATATATGAAACAGTCTTCTCATATTCACGAATATATATATATATATATATATATACATGTGTGTGTGTGTCTGTGTGTGTGTGTGTGTGTGTGTGTGTGTGTGTGTGTGTGTGTGTGTGTAAACATTTCGCGTAGATACTCGTATTTGAAATAGTGGATATTACATCTATTGAACTACACACTCGAGAACAATAATTCAATAATTCCAGATGAAAAATTTGTTTCTCCTAAAAAGTAGGAGGCAGGTTTGATACATGGTATACAGAGTATTTATAAAAAAACAACAACATCTGACTCAAATGCAGATATCTGCCAAAAATAACGTTTCAAGTAATAAAAATATCGAAATGAAAATAGATCAATTTTTTATTTACCACCAAACCAAATAAGAAAACTAAATGATAGTGAAGTGAAGCCGTATAAAAATGTTTATTATTTAAGCATTAATATCAATTTGAGTGGCACCTCGGTTTTAGAATTTAATTCATTCATGAAGGCCGTTCGTGAACGGAAATGTTCGAAAACTGAAACATTTTTCACATGGGAATCAATAGAAAATCGATTAATCCGTTCCTGGACATTGGATGTTTGCTTATTCAAACTTTTACAACAGTATTTTGTTTACAAGTTCATACACAAACCAATGAAAATCATTGGATATGAAAAAAAGATAAACAACACTGATTATGGAATAATGATGAATATAAACAAGAAAGCCAATTCTTATTTATCCTTACCTCTGCTGAGGAGTCTTGATGGTACAAATGGGGAGTTGAGAGAAGGTGAATGCTATTGCTTGGAAGGGGTGTCTCCATCCCCTGGATTTTGCCTGGGACAAACTAGGCTTCTTCCACCACACCCGCCCCCCAAAATAAATTCTATTGAAACTTACTTTTGACTCTGTTTCACAATGTTACAGAAGTCAGATATTGCACCGTCATTGTAAAGGCTTAGGTTTGACACGGCTTGATACTGCCTGATCAGGGTGATACAATTCAAAAAGAAAATTCAATTCATCCCATTCTTCTCACATTTCTATATGAAGAGGTCTAAGAACATCCCCACTTCCCTCCTCATCGTCGGAAGATATCACCTGAAGCACCTCATCCTGCTGCTTCTTCTTAAGAAGCTTGAGTCCGTTAGCAGACAACTCGGTGCTCTGTTCCTCCACCAGCTATTCGACGTCATCACTGTTGACATCCAGGATCACCATTTGCTCAGAGACACGATGTCATCGACAACTTCAGTAGGCTGTATCTCAAATACTTCGAAATTTCTCTCTGTAACATAATCAGGCCAGGTTTTTTTTTCCAGGATGAGGTCAAGGTCTTGTGAGTCAGTTGCTACCAGGCCTTGTCAATTAGATTTAAGGAATGTAGAATATTGAAGTGGTTCTTCCAAAAGTCAGGGAGAGTTAACTTCGTGCCAGAAGTAACTACAAACTCCTTGGAAAAAGAGCTTTGGTGTTAGAAATGACCTGTTGGTCCATTGACTGAATCAAGGTGATGAAGTTGAACTCTTCCAATAACTCAGCCGCCATACCTGGGGCTGGACAGGGGAATTGTCCAACAAAAGTAGACACTTCACAGGCAAGTTATTTTGTTTAAGGTAGTCCCTCATACTAGGAGCGATAGCTTC
The DNA here is from genome assembly GCA_963932145.1 of Acanthosepion lycidas. NCBI lineage: Eukaryota > Metazoa > Mollusca > Cephalopoda > Sepiida > Sepiidae > Acanthosepion > Acanthosepion lycidas. The sequence goes on from OZ010571.1 coordinate 101,239,296, forward strand.
ATGGATCCAATCCAGGAAATAACTGTTTGTTCACCCAGGTTGTTAATATTTCGGTCTCTCGGGTGGTATGACGTCATAGAATCGCATCATGAATTTACGACGCGCGTCTGCTATTCCGCAAAAGTTATCATCGTATAAAAAACTTCGCTGACAACATAACAGGATATCATCTTTGGTGGCAAATATCTTTGTTTAAATGTCCCTAAAGCTACTCTGAATATGGATCATCTGAGCCGAAAGATTAGATCAAGGAACAGCTTAATAAAAAAAAATATCAAATGTTGGTCAATTTTTGTTTTTATTTTCACCGGAAATTAAAGCATATATACGGATTTTAGAACAGATGTGTATATATATATATATATATATATATATATATATATATATATATATATATATATATATATATATATATGCGTATGTTTGTGTGTTATCATATAGAAATCCCTAAAATTATTTTAAATTTGCCAAATGAGAAAGTTTAATGAAAATAGATTTGATTGAAAACAGATTACATTATGCATTATATATATAAAATCACACATAGATAAAAGGATAGACATGAAACAACTGTAGCATATTAACTTGCGCGCGCACACACAGACGTATATATATATATATATATATATATATATGTGTGTGTGTGTGTGTGTTTGTGTGTGTGCGTGATCGTGTGTGTGTCGAGACGGACAGAGTGACATAGGTCAACAGGTCAACAGAGAGGGAACTACTACGAAGAGAGATTGATAAACGATAGAATGAAGTAGGTTATATTTATCGTATGTAAGACAATAACGTGTTACATAGAAAGCTGGAGAATAAAGAAAATTAAGCGACTGTCAATGATGGACTTATATCGTTTCTTTATTCCATTCTCGTTGCAATTGTTGGCTTACGCTGTTCTTGTTTCTTCTTGGAATATTTACCTCGCGAGGCTGTCAGTTGATGGCGGCTCTTCCGTTGTACCTGGGGAAGGCTTCAAGTTACATTGATGTATTATATTGACAGAGGAGAGAGCACTTCGCAACGAAACCAGAGGCGGTGAGAAACGGAAGGAAAGAGAATCTATCTCTTAGACGAAAATGGCGTTACCAAATCTGTATCTCATTTTACACGAACACTACTCGTGGTCGTTATTATTACTACTCACAATAAAGTCTTTTGGCCGTCGTTTTCAGTATGATTTACTAAACTTGTTTGAACGTGACACAAACTAACTGGGAGAAATACATATATGAAAACGGATTTTCATGTAGGAAAATTATTGCATCTAAGATAAATAAAATAAATAAATAAATAAAACAAAGCATACTCAGCAAAACAAAGATTAGACGGGTATGTACTTGTGTTTTATAGATTACGCAAAGCCGTTCAATAAAGGTCTCAACAAAGAACAGTTAGAAGTACTCCGTAACCTATAAAAATTTCTTTAGGATATTAGAAAAATCAAGAACTCTGTTCAAGAACTCTCTTTATAGGAAAACGACTGGATAAAGATAGACAATGAATTAATAAAGAGTATAAAACAGTATAGGTTTATTCTCTGCATTTATTCAACCTATAGAACGAGGTGATTCTGAGAGAATTATCAGTCCTAGAAGGATTCATTATTGGTAGTCACAATTGTTACAAGATGAGATATGTAGATAATAATGATTTTTACTGATACAAATCTAAGTAAATAACCAGTATCCGAACGAAAAAGTTGGAGTCATACCGATCTCAAGAGTATCTGTGCGTAAATGAATACAATGAACACATCTGGAATTATAACTAGTCTCTCCTTCCAGGTTTCAATTCCGAGCCAATATCCTTTATGCTACCAGCCACATCCAAGTTTACAGCACCTTGTATACACAAGCATTCATCCATCTTGATACTGACCAGGTTCGATACTGCTTAACTTCTGGTTACAATCGAATATGGCTGTAAACCCATTTATATACCAATAATTGAACTTTTACCAGGTATTCAGATGAAAAAATATTAATAAGCAGTTTCTATACTTGGAACAGAATTTATGAAAAAAATACGTTAAACTCTTCATTCAGACAGATGTTTCCATTTATACTGAAATATGAAATACAAAACGTAATTTAAAGAAAGAAGAAGTCATATTCTTTATTGTATTGGTTTGGAACGAACGTTTTTCGTGATGTGGTATTTGACAATTGGATTTCGTTTAGCACGTGATGTAAAATTATTAGAAATACATATTTTGATAGGTGAATTTCTATAAGATTCGAGTGTGGAATGTGCATTTTATATTTTTTACGTTAAAATATTAAGTATTTCCGTTATTTGATTCACTATTATATCTAGAATGAAAGAAAAATGTATACAAACAGTAAAATATATGTACTGTTATAGAAATGAGGTCCTTGCTGAGAAATATTCCTTTGAAAAAGAGCTTTGGTGTTAGAAATGACCTGTTGGTCCACTGACTGAATCAATGGTGATGAAGTTGAACTATTCCAATAACTCAGCCGCCATACCTGGGGCTGGACAGGGGAATTGTCCAACAAAAGGAAGTACTCCGTAACCTATAAAAATTTCTTTAGGATATTAGAAAAATCAAGAACAATGTTCAAGAACTCTCTTTATAGGAAAACGCCTGGATAAAGATAGACAATGAATTAAAAACAGTATAATACAAGTATAGGTTTCCTCCCTGGACTTATTCAACCTATAGAACGAGGTGATTCTGAGAGAATTATCAGTCCTAGAAGGATTCATTATTGGTAATGAAAAATGTTCATTTTCGTTCATAAGTTTTACGCTATTTTCCGAAGTGAAGATTTTGCAGACGTTAATGATAACCAAACGAAATGGGGATTAAGAATATTGCAGAAAACATGACTCAGGACATCGTTGGGATGCTCCATATCACGAATAAGAGCGTTTTAATGGATTTGGAATATCTTGTATACGTCAATTCCTGCGCTGTTTGATGCCAAACAAAGGAAGGTCAAACAAATTAAATGGACCTATTTCCAGAACGAACGATTATTCAAAGGAATATCTATAGGCGATGAAAAATCGATTGATTAAAAAAATGTGGAGCTAAAATAATTCCTGGGGCAAACGGAAAACAGGCGTGCATCCGACGAACTCGTTGTTGTATATGTACTCGGTCTGGAAAGGAATTGTTTATTACGACCCCCTTCCGCAAAATCAGAATTCGGAAGTATACTGTCCCCAACTGGAATATATAAATAAGTAATCGATGAACCGAATAGTGTTAGTCAATCGCAAGAAGTTTGTTGTTATCAAAGACAAATCTAGAACTCACATCTCCTTGCAGACACTACAGAAATTACAACTCGGGTACTACATCAGATATACTGAAGTGGCTTTTTACTATCGGATTACCCTTTATTTCACTGAGTACAAACTACCGTGAATGGAAAGTATTTCAAATACTCCGGAGACCTATAAAAACACTTAGAAGAGCTTATCTCTCAGAAACATCCTTAGTTCTGGGAGGGTTGAATCATGAAGCTACCTCGATAATTAGTGGAAAAAAAAGGTCCTAATGTGTTTGAAAATCTTCATGGCGTAATATCTCAATATTGCCTATAAAATTCACTTAAAAGCTTGACGAAGTTAAGGTCCGAGCCGATATATATATTAAAGAAATTTTTATGTTTAACGTACTTTTTATAGATACAAGTATTTAAGTAAATGCTCTTTTTATAATAAACAGTATTAAATAACATTTACCGGCCTGAATGTCCGAGAAATTTTCATAGAAAATATTTGTCCTTTGACAGGATACGAACCTGCATCCTATACGGAACCGTCATTTAACCTGACGCGCCGAACCGCTCGGCCGCAAATTCAGGCCGGTAAATCTTATTTAATACTATTTATTATAAACAGAGCATTTACTTAAATACTTGTATCTATAAAAAGAACGTTAAACATAAAAATGACTTTAATAAATATATTGTCGGACTTTGTCCATTTCTTAATGTGTATATATATATATATATATATATATATATAGAACGTGTGTATATATATATATATATATGTATATATATATATAACGTGCATATATATATATAACGTGCATATATATATATATATATATATATATATATATATATATATATATAACGTTTATGTAAAAAAACTTAAAAGCGATCTTATTTTATTTTATTGTGATCAAGTAGAAATCTTACAAGATATATTTATATATAAGTTGTAGGTAGATATTTTATGCTGTGCATTTTGTTATCCAGTTGCTATCTTCCTGGTGCCAAGTCAATATTGTCCACATTTCTACAATTGAATACACATAATAGCCCAAAATAAAAAATTGAATTGTATTATTTTCCTTGGAATCATGAAGACATTTACAAAAAAAAATACTTCTGCAATATTCAACGTGTAATTATTATAGTAATATCTAAGATTGTGAGTAATAAGGAATTAAATAAATATTTACTGATAGGTTAGATGAATGTTAACTTAATGTTTTAACTCCAGTTTGATAAATTGGAAATAATAATAATAATATTAATGATGATAATAATAATAATAATAATAATAATAATAATAATAAGGGTAGTAGTAGTAGTAGTAGTAGTAGTAGTAGTAGTAGTAGTAGTAAGAAGAATAAGATTAGAAATAATAATAATAATAATAATAATAATAATAATAATAATAATAATAATAATAATAATGATGATAATACTAATAATAATAATAGAAGTGTGTTACAAAACCATAACAACCGGTCTTCAAAGCAGCGGGAAACTACAGAAGACTGGATGGTGATCTGTGCCACAGAACATGAAAGAAATAAGAAAATTCATTCTGTAAGAAAGGAAGCTAACAATTTCCAGAAGGAATTTTATGTGGGTGAAGAAGTTCAAATAACCCATAATACACCTATTGCAGCGGCAAAGTACCTAAAAAGAAATCAAAACAAATACAACGTACAAAACGCAGAAACGATAGTAAGGTAAGCGTCTTCATGGTCAATACTCTGCCCGTAGCAAACAAGCTGATGTAGTCAAATCCAGTACCCATCAGTAGTTATGTAGTGCTGGGTGAAAGATGAAACCGGAGATTTTATTCTTGCTGCTAAGAAATTAGAAAGCATAAACACTGAAGTAAAAAGGTTTTAGTCCAAAAAATAACCAGAATAATTTGACCATCTTGTATCAGGTTACATGGTATTGGCACTCACTGAATATAAAACCAGACATGACAGTGTGGTCAAATATATGCATTGAAAAATATGGAACTGTTACGGAAATGAAACTGCAAGGAAGAAACTTCCAGACCCGGTGTTATGGGGTCCACCCCTTTTTTCATACAACTTGACTCGACCAGTGAATACCCGAGATGTAGAGTAATAGAGAGAGTAATAGAAAAAGGTTGTGAAGTAACCGCTTTGTAGGAGTCAGAGTTGCGAGCACGTAGACTCAGAAGGAAGTCATACTTCGATACTGAATTTCCCAGACTGTATATATATTATTATTGCTACTAACCGTATTTCTGGATCTACTAACCGTATTACCAATTGTATTATTACGTCAATACATTTATTTGCTATATTTCATTCCTGCGTTTGTCATTCATTTTGAGACCGGATTTCATCACGGAATCCACAACACCCGGTTACGAACACAGAAGCTGTAACAATTTTATGGTACTTTATATAGAGAACAATCAAAGCTCAATGTCCAGACATCGTGATCGAAAAGCACAAAAACATAATTTGCTTTTTATTGACGTGACTGTCCCTGAAGATTGTAATATGGCTTTGAACATCGTCAAAAGACTATCAAAATTCAACTGCTTGAAGGGGAAATCAATTAAGTGCGGCAGATGAGCACATCAATAATTCCAGTTGTAGATGTAGCACTCGGATTGATGGGAAAATGTTACAATGGATACATTTCATGGATTCTTGGTAGCCTATGCCTTAAAAATGTTCAACAGTTTTGTTCAAAACCAGAGTTCACACCTTACGAAGTTCTACTTAGATAAAATGTAAGTGATGTTAGGTTTTCTTTCTTCATTTTTTTTTTATAAAAATGATCCGCTGAAAATCTCATGAAGCAATTTCTAAATTTAGGTCTCTGGTTTGGATCCGGAATGAAATATATCTACAACTGAAATCAAAGGAAACAATAACAACAACAACAATAATAATAGTAATAATAATAGTAATAATAATAATAATAGTAATAATAATAATAATGATAATAATAATACTATATTAATTTCACCATATTTCCACTTCTTTATCGATGTCTTTCAGAAAAAAGGAATTAGAATTCAGATATTCATGAATCATAAATAGAACTGAATGTGTATTTGAGTGGAATTAATTTTCTAAAACAGAAATATTGGAATTTTTAATGCATTTATAATATTGAACTCTATTTGAATGTATTATTACCAGTCTTCAGAATTAGAATATTATTTCTCAAATGTCTTCAGCTTGAAGACAATTATGTTAGTGCACTAGAAGTTAATCAGTTTATCAGGAATCAAATTTTACATTCAAATTTTTACTCTATTTACCGTGTTTACAGATGTTGAATCATTTTACTAATAATAGAGACATCTTTACTAAAAGGATTTCATTATAAATAAAAAAAGAAATAGTTAAGTTAAACTTTCCCTGGAATGTAATGTATTTCTTTAAAGTTTCTATCTTAGACAAAATGTTAGAGGAATACTCCTTTAATTTTCCCACTATTTCTCATAACAATTACACAATATCTGATATTAACAATAAACCTGTTACTATGTATGACGTGTGTGAAGACTACTACTACTATAACTAATAATAATAATAATTACAAGAAGAAGAAGAGGAAGAAGAAGGGCTAGTAGTAGGAGTAGTAATAGCAGTAGAAGAAGAAGAAGAAGAAGAAGAAGAAGAAGAAGAAGAAGAAGAAGAAGAAGAAAGAAGAAGAAAATGAAGACGATAATCAAGAATTCATAGCATGCGAAAATGCATAGATAACAATAAAATATAAATCTACAAAGCAACAGCCCGAGAAGACTATATTCTGTTTGGCAAATCTCCCTGCCCCGCAAGACGCTATCTGGTACCATTGGGAGTACGCAGGTGGCAGCTTTGATTGGAACACTTCATATGATAAGGACAGTTTTGTGTCTCTATTCTGAATGTGGGTGCCTGATCGAAAATATCTACCAGCTGGAAAGGATCACAAAATAATTCAAACTCATATTAGTAATGAACTAATTACATATTTTGCTTTCCTAATAAAAACAGATTAGAATTAAAAAGATAAAAAAAAAATAGAGAGATATCTGGATCTTGCGAAAGGCTAAAATATATAATCCAAACTGAAGGGGACATTAGAGTCGATTGTAGCTAGAACTGGTAACAGTCACCGAATGCACGACAAGAATGTTATAGGAATTAGGTATTCAATGGAGATTCGACAATGTCCATTGAACAGCACGACTTAAATAAAATAATATCTTGATGTGATAAATAGAAATTTGTTCACTTAATCTGTAATATATATCAAGTTTCGGATAGGCATTCACTCAACCATATTAATAATAATGATAATAATAATAACAATAATATTAT
>OZ010571.1:101251889-101274389 GCA_963932145.1 Acanthosepion lycidas
TAAATTTAAATTCAATATATAAAAATAATATAAAAACAATTAAGTATAGAATAAAATTCCATATATATAAAACATGTAAAAGTGAGAAAAATATTTAGATATAGAAAGAAATTCCTCATTTCGAAAACAATATCACATATAGAAAATATTACATATCAGGAAGATGTCACAATAGAAAAAAATTCACATATAAAAATGTAAATGAAAGACAGAAGCGCAAAGGTCGACTGATATTATGTTAGTTGAATTTTGTCGTGTGGCGACACTTGAAGTTTGGGGTTGAAATAATGTTATGGAGAAACTTGGTTACCAATTCATTCATTTTGTTTAGTATAAGATCTTGATTCTTAAATTTAATGAATGTAATTCCATTGGCATCTTGTTGCCGATACAACCTTCTAAATATGAAGAAAGATATTCCGGCAAATACCTTTTCCGGTCCTGGTTAACAGAGAATGTAGTAGTGTATACATGTGAAAACGAGAAATTGAACGTCCTTCAAAATATATCAGTTGACCAACGTCATTTTTTTTTTTTTTTATCTATTCCTTATCCCTCCTGACTTTAGATTTTAAAATTCTAGCTCGCATATTTCTTGCATTTCTGGGGATTTCTTTTGTTTCATCAATTGTAGACGATGTCGTATTCGTTGTGTGACTAGTCGTTCATCTCTCTTCGACAAAGTCGAAATTAGATCCTCCGAAGAATTTTAAACTATCTATTGTCCAACTTCACGAAAACGACCGAAACGTTTTATTCGCTGCCTTAAAATTATATTTGGCGGAATATCAAATTATATTATATTTCTCGTTCATTAGAACTCTCTGACAATGTTCGATAATTCCTTATGGTTACATATAGTTTGCACACTGCCTTTTACAATATAAGAAATCACTTGATATTTTCTCTTTCAATAGCTGAATATTCTTTTGTTGCGATGGATTATTTAACAGGAATTACAAAGAATTACATTTTGTAGAGGTCATGTATGTTTTGCTTTGAAGGTAATGACTAAACTTATTCAGTGCATAACGCCAATGCTGATATTAGCTGTTTCTTTATAAGGAAACATCCGGCATACTTTTAACGATCGACCGATGCTAAGTTCAGTTTCAATTCAGACAAAATATATGTTAATTTTTTTTCAGGAATAAGTCACTCACCGATATTGTGCTTTAAAGTATTGATGGGAAATTCCTTCCTACCCTATTTTTCGAAGAAGTGTGGACGTCATCATCTTTATACAGTAAGGGGTAGTGGCACGGATTGAGTTTCGATTACATTCACTTACGTGCAATGTGAAATGTGTGAATATTCTTCTTTCCCCCCACCGAGCTAGGGAGAAATAGCAGGGCGTACTGGGTTCTATAGCCTTGGGTGTCAATCAGTCTGAATTCAAAACCGGCCTGGAGAGGGTTGGGCTCCGTCAGACTATTTTTTCCAGGAAACAACACTTCTTCTGCGGCTGCTATACATGTAGTGTCCCTACGACCATGATGGATCACGAGATTCACGATCCTCTGTTGATGCGGTTATTTTGTATAATCACTTTATTCTGGATCTAATGCGCCAGTTAGAAATTTTCGAAGAAGGATGGATTTCACTATGACCTACATTCTCCATTCAGTCATAACCACTTTTTAAATATTAATATAAGAAATCGGTTGTATAGCTTTGAAGGTTTCGACATTTCATATATGACACTTACAGGCAACTCTTGTTCTTACGAGCCTATTTAAAATCATGATTCTAATTTGTAGCTTAATGTTTTGGTTTTTTATAGCAAGATTCTAGGTGAAACTACATATAGCACAGCCTAATTTGTTTCTTCTGTTGACCATGTATTTAGATGTTTTGTTTTATTTGTGTAATAGTAATTAGTAATTGCTTTTTATTAATTACCTATTACCTGTTAGGAATGTACATCCTCGGATGGGTTAGTGTACCGGTTTTTGCGAGGAAAAATACGATCAATGGACTGTCTTAAAAAGTTGCTTTCGCACAAATACGCTTGAAAATGCCTGAATCTATGTTTTTTCATTCTCATCTATAGTTGAATAGAAAAGCAGATTGGACACCCAACCATTGGTCGTTACGAATACTTAGAAAATGACAATACTAAATTCAAGAAGAAGAAGGAGGAGGTGGAGCATCCTAAATTCGTCCAAGACTAAAAGAAATTCTATTATCATCGTAACTAGACATGCTGATTTTTTTTTTCAATTTACCATTGTCGTTGATGAAAATAACTCAGATTTTAATATTGCTGGTCCTGCCATTGAAGGTGTTTTATAGTTTTGTCTCTGTGGTCGTGGAAGAGAAATCTCATTTAAAATTGGTCCCTTTTGAGATTTTATATATCTTGTCGAAGAAAACATTTTGCGCCCTGTTATTTCATTTATTTTTTATGCCTTCCGTCTGTCTATGTCCCATAATATTTCTGTACTTTGCAGGCATCTCGTTTATCCATTCATATTTTATTTGTTTTAATGTCTGTCTAATCCTTTCAGTCGTATCCTACTTTTTTGTCACTGAATTTTGCCGCTTTTTCATTCGTTTTGAGAAATTCATCTGTCAGCCATTTCTTTCCTTGGGATTTTCTTTTCTGCCGATGTCACATTTGTTTTCCCATAACGTTTTCACCTCTGAATTACTGACATCCAAGTATTTATATGTTTTTCTATTCTTTTAAATTACAGTTGCATACGTCTGTTTCAAAATGGTGTCATTCTACTGAACACAAGTGAAGATAAGCAGATATATTTATTCGGCTCTGGTTGATAGAGTGACTAACGTTTCAAATACACATAGGAATTTGTGAATATCACTGTAACCTCAAACATTTTTATGTAAGAACGATATTAATCAATATGCGGTTAACGGTTTGGATTTTTTCATAAGTAATAAGGCAAATTTGGATGTAGTAATTTAAAATATATATATCTTAATGGCGTTTATTTCATGTTTAATCAGATATCTCATCGGCGATTGAAACTAGATTCAACAAAAATGAGTACAGAAGTATTTTGACCCATGAACTCTAAATATTAGATTTGAATAAGAATTAACGGTTTACATTACAAAGTGTAATTAACACATTCAGTAATGGTCAGTATATACATACATGTGTCGAAAAATCAACATCCAAGGCCATAGGAAAATATATACCACGTAGAGCAATTAAATTCAGTTATAACTACATACTACGTCTGCAGTCACTCTCTCACAGACGTGCCGTCGCCTCACTATGTCTTTTTTTTTACAAATACTTTCACGGTAACTGCTCCGATGAACTGCTTTCGCTGGTTCCCAGACTTCATGAATTTAAGCGTCCGACAAGACTGGCATCTCACTCTCACCCTTTCACTGTCGAAACTGATAAATGAAGCCGTCTCTTATACTCCAATAGCTTCATGTCTTGCACTTCGCGCCTGTGGAACTCCCTCCCCTTTTCCTGTTTCTCTGATAGCCATAATCTCCAACTATTCAAATGTAATGTCAATCGACGTCTCCAGATGCTTGATCTATCCCCTTTCCCTCTATCACTCCTCTTTGCTCTCGCTTCAATTCTCGGTAACCCCATGCAAGCTAGTGGCTTCCCGCCTTGCTTTGGGTGAAACGCTTAAAAAAATATCCCATACATCATCTCCTTAGAAAATCCTTTGATAAGACGAAGTAAATTGTAGAAGGCCCGTTGAATAGTGCATATGAAGAAGAGCATTTTTAAAAGAGTTTCTCTGATAAATTATCACTTCTGACAGAACAACAAGTCATTTTGGTTAAGGAAATAAACGTGATACGAAACGAGGAAACTAATTCAGGATAGAATAAGGAAAATCCATTAGTAAGGATAAGGATCTAGGTAAAACTTGTGCTGAGAATGAAAAATGGCATCATGCTGTAAAAGACTTTCGATAAAATTCTACTGAATGAATTAAAAGACGGAATGACACAGGCAGCGATTATAGAAAGTTCTCATGGTGCGTTGTGCTTTCAACTAGTATAGTAATAAAAGTTTGACAACGTGCCATTTTACAAAAAATTTAGCGCATTTAATAAAAATTGCTAATACACCCGCATTCCCAATTACTGACGATTTTTTATATTCCTCGACTCAGCAAATATTTTCTGAAAAATAGATTCGAATTATGGATATTATCAAGTGGATTTGCCCGTGGATGACAAGCAGAACACAGCAGTCACTTGTCTCTGGGGCTTGTTTTGTTCTAGCGTAATGCTATTCAGTAGCTAACGTCCCTGTTGCAAGAGCCGATGTCAATTGATTTATAGGATTAGAAAAAAATGTGCAGAGCATATTTAGATGACATTACAGTGTTATCCAGTACAGAGAAATATGATGAGGAACAGATACCCCATAAAAGCATCTCCGATTAAGTAACAGATAAGCAAACTTTCAGATTTTTTATGAGCGTGAGAGAAATTTACAAAAACGGAATGAAGTAAAAGCCATATTGTTCGTTACAAAACAAGAGATATTTCCTTAATTTAGCAGTATCAAAGCAGTCCTAATATATTAACGTGAACTGATGTTAGTGTTCTGTAGGTGGACGGCATTGGTTTTCAAAGAAATTGAAAATGTGGACGTATTAAATGTTTTCATGAGTGCTAGAACACTCGATCACCAGAACAAGTCGTTCGAATCAAAAAGCGTCATAAATTATGAGAACTTTATCATATTTTCTATTTAAATTCCTCTGATACTGCAACAAGTACTTAATTTTTCCTTTTCCCCATGCTTTTAGTCTGTGTTCAGATTAATATTTTCGGAATAATGTATAAATTAAAATGTTTCATTTTCTTATTTTAGTTATAAGGCATATTTCTAAAATTTTCAAAAAATAAATCAGCAGTCTATGTTATCTACAAGAATAAATATTAAAAATTTGTAATATAGGATTATTTATTACGAAAGAATTGACAAAATATCTGTAGACACGGTTAATCTATTGTATGATGTAATATTAATAATAAGGTAAGCGATGAGACATACATATGTAAATTAGCTTGGAAATATGTTATGCAAATATGTAATGCAAATATTACATTTTACTGACACAATTTCATCTGGTTTGTAACTGACGGTTCTTATGAATGTCATTGTCCTTTCTCGAGGTTTAGGTCATCATCTAAATTTTAACATGTAGAATAAGTATAGCTTTTTAAGAATCAATTCTTTCTCTTGAATTTAATATGTAATGATTACATGATTTGCAGTTACCTCAAATATTTTCATTGCCTCTACAAGAACCTCAAAATCGATTCGATAAAGCCTGGCACAATATTAGCTTCATGTTCTTTTCTTTCTCTTTCCTTATTATTATTATTATTATTATTATTATTATTATTATTATTATTATTATTATATGTGCTACACCCCTTCAGGACATGAGCGATAATAGCCCTCTTAAACTTCCTATCCTCTGTGACCGTTAGCAGTTTTCCATATTTTTCTTTTTATAGTGATGTTAAAACTATACAAGACCCGAGGGCTGCTCGTGGTCGAGTGTTACAGAGCAAGAGGCATGGCTTATGCGGGTATGTGCGGAAAATAGCAGTTGACCCTAGACCTGAACAGGTTAAGATTGTATTGATCGAGGAAGCAAACTATTGGGAGTCAGTTTCAAAAGACAGTGGTTCGTAAGAAGAAGGTACTAGAGTGGGACTTAAATTTCACTAAAAGAATATGAATGGAATGATACAATATGCTACTTCGTTAGGTTAGGACTTGTAGAAGTAAGTATTATAATTCATCTAAACACTCTCTGTGGGAAATTTTTTAACTTTATTATGACTTCCACCATGCATTCATACAAGCTCGTCTTGTATGTGACTCGCTGCTTACCCTAATATATGTTGTCCGTATTATGTTATGTGAGGTTTAGATTTTCTAAGCCCTCATTTTTAATTAAGTTTCCAGCTCATTGTTGCTGTCTCTTCCTGATTATGATTATAACTTTTCTCGTGTTGATATTTTCTTTAAGACTTGCTCGCAAATGAAATTCAAAATTATATTTATATATATATATATATATATATATATATATATATATATATATATATGACAGCGGTGAAATACGGGAAAACCCCATTTTAACTCTTTTCATATGACTAACAACGAACCAAGTGCAAGTGAATTCAAACTTTAACAAACGACCAGCTTAATAAACAACAGCGCAAAATTTAACATTCTAATGAATAAAACTTGCAGAAGAATTCTAACGAATAAATGCAAGAATATTGTGGCTTTGCCCGAGACACTAAACTAATAAATGATGATGATTCTATTAAGTGCAAACAAAATTATCAAATACAAACTGGAATAGAAACATTACCGAACATAAACATAGAAATATGGACAATCAATTTTAAAAATCCTGACAGAAAATATTCTCTTCGTCAGGATACTTAAAATCTAAAAAGAGAACGGTTATATTATAGCATGAAAATATATTAAAAAGGATAAAATTTATTGGAGGCACTTTCCTGGTCAGAAGAGGTTATACATGTTTGCAATATTCAATAAAATCTAAAATTAACATCTGAGGTAAGATCAGAACTGCCAACTATGAATTTACAAAAGTAGTTTAACAAAGAACATTTATAATAGAGATGTTGTCAGCCTAAGACGATTCCGAGATCGATAAGTTTTTTAAAAATAAATGAAATATACGATTGCAAAGAAATACAGGATATACCTAATATCAGGCCTATTCATACTACAATTTTGTAAATGGGTTCTGCACCTTGCAGTGATTTCCTGTGGTGCTTCACTCTGTCATGATGAAGGCTACTGTTATGGCTGTATCTCCAGACACTTCCATCCAGGTTATTTATGCATGTATCACTTGTGGGTGTGACTGACGCACTACCTAGGCTTCCAAAAAATAGACTACTATCCACATATGAACTCAGTTAAAATGAACAAAATTATCACACCAAATAAAAAAAAGTAGATCTCATGCATCTTATATCCTAAGCCAAATTGAGGGGTTTACGTTTCAAATTTCCATATATGAAAATCTATCTGTGTCGTGCCAAACCCGAGCTCCTGTTACTGTCTAAAACAGGTATCAGTAACATAATCACAGTGCAGGAGCTTGCAATCATGGGATACTCACTCCTAATAGACAGACACTACCAACTTAATCGCCAAGGCCACGAACTCGTCTCCTATATTATGTACGGGCTTACGTGTGGCATGGACGCAAAGAACGAGCACTGTGATCTCGCGTATATGTCGCTTCCCGCGGCACTTATCCATAGCATCAAATTCGTTTCCGCTCTCTATCGTCTTCAGGAAGATGGGACAGTAATTTTCGATCGAATATCTAAGAGAATTGATAATATTCGCAACGAATTTCCCTCAGCTAACTTTCATCTCTGTGTCGTCTTTAATATTCGTCACAAGGAGTGGTTTGTTTACTTGAAAAAAACCGATGAAGAAGGTAGATATTGCAGATACTTCTCCAGATCTAGCTCAGGTCATCAAAAAACGACATGACTTCTTCCTTTCATCGTTCCCTGAAAAATTATCAGCAAGAGGTTTTCACTTTAGCCCGCGAAACTATTCTCCACTCTGTGTTGAAATTGATGCCAAAATAGAAACATTTGTAGCCGTTCCAAAGACTGATTTTTCACGTCACGAATATAGACTGGGACAGATATAGATCTTACATGACGGTAGCCGCTATGTCAAAAATCTGAAAACATTCTACCTCAAAAACTGCTGCCTTCGTCTCATAATAGATCCTGTCTGGAATGGAGAGTTTATCCTTCAATAAACCTCATCAAAAACCGAAGAGCCAACCTTGGTTTACCCTTGAGTGAGGTGCAAACATAGCTCTGCTTCGGAATCTATGACAAGTATCGCTTCAATTTGACTCTTTCTGCATTCAGAAACCGCTCACAATCGTTGCAAGAAAGTTCTGTAAAATGCAAAGTGTACCTATGCATAAGTAGTTATGGCCATGTTTGAAAACAAACAAATTGTATCCTGTGAGTTCTGGAAGATCACCAACGAAATTATAAATTATGTCAAAGCAGCTGTGGCCATTATTATAAATAGCTCTGAGGTTATATCCTCTTCACCAGCTCTTCGCTTCAATATTTACATCCAACTCAACAATAGAAAACTTTGGACATCCCATTCCAGATTTTCCAGTTGTACTGAGCATAATTTCAGCAGTATTTTCTTTATCATAGCACAAGAAATCTGAAGACATATAAAAGGTTTTGACGGTAAGAAAACCACTGGATCAGAAAAAATTCCAAGTGATTTTCCTTAAGAATATCAACCTGGAAATATCCATGACATTAGCAGAATTATTTAATAGTTGATTGAAGGAGAAATTCTTCCTAAATTCGTGGAAGGTGTCAAGTGCATGCCCTGTTTACAGGTACTCGAGCGAGAGTTCACCTCTTTCTCAGTATCGACTCATCAGTCCCTCAGTACCGTTAGCATGCTTTTTGAGGTCATATTCAAAAAGAAAGTAGTAGAGCCTTTACATAAGAGCCTATGGAACGACAAGCAGTACATGTTTCTATCTGCATTATCCAGTGCTGATATCCTAAAAGCCCTTTTACAGAGAATCAGCCAGGCATTAGACAGTAAATACATTTTAAGAAAATTATATATTTTAAATACATTTGACAAGGTGTGGCACAAAGGATTGGTGCTCAAACTTTCTATAGAATCACTGGAATAGTCTTCTCAATAATAAATCGTTCCTGGCAGGATGTTGTTAACGTCAATTCCTCAGGGGACCTAGCAATCAAAGCAGACCTCCTCGAGAGGTCGCATCTTCGACCAAGTGTCTTTTTTCTTTAGATAAATGATCTGCCTAAAAGTATATTTCAATCATTTATGAATATCTCTAGTGATGAATCAACGGCATATAGGTGCACATGAACAAATTGAGATAACCATAGATTAGCAACTGCTCTCTCCTCCGAACTAGTTCTAAAATCTCAGTGGAAGAAAACTGACTGGTTCCATTCAGTGCTTCGAAACCCAAGCAAGTTATATTCCATCAGATCGGACCCTGAACAACCATCAGTCACGCTGTATGTATGTTCCTTCTTGGAGGCCCCGTGAATTGATCCTTAAGTTTAAGACAGACCTCGTTGAACTAGTACATACGACGCATCGCTAAGGATTAGTTTAAATGTGAGGATCTCTATACCGCTGCAGTAAATATCTCTAATTTTATAAAAGTCAGATCAGACCCCAAATGGATCACCGCTGTCATATTTGGGCAGGGGCTGCGTCCTTGTTACTGAAGTTTTTTATCCAACCGACAACCCCTCTCTCATAGACAAAATTTTGCAAACCTGTCATTCGTCTAGAGCTACTACAATGGAAAGTGCTCAGACGAAATAGATTCTTTATTTCCACTAGTATTGACCTTCACAACAAGGACCCATCATGCTACACACATTTTACCGAACCACTCTTATTTCGTCCGTATTTCTTTGGTTAGAATAAGTTCCACGCCAACAGCTTCTTTCCAGTAACCATTGCACTGTGGAACCGACTACAAAAATTGTGCTTCTCCGATCCCTACAATCTTAACCTCTTCATATCTATGATTAACCATTAATTTCTCCACCTATCCGCATAAACTCTACCTCGTACTTTGTAACCCTCTACCTCGAGTAGCTTCCGGGCCTTGCACCTGGTGAACCTCACTGTAAAAGCACGAGAAAAATCTATAGACATATATATTCAAGATGATATTCAAAAAATCCCTCTTTAATTACATGCGAACCACAAAGGACAATTAATCATCGACATAACATGAATCTAACGAACTGACCCAGTCGCAGAGTTTAGCATGAATTGGAGAAATAAGAGGTTAGTTTTTTCAAGACACAGTAACAAGACGTGCAATCGTTGTAATCCCAAGGTTAACAGAGGGATCAATACAAATTCAGATAACTGAATTTAAATGCCATATGTTACAAAAGAGCATTTGATAATGTATGGTTACAATAGATATTTGAAATAAGAGTAAAGCTCAATTTATATTTCTCTAAATAAGAAATGTTCAATACTAGACTAAAGAGCCACTCACACTGAAGTTAGAGGGTTAATGAATGAGATTTTTATGGCCGTAGTACGTTAAGGATTATGAGAGTATGTAAGATAGATAAAGGCTGAAGCTAGAATTCTATAGGATTAAATTTGTGTGACGACTCTCTTTGTGCGTAATTTTTATTAGCGTTGCATTTTTTATAAATTTGCTAATAGATGGTAACAATGGAACATTTCCAGTCATTCTCTTGTGATTTTAATTAATCTTCCATTGTTTGCCAACCTGGCTTCCTTTGTCCATCAGTGTTTGTTGCATGTAATTCATTTGGAACATAGGCAATGCTAGAACGTTCTACTGATTTTGTCTTGCATTCTGGTTGGTACCTAAGTACCGCTATTTTCTTACTTTGATATCTTACATCTCACATTTGTAGAAAATATTTAAATGCTACTGATGTTATGTCTTTCAGAGATCTGTTTACACCAGTGTCTTTTCTATAAAGTGTAGCACTGTTTTGATGTAATGGTGGACGCATTCGCTTCTACCCAGTAAAATGTTTGCCTTATATATAGAGAAAGACTTCCTGTATCCTGGATACTGCGAGACCTGTTTTAAGTAATGTCATGACAAATCTGCATTACGGATATTGCCCTAACACCATAACCTACCTCTGAGCCCTTGTTCTTTTTAGTGGATTATATTGTCATCTGAGTAATGTATTAACGTGAAATAGCAGTTATGTTCCCTTAGTCACACCATATACCTGCCACGTTTCTATCATGTTTGTATAGGATTGTTAAAAAGCAACATACCTAAGCCTGTTGAATAACGAATATGAATGTTTCTGAGTGAACCCAAAACACATAAAACAAGCATTAGCTAACAATAATTTTCGCAACTACATTAGTGAGAAAAATAATTATTCTTACAAACAAATACACGACACTAGTAATAATAATACCGCACAAGAAAACATCAGAATATTTTACTGCAATCAGATGCACTATAATTATAAGCAGAACAAATTCGCTATGTGGAGAATCAGTAACCGCCATATTCCTGACGTAATTCTCGAAAAACAAAACAAACAAACATGTAAAACGTTTAATATATTACAAAAAATGGAAAACGGCAAACATTGCCAGTACTAAGCAAAATAACTCCATCAAATCTAAACTAATGATGAGCAAGTGTGTCAATTTCACTGCCCAGTACAAGACTGTGTTTCTTGTCATGAATCAATTACCTTTATCGGGCATACTACCACGTCCTTGAGTAGACGCCTGACTTGTCATATATCAGATAAATGCACTATAAGAAAGCATCTATCAACCCTCAATTTATAAGAATCCTTATGAAAATTCTGTTCGAAAAGATAAAATTTAATATAAATCACATTATCAGAAACAACTCACTGATACAGAGGCACTGTATATTATATATCTCTCTCCCACTATAAACTTAACCGTATTTCATATTGGAAATTGTGTGTTAAAAGTTTTTAAAAATAGAAAGATTCTAACACGAATTTCAATGGCGCTCAACATGTGATGGCTCAGAACAAGTGCCCCTATTAAAAAAGCCACAAAAAGAAAATTCAAATTCAATTCAGGAAGAAAAACTAACAACACCAATAACAAAAGTCCCTTAAAAATAGGGTAAAGTCGTGGCCGAAAGCCCTTGGGACATTTGGGCTTCATTAATCCCTTATTCCTACAAAACAGAAAGATATGAGGATGCTGGAAAAAAACTAAATAAAAATGAATTAATTTTTATTTAGTTTTTGTCTTCCTTGTCTGTCATATTTAATGAAAGATGTTTAAAAGTATGGTTGATGCTCACAAACACACACACACACACGCACACACACACACACATATATATATATATATATATATATATATATATATATATATATATTAATTTAATCTCTCAAATAGTTGACAAAACATCTCTAAACTTGGGTATGTTTCGGTACAGCAATAGGATAATTGACCCATATCTAAATAGTTCCACCTTTATTAAATTTTAACAATTGTGCAGAATTTGTTAAGAAATATATTCAAACTGCTGTTCCAAATTATAATACTATTAATTATTATAGCACCGTGCTTTCTAGTAAACCTATTCAACACGTGTGTTGACTTGTGCCATTTCAAATGTCCTGTGTTACGGTCTTATATATTCCTAGTTTTGTATCCTGGACACCAAATACGATAACAACAAACTAGATGCTAATGAGAGATAGTGTAAATTCGAAACGATAAGGCCAATGTTTAATAGGCAATCATTCACCATTACTGATATTATTGTATATCCACTGCCCAGAAGAAAAAAATAATAAAAGTAACAAGCTTTGGGTTTTGGGGAACATTGGATTCATCACGGTATCCAGGCAAGTATACCTATGTTGTCAAGGGAAATTAAAACAAGAAAATCCGTCAGATAATAACCAGAAAATGGCTGAACGGAATACTGTGTACAGGGGAAAATTATTTGTATAAGAGTCTCTTCTAATATATTGAAATATTTCTGGAATATTAGGGTTTCAATGGGTTTTTTATACTAATTAAATGAAATGGAAATGTTTCATGTTTGGAAATTGGAAGGAATAGAAACATCTGAGAATTTTGATTTAATTTTTTCTACCTAACGATTCATAAATTACTATATGATTATTTAAGGCACGGTAAAAGTTCGGAATACTGGATGTGATTTGTTTTCTTATAGCTTGATGATAAATATAGGTTAGTCATAGTTATGTTTTTTCATACGGTGGGTTTCAATACAAGTTATATTCAGTATGTTGTATTCATTTGTTTATTAAAGTTCGCTTTGTCATCCTTAGTCGCGATATTTATGAAGTATAAAGGCTTCTTTTTTAGTTTATTTTCAATTTTCAAAATATATTAAATGTTTCATGTAGTTTTATTGGGAGTCTTGTAGTTTTATACTTTTGTATGAAGTTTAATTTCGTTTAAGAATTTAAGAAATTGCATAAAGTGCACAAACGATATCATGTTATTATTCAAGTAAATGACAAGAGAATTAATTAGAAGATAGTCTTTAAGAAAATTGTAATTAAATTCTTTCTGTGGGGCCATCCTAAAGAAAATTGATCAGGATATTATATTCTGATTTAGAAATTGCAAAAAAAAAAAACAACAATTTCTGCTTCGGACAGCAAGGATTTTTTTTCGAAAAGTATTGTCAATTAAAAGAAGAAATCGAAAGTTATTTACTTAAGTTACATTTGATGATAATAAAATAAACGTCTTGCCAGCAACAAACATCATGCGCGAATGTATAATAATTTGCTCAAGAAAACAACAAGGTGCCGGATAGAGAATCATGAAAGTATCCGAGGAATGTGTTCTTGGAGAAGAAAACCGAGTGGATAATCTGTGCAGATCAGAGGCAATGTTTAAGAAAAGATCCCACCAAGTACTGTATTGATAGATATTTAGAAATGTATAGGAAGCTACTAAAATGGGTAAAATATTATTAGTGGCATTCCTGGGATTGTTTAAAAAAATGCAGACGAAACTATGAAAAGGTAGCCTTCAGAATACATTGGGATGTATGTAGAAGGCGTGGACTTAAGTGCGCAGATAATTCACAAGCATTCATGGCCATGAGTAGAAGAGGACAAGCAAGTGATGCTGTCTAATTGACGTTGCACTACCTTGGGTTAAGAATATCATGAAGGCGGTTCATTAGAATACAGAGAGCTGTTAAACCTGGCAGAGTAAATCGAATATATTAAGTAACAACTCTTGTTGCTTCTATGGTGGTTGGCGCATCCGACATTGTTTTCAGTAATCATTCTGCCTTAGAGGACGCTTTGCGGATACCTGAGCTTATTATGAGTGGGCTGGTAGCAGTGCTGTTTAAAACAGCTTATGAACTGAGAAAGATGTGGTCTCACAAAACTGACGGTAATGTTTCAGTCATGATCATCAAATCATCCTAGAGTTGGAAAGGATATATAATAATAATAATAATAATAATAATAATAATAATAATAATAATACCTTGAAATAGAAGTCTCGAATATGTGGCATATGGGAACATCAACAATCCCTGTTGTAGTTGGGGCCCTAGGACTTGTTGGAAAAGATTGCAGTAGACTAATTGCAGGGATTCCTGGAAGCCCATGGCTCAACGAGATACAAAAAATTGTTCCCGACAAGTACAGCCCACACTTTACGAAGGGCTTTATCTATGTAATTTTTATTTTATTTTATTTATTTATTTTATTTTATTTTATTTTTTTTGTCAGTGAAAATTGTCATGATGCCATTTCTAACCTTAGGTCCCTGGGTAGGACCCGGAAATAAATGTGTAAACGCAAGAAAGCAAAGAAAATAAAAATAATAATAATAATAGGCATGGAAAAGTTGAATATTGGTGCAATAAGCCCTTGTGTCGTCCTCTCAACATGATCGTAAACGTTATTCTATTTTAAATTACATTTTTCCTTTTCTTGGATTTCATTTTTAAGTCTCTTTGAATTTACTTAACTTTAATTCATTCATTTTAATTTTTTTCTTTTCTCTCCCTTCTGTTTTTTTTTTTTTTTTGTTGTATAATTGATGTTCTTCTATTTTTATTTTTATTACCTATATTTTATTTTTTTTTTAACCCACAACTCCAGGGAACCTTCTATCTATCTCTGTCTATGCGTGTATATATGTATGTGTGTGTATATTAATCTATCTATCTATCAATATATATATATGTGTGTGTGTGTGTGTGTGTGTGTGTTTGTGTTTGTGTGTGTTTGTGTGTGTGTATTCGCATGGGTAGGGATCGTATTAATGGACTCTTGCTTCTTGTTTTTTTGGGTTTTTTGTTTTGTTTTTTTTTTGTTTTTGTTTTTATTTTTTTTTTCCTTTTGCATATGGTTACAGGTGTACAATTCTGACAATTTTCTGCTTTTTGACTGATTTCTCTTTAAGTAAAAATTTAAAATTTATCTATTATTGGCTAACAGGTTGAGAAATTACCCAAAATTGTTTTTTTTTCCTCTTTTCCTTGTCTTTATCGATTTGTTTAATGAATTCTTTGATATCGTTTCCTCCAAACTGTAGTGGGGGATGGTCGACACCATAAAACTTGATAGCTATCACTCTTACTGGCGCCGGAAAGTGGAACATTTGACGAATTACATTCTGTGCCTGCATCTCAACATGTAAACAATCGTAAAGTTTATACCATTTTAAATTACATTTTTCTTTCTTTGATTTAATTTTCAGTCTTTTTGATTTGATTTAATATTATTATTATTTCCTCACCCTTCTGTTTTGTCATTTTCATTTTTTTTGTGGAATAAATCTCAATATTAAAGTATGATTTCAACCTGGAAATGGCCTATGCGACTTGTACTAAGTTAAAACAAAGTTTTAAAACAAAATTACCCTTTGGCGGTCAAGGTTAAAATGCAAAATTCTACGACTTTCAATGATTACGAATAAATTATCATACCGGTTCGGGCGTCACCCGGATCAACAAGAGTCGCATACCTCAGACAGGAATTATTCTGGAGCCGAAAAATCTGTCACTGCAACAAATTCTTCAAGTGACCCTTGGTTAACAAACGCGGACTATCCCCAACCTTAGACCAAGTGACTCAATGCCAAATTATCCAATAAAAAGGAAAGGAACGAAATGGTCTCCAGAAAAGTGTCAACAAGTCAAAACATCATTCTTCACTGCATTCGAAAATATATCAAAAAACAGCACGAATAGGACATACCAAATATGGAGAACTCTGGTAGAAAGTGGTTTAAGAACTCCCCTCAACCCAAATATGCTTGCCGTTGTGAGAAATGAAAAAAAGAAAAAAAAAAAAGAAAAAAAACCCTCTCAAATTCGGAAGTAGATTAGACAAAATTAGATGTAACTCAGAATACAATAACCCATCACCCAAACAGGAAGGAGATGAGTATAGAGATGGATAATATGATAGCGGATGAGGTAAAAACTGAAACAAATTTGATAGGAAATAATCTCCCAGGAAATAAAATCTAAGATCTACCTGTGGTATAAACTGCAGTTATCCAGACGATTTCACTGAAGATGACTCCAAATACATTAAGGTAGAATTCCTTGAAAACCACAGAGCTGACATCACCGAAGCGAAAAACCACGTCATCCAAATATTCAGCAGAGTAACTCTCACGCTATTGTTAGACAGACACCAGCTCCCAAAAATTCATACGACGAAGTCCAATAAGTACATTGTGCAAATATATAATGCTGCATTGGAAATACTGTTAACAACATCATATAGTGGGAATCATGGGGTCAAAACAATGAAAAAATTAACAGACATAGAAAGCCAGCTTCGAATGCAAAACTGGTAAGAGAAATAACGGAAAACAGCTGTGAGTGTCTATATTAGATGAGTTCATTAGAAAACCAAATATTTCAGCACCCAAATTCGAGAAGATCAAACGGAAACATAAAATTAATTCCCATCAATCAAGAAAATGCTGAAACACTAATTTCAGTTAAAGGCACATACAACGAGACGATACGAAAGACGTTGTAGGTTCTATCGCCAAAATAAAATATTCCAATCGGACCTTGAGTAAATTTACAGGAAAATTTGAAAAGAAACTATACATGTTGAAAATCCAAGATTTCTTGACAATGTGCAGATATTTTGGGAGAATACTTACAGTAGCGCAAAGTAATATAACCCAAATGCAGAATTGATCCTACATAAAGAAGAACAAATGTGGATAAATCTCTGCAATATTGGTAATATGTAATCACAAATAATGTTAGGCAAGTTTTAACGAAATCCCCAAAATGGAAATCCCCAGGAAATGACAAGTTTCCCAATTTCTGGCTTATCATCTCTCATCAGTCCATAAAACCCTTGCAAATTCTCTATCAATGCTTGTAAACAATCCCAATGAAATCCCGGAATGGATCACTGAAGACATACCTCATGCCAAAAACGAGTGAAGCAAATGATTCGAAGAAGTATAGGCCAATAACACGTCTCTCCCCCACGTATAAACTGATCACGTCTGTCCTCACGAACCATACTTACTCATTTTTCGAAGCAAGCAACATTCTTCCGATGGAACAGAAGGGATGCAGTAGTGGTTCTTATGGTTGCAACGATCAACTACTCTTAAATAAAATGTTACTGGAAAATTGTAAGAAACGATGTAGAAATATTAGCGCAGCCTTTGATAGTGTGCAACACTCTTATATATTTAAGACATTGGAAATGGACAATGTCTTGTTTAAGCACAGCATGGGGATGTGGAACAGCACACTATACCTAAATCACACCAGAGGCACTGAGATATCCGACCGTCTGAATATCAGACGTGGAATCTTTCAAGGAGACTCCCTGTCACCACTTCTGTTTTGTTTGTCCTTAACCCCACTTATGCCTGAACTAAACAAGACTATCTAAGGTTGCAAACTAAACAAGAAAGTATGCAATCACCTACTCTACATGGATGATCTCAACCTCTTTGCCAAAGACGACAACGAGTTGAAGGGCTTCTTCAATATTGTAAAATATTTCAGTGATGACATATATATCAATTTTGAATTAGATTAATGTTCAAAAGTAACATTAAAGAAAGGGAGAATTACAGAAACACCCTCACTAGATAAGGAAGATGAAACATATAATTACCTCGGAATTAGCGAAGGACATGGTATACAATATACCCAAATGAAGGCGATAGTAAGAAAGAAGTACTACAAGGTGTGCGTTTGGGACTGAATACCGAGCTGAATTCTAAAGACCGAATATTAGCCCTGAACAACGTGGCCGTCCATGTGGTGAAAGTTTTAACATCGCTAACTGGATCAAATCTGACATTAAGCGAATGGACCGCAAAATGAGAAAGCTTCTCACTTGTTATCGCATGAATAGTTCCCAACTGATATTTATCCCTTGTATTTGCCCAGATCCAAATGAGGTAGAGGATTAGTTCAACTAGATCTTTCCTACAAAACTACAACAATTGGCCTTAAAAATACCTGGAAACTATAGAAGACTGGATGAGGATATGTGTCAAAGAACATGAAGGTAGTAAGCGTCTTTATTATGTAATAAATGAAACGAATAATTTCAAAATGGAGTTTTAAATGGGTGTAGAAATACAAGTAATGCACAATACAAGGACTGAAGCTGCAAAATAATTAATAAAGAAAACAAAAGCAAATGCATCCGACCAGATACAGAAACAATGGCAAGATAAAACGCTTTATGTCAATAATCTGCCTGTGCAAAAAAAAGCTAATTCAGGCAAACCCCGTACCTCTCAATGGCTACGTAGTGCAGGGTTAAAAGCTGAAATCGAAGGTTTTATTGCACAGGACCAATCATTGTTTACTAGAAATTATCAAGCACACGTACTAAAATATTGTATCAGCCCAAAATGCAGATTCTGTGATAAATACCCAGAAAAAATCACCTTGAATCAGGTTGCACCATATTACAGCCCACTGAATATAAAATCCAGCATGACAGAGTGGGCCAATATCTATATATGCAACTTCTACGAGAAGAAAACTGAAAGAAATTGGTATAAACATCACACAGACCCGGTTACGGCGATAGGACCTGTTAAAATTTTATGGTACTAAACAATACACACAAAGGGAACAATCAAGCTAACCTCCCAGACATTGTTATCAGAGACCGCAAACAAAAAGGTGCCTCCTTATTGATATGATAATCCCTGCAGACTCTAATGTATTTTTTGAAGTTTTTGAAAAAGCTATCAAATTACAAGGAAATCGAAATCTCAAAAATGTGGCACATCGGAACATCAACATTTGCTGTTGTAGTTGGAACACTCGAATTGATTGAAAAAGATTCCAGTAGACTCATTGAATGGATTCCTGGAATCACATTCCTTAAGCAAATACAAGAAATTGTACTCACGAGTACAGCCCAAAACTTACGAAGGGCTTTATCTATGTATAATATGTGTGCTTATTTTTGTTAATTGGTCAGTGGAAAATGTCATGATGCCATTTCTTACCTTAGATCTCTGGGTTGGGCACGGAAATAAATATCCTACACACAGAAATCAAAGGGATGGATAATAATAATAATAATAATTTTAATGAATTATATTAGATTTTCTCATGAGAATTATAGGTGTAAAACAACATACAGCATACTTATCATGGTTGATACATAGATTCTCACACGTTTCCACAAATTAGGTGCACAGTAGATGAACATGTGGGAGAAGTAAGTTATCAAATAAAAATTCTTAAAATGCTAATGGACAAAAAATAGCAATATGTCATGTGCAAAATATAATGTCGACAGAATGTATTCTAAATACTTTTGGAAAAAAATAAAAAACAAAATAAAAAATCCATATTCTGAATGGAAAAAGAAATTACCATAAACCATTTTCAATTAATCTTCTTTTTTTCCCCAAAATATACCCTTCCGCTATTTTGCAGGAATTGAACTTTCCACATTGGCCTCTGAAGCACTCAGAAGGTTTACGCCGGGAGCTGAATAACTTCTTCGGTTTTTTGCAATGCCAAATATAAAAGAAAAAAAAAAACACTTCATCAAAAGTATATGCCAAAGTTAAAGAAATGGATGCATACATAAAGATATATGAAATCATATAAGTTATCAGTTACTGAGATATAACAAAAGCGTATATATATATATATATATATATATATATATATATATATATATATATATATATATGAAAAACATTATATTTTCATCATTTACAGAAATAAGTAATAAAACATTGGCATATTTCGATAACAAAAATATATCACAAGAGGCCAGATCAGACAGCATTGGTGTACATCTGGACGTGGGTTGCTTGTAACATTCTCGCCTCGTTCAAAGCTCTTGAGCCGCCTGGTGGGCAAGTAATACTTCTCTTCGGTTCCACTACTTTAAAAGACGAAACTTTGCTGGCCTCTCGCTAATCTCTCGCTATTTTCATGGGCGATGTCGGAGCGAGTTTCCTTCCTTGGTTTCACCTATCCTGACATTCGCAGCAAGCTCCTGCCATGCAGCATACACAAATTAGTCCCATCTGTAGCGATATCAGTTGTCAGCTGATATCTTGTTTAGGAATACATTAGCAAGATGGTACAAAAATCATCTTGAAAATCTTTGTCTTGACCAAATCATCAGTCGAGTAGAACAGACCTCCCAGGAATTAAGTCAGCAGACTCTTACAAAGTAGGCCTGCTGTGTAGTGCTTACTAATAAGCAGGCCAACAAGGTTTTTGATTAATTAATTTTTTATCTCCTTTGCTTACAGCCGGCTTTTATGAGAATATTCCAACTGAATACCGTTTGCCGACATTTACAATTCCGTCTCATGCTTTATTTCGTGGATAACGATAAAACCAAAGAAGCATCTTACTTGTATTAAGCCACTAGTGTTACAGCAGGAGAAGTGACACCCTGTGAACAAATCTGGTATCTGGTCTGAGCAGCAACGCTGATTCTCTTCATATATTATTCGTGAGGATAATTTACACGGAATAGTTGCAATAAGGAACGAGAGGATTTTTACCCTCTCACTACAATCTTAATCTACATATCCTCTTCAAATGCAATCTTTTTCGTCTCGCCTGGTGGGCAATTAATTATTCTCGTCAGTTCCACGACTTTACAAAGACGAAACTTTGCTGGCCTCTCGCTAAACTCTTGCTATTTTCAAGGGAGATGTACGAGAGAGCATCCTTCCTTGGTCTCACCCATCCTGACTTTCGCAGCAAGGTACTGCCATGCAGCATACATTAATTAGACCCATCTGTAGCGATATCAGTTGTCTGCTGATATCTTGAAGAAATCTGTTTACCTTATTCAGTATTGCGACATGTCATCAAATTTATCATAATTAATGAGAAGTGAATTAAAACAAGATAGATGCAGCAGGGTTTATTCAAATTAAATCTCTTCAATTGTTTATGTAAAATTGGACTTAGTTATAATGATGCATAATATGGGCTTAAATGAAATGACTTTTTTTTTTCGGAATCCACACTTTCACAGAAACACTTTCTTGATTTAATAGTCATATTTAAGTATTTACGCTAATACAGGGGACCCCAAAATTTACCACTTGATGTAAAATGTAGCAATTTCAACTTTCATTGTATTATTAAAAAATATACAGAATGAAAAATTCAAACACAATAAATAGATTCTCATTAATTTTGAAAATTTTTATATCAATATCTTCCAGTTTCTACATCCCACAGACACGTTCTTTCGTTACATTTCTCGATAACTCAGGCTCCAGGCCTGAAATTTCTGTACAGATTTTATACTTGAGTTCCAGAATTGTCTGCGGTTTATTGATGCATACAGCCTCCTTAAGATAACCCAAAATAAAGTAATTGGGAGCGTTAGATCAGAAATAATCCGGTAAGCAAAGGTTTGATTAAATCCAAAATGTAGACCAAGATTTTTGCTCTTTATTCAGTTTTGAATTTTTTTTCAGAGAAGATATTCCGATGTTAAGTTATGAAAAAAATATATGAAAAATAAGATAAGTTTATATTTTTCAATATCTACATGATTTTGTGGACATCGAGTAGAAAAGAAATGCCATATAATTTTAATAGTTACGTATTTTATAAAGTTATTGCAGATATTTTCAGCATTTATTATAAATATTTCATTTATATAAAGTAATATTAGTAATATTAATAATTAGAAAGTACATAAAATTCCTTGAGGAATATCAAGACAGTAAATGTTCCATAGATTTACATTATGAAGGGAGAGCTATGGTTTTCATTCGGTCAATGATGTATAAGTTGTACATGATTGAAACTCGGGAATAGTGAAGTTAGTTTCGATGAATGTTTCCAGCGCCGCAGAATTAGGATGGACGTTTTCAGCAAATTAAACCTTCCGACGATTAATATTTTCCATTCATTTCTTTAAAAAAAAAAAAAAAAAAAGGGCTTTCGCATTGTGTCACACTAAACATAGACGTACTTTCTCAAGAACATTATGTTAGGTTTAAAATGTTGAATGTCTCTCATGTACTTGAAAAATACTGTCCTATATTGTAGATTTTGATAAGGAAACCATTTTTCAACGACAGTGACAGTTTTAAGAAACGTGCGCGAGAAAACATATAAAGAAAAACGAAAACAAATAAGGAAGAAAGTAAAGAAATAAGAATAAAGAAGGAATTGAGAAAGAAAGAAAGAGAAAAGAAAAGAGAAATAAATGGTTTAGAGGCAAACTGATCTTGGATTTTCTAAGTTCATAGCGTTATGCAGGCATTTGCGTCAACGACGGAAAGAATTACGTTGGTTACATAAGAAATCTAGAGCTGTGTATAATTCTAAGTGTTTTATCTAAAATCAAAAATATTAAGAATTTTTTCTAAAGATAAGGAAACATCTGATTATTACATATAAATGTCGTTAGAACAAGAAA
>OZ010571.1:101279389-101334389 GCA_963932145.1 Acanthosepion lycidas
ATCAGCATATTCAGTTTGAATTAAACGTTATGTTAGAGCATACTAGAATATTTCGACAGAGATGAAACCAGACTTGATCATTGAGCATAATAGCAAGATTAAATTATATTTTGGTTCCACAAATAACCAATGGAATACCAGCTATTGCCATCAAAAAGTAATACTTACCAATAATACTTTTCTGGGGAATAAAACAGATAACTACACACCTCTAGTAATTTGGGATCTCATTGCTAGAACCAAACCTTTTAAACGCAACAAGAAATAATGTACTCTTTGTCTCTTAGAAAAAAGACTATTCTCAAACAACTCGATAATAATAATCGGCTGAAAAATCGTAGTGAGTTTTTAATCACATGCAGTCACAGAAGGACATCTCTTCTCAAATATTTAACACTGGCTAGTGCATTTAAGCTAACATCTGCTGTGATACCACCACTGACTTAGCTTTAAACAATTATCATATTCAATTACCTTACTTGCACCATCCTGGCATTTAAGGATTATTATTGCCTGTAGTTCCTTTTTGTTTTCATTTTTATTATTGTTTAATTTTTTTTTTTACTTTTCTTTACATTATATTCTTTTTGACAACCCACGCATTTTATTTCGTAACTACCAACTTTTTCAGTCCGTATTACAATGCCATTATCCATTGACTCAATATACATTAAGGATCAATATCCCTATAAACTTAGAATTAATAACTAATTTTCTTTTACGATATCTATCTCCCAACACTACTTATTTTGAATTTATATCCCAATCCTATATTATAATTGCAATAATCTTGAACGTGGAATCCACACGAATTTAGCCTTGCTCCCATGTGACCCATAATTGTTTTAAAAACGACCGTATTGAACAGCTCATAACATTTTATACTTAATGAAGGAGAAAGCCATGAAACCGAGTCGTACTGTAAGTTTCAGTATATACGAAATTATTAATACACACTTAATAGCTCTGTTTAACTACAATGATTATTTACACCATTGATTAAATAAATACTTATTTACTAACCTAATACATAATCCCTCCTGTATAGGGCTGAGTGTATTTCAAGTTAACTCTTATATTTAACAAAACACATTGATATTGTAGCTCTATAAATATAATAAGCCATAGTTATAACAGTTTCAAAATAAAACTAAATTTCACTTCCAGTTAAAATATTTCCTAAGAAAAATTACTGAACGCTGGAAAAGAATTATGATAATACACAGTGCGTTGTTAGAACTCAATTTTCTTTCCCAGATCGGGTTAGAAATAAATGCAATATACTCGTCACCAAATGTTGTCATACCTTAGCGTAGAAAACGTATCTCTAATTGGATTTGGTTGGATCAGCATCGGTCCATCATGCCTGAAACGTCACAAATGGGAAATACCGACGGAGAAATTAACAATTTACGTTACAGACCGCATGTACAAGCGGGATTTCCATTTCCTATACGGCGTTGTGTCATATTCTGGTCAAGTGTTTTGTGAGGAAATCATATTTTCATCCCAAAAAATCTCAGTCAGAATAAAAAGAAACGTAATATCCTCGGTTGTTATAGCCACATGCCTCGTGCAGCAAACATTCTATTTCGGTTAAAGTTGGTTTGACAGAGTCGAACACTTATGTATACGGCATCCGAAAAGAAAAAAAATCGAAGATGGGAATGAGCAATATTCCTTAATAATCCTATTAACGCGTGGAATTCCTACTTTAAACACGTTCGCCTAGCAAAATATTAGCTTTGAGTGTCCGCGTGAATAAACTCCATTTTCACCAAAAGATTCAGCAGATATGTTAAGATAAATGTCGATTAAACGTGAGTTTTCTTACATGAAAAGTTCTAATATTCCTGTGCACACACACACATATATACACACACACATTCACCCTCCTCCAACAAACAAACAAACACACACACACATATATATATATATATATATATATATATATATATATATATATATATATATATATGCACTGCGTGCTGGTGTTAATACAATAGTGTTCCATGTATTATAACACTGCTATTAACTATATATTAATAAATATACATAGTATTTCTCACTGGTAGCACGACACGTTGTTTCATGCACAACGTTATCTTCAGGTCGTGAGAACATATATATATATATATATATATATATATATATATATATATATATAGATATATATCGTAATAATACAAATATGGTAGATCCAGGAAGAGCTCTATGTCAAAAGACAGAGCCAAATTATTATTAATTAAAGTATATCACACACTTAAAATCCCGTAGGTGATAATTTTTATTTCATAAGAGCTCTAAAAAACTGCAGCTATCAATCTTCAAGACCTACAAACATTAGGTCTTGAAGATTGAAGATGCAAGAAACTGTTGGAGTAGATGTGGTGGTTGCATTTATCTTTTTAAACAGTAAAGGGATGGGACGTAGATGCCAATCTATTGACGCGCTTAAATTCATGTAGTCGGGCACCAGGGGAAATATCTCTTCGGATCAGTTGCTAGGAAAACATTTGTTGTAAAAAACAAAACAAAGGGAAGCTACATCACGTCGTCAGGAAAGTGGAGATAACTTCTCAGGATCGATTACATCAGAGATTTTACTTTGGATGTTGTCAAGAATCTCTGGATATATAGAATGAGCACCAGACCAGATATGGCAACAATATTAAATGAATGAACGAATGTTAGATTTATTTATGCGCAAGAAGGATTCTAGACATAGCAGTTGATTCGATATATTTGCCACACTTCATGTCATTGGAAAACATGAGGCCAAGAAGGCGTAGCGTATTACTCTCTTGCATTGTAGCATTTTGCAGATGGTAGACAGAGATGTGAAGAAAATAACCTTAATTATATTTAGAATCAGAAAAAAAAGAACGAAGCTTATTGAAGGGAAAAGAAACGAACGGAATTGTAAATGGCTGACAGGACAACGAGTGGGAGGCTTGTAAAAATGTAAAAGTTATTAAGAATAACAAATGTGAATACATATTGTGAAGATTCTCGTCGTCCTAAAGGGACACGTTACTGTTGTGGATTCCGAGATGAAATTCGGTCTCCAACGAATGACAAACGCATGAAATGTATTTACACAATAATACAATGGGTAATACTATTAGTAAATCCAGGAACGCGGTTAGTCGTAATAATATATATACATATATACAGTCTCGAAGTAGGACTTCCTTAGAGTCTACGTGCTTGTAACTGACTTCTACAAGCGGTTACCTCACACTATTACTCTACCTCCAGCTTAATCACAATCTCTGCTCACTCTCCCTATGTCTCTATCTCTCTCCATATTCTGACTGACTGTGGGTATTTAACGGCAGCAGTCCCAGTAGCACTCCGGTCGAGTCCACTTATATGAAAAAGGGGAGGATTCCATAACACCCCCCTCATTAGATCCCTTTTTGGGGGGAGTTAGTATTTTTGTCTCTTATAGTTGATAATCAGTGGTTCGACAAATTTTCTCTTCATGTTTGACCTTCTCATTTCTGTGTCTTTCTGCGGTCTTTAGATCACGAACGCTTCGAAGATTGTATCCATAGAATCGTAGTTTTCTGCAGTTGACGAGCTTGGCTCCTCAATCCGTCTATTTTGTAATTGATCGATCTGTTTTCTATGTGAAAACTTCTCTACTTGTACTGTGTACATGAGATTTCCTAATCTATTGATTACTGTGCCAGGCTCCCACTAATCCTTATTGTTTCTAAACATCCTAAAATAAACCCGTTCTCCAGGTTTAAATGATCTCTTTGGTACAATCGGTGTATACTGTTTTTGTTCTTGTTTGGCAATAATTTTTCAAACACTGACCTTATTCTCCGAGCAAACATCAATTCCGCTGGAGAAAGACCTGATGGCGTGTTCACGTTAGGTGTTATTCTGTACACTTGGAGGAACTGTTGTATTGCTTTTATCGTCGGTACATCCTCGGCTTTTTTTTAACGCTCTTTTTAGTGTGTCAACGAATCTTTCAGCTTGTCCGTTCGACCTCGGGTGGCACGGAGCTATCTTGATATGTTTCACTTGATATGTCTCACAAAATTCTTTGAAATCACTGCAGGTAAACTGTGTGCCATTATCGCTTACCAAACAATCCGCGACGCCAAATCTCGCGAATAGTTCGTGTAAACAATTTATGGTGTTTTCTGTCGTCGGGTGTTTAAATCTGGCAAATTCTGGCCATTTACTGAAACTATCTACTGTTATTAAATAGTAGTAACCTTCAATTGGTTCTGCGTAATCCAGGTGTTTTCTGGACCACGGTCTGTCGACTTTAGGCCATGGTCTTTGTATAGAGGTTGGTGCTTTCGCCGCAGCAGCAAAACCTTTGCAACTTTCCACCATTTGCGTGATATCCTCGTCCAGTAGACAAAACTGTTTTTTTTTTCGGCATTTCCTAAGTAAAAATCTTTTAAGATCCTTCTTCGTAAGGACTTCGGTTTTACTACTCTCTCGTTATGCAATAATATGTTGTCACAGATTGAGAAATTTTCTGCTAAATTCCGCACTTTCTCTTCTATTTTTTTTCTTGGTATCCTGTATAAACTCGTCGCTTTCTGCTTCTCGTCTTATCTCTAGCAGCGTTACCGGTAGTTCCTTTATAGTATTGCATAGTACCTCAATGATTTCCTCTTCAGCTTGTAATTCTGCAATTACCGAATCTTCTAACAGTTCGCTTTTCGCAGGTATTAATTGCGATAGTCCGTCAGCGTGTCCTATTTTCTTTGATGGTAAGAATTCCAGTTTAAAATTGTAGTTTAGTAACACAGTTCCCCATCTTAAATGTCTGTTGGCTGTATAGACTGGTAGACCTTTTTTTGAACCGAAAATCGTAAGAAATATCTCCCATATATATATATATATATATATATCTGTGAAAACGAGTTACTGCAAAAATTATGCCCAATGCCTCCTTTTCGATCTCTGAATAGTTTCTCTCCACCGGTAATAATGATCTAGATGCGTGTGCAACGGGTTTGTTTGTACCGTTCCGCATCTTGTGTAAAATACACGCACCTACCCCATATGAGCTCGCCTCACTTGCAATAATGATTTCGAGTTCGGGATCGAAATGTATCAATGTTAACTCTAAAATTAATTTTTGTAATATTTCTTTAAATGCTTTTTTACAGTCCTCTGTCCAATTCCAATTATGCTCCATTTTTAGTAACTCATTTAGTGGAGCCCTCAGTTTATGCATATCATCAATAAATTCGCCATAGTAGTTAGCTAGGCCCAGGAAACTTTGTAGTTCTGCAACATTTTTTGGTTTACGCATATTTTTAATTGCCGATACCCTCTCTGGGTCCGTTTTCCTGCCATTTTCATTTATTATCTGAACTAAATATTTAATTTCATTTACTTTTCTTCTTTTACTTTGTACCCAAAGTGCTGAAGTGTTCTGAAAACTTCCTTTATGTGTGATGGGTGCTCTTCAACATTGTCGATCTTAATTAGAATATCATCCAGATAAGCGGTCACGAAATTCTGGCCCGTGAGCATTGTGTCCACCGTTTGCTGAAAAATTGCAGGTGCAACTTTTACTCCGAATGGTAGTCTGTTGAATTTGTACAACACTTTGTGCGTATTAATGCAAAGGATTTTCGTACTCTCTTGTACTGGCATTTATAGATAAGCATCACTAAGATATATTTTTGAAAATATCTTACCGCCGTTGAGCTTTGTAAATAGTTCTTCTGGGCTCGGTAGTGGGTAATGGTGGTCTTTTATCGCCTTCTTTAGTCCCGTCGAAAAATCTGCGCATACGCGGATTTCTCCTAACTTCTTTTTTACATAAACCACCGGCGCTGCC
This sequence comes from Acanthosepion lycidas, assembly GCA_963932145.1. Classification (NCBI taxonomy): domain Eukaryota; kingdom Metazoa; phylum Mollusca; class Cephalopoda; order Sepiida; family Sepiidae; genus Acanthosepion; species Acanthosepion lycidas. The sequence continues at coordinate 101,285,220 of OZ010571.1, forward strand.
CACTCGCTAAATTCTGTTTTTGATAGTTGGTTCAAGTCTCTCCAATTCTTTGTCTATTTTTTCTGTAGTAGCGAACGGTACATTTTGCCTCTTTTTAAAAATTGGTTGGGAGTTTTCTTTTAATTCAATTTTGGCCTTAAATTTGTTGCATCGTCCTAACCCACTTGAAAATACCTCAGGAAATTGATTATATAATTCTTCCTTCAATTTTATAGTATCTGATGGTTCAACCTCTAACTTTTTGCAGAAAGAGTTGATAGGTAGGTCCCAAACGTTGAACATCTGCACCCAGTCGATACCTACTAGATTTTCACTATCTTTCATGACGTATATCTTAAGTTTTTTTTTGTTTTGCCGGGAAATTTAACATTCACAATTATTTCTCCCTCAAATGTTATTCGTTTGCCTGTAAGCGACTTGGCAATTTTTTTTGTGTGTAACGTGGTAGGTCTGTTGAGTTTTTTTCCATGTCTATAAGGTGATTATCGTGAGGTCGGAACCCGAATTACGTTTCAATTTAACTTTTTTATTTAAAATTTCCAGTTCAACATATTTCCATACGTTGGTGTTGTCATCGTTAGGCATCCATGTAACTCTTATTCTATTAGTATCTTTCCTCTTTCTACATTGGGATGCCTTGTGGCCCTTTTTTCCACATTCAAGACAGTTTTTATATCTAAAGCGGCAATCTTTTTTCCAATTTAGTCCTCCGCATCGATAACATGCTGATGGTGGGGGCTTATATTTGTTTCGATGTTCGTCATAATTTGTCTTGCGTCTTTCTTTTTACTTAAACATCTCTGGCAATCTTCCGATAATTGCTGTAATGTTAGACCCGGTTCATTTTGTAATTTTGCAAGGATTCTTCAGCGCATTTCGATATCTTTTGTAGAAACTAACCCTTGAACAAAGATGAGACATTTGCAATTGTCCGGGGTTAATTCCGCTAGTTTAAAGTCGTCAAAATGTTTATTTACTATTGCGGCAATCGTGGAATAATCCTCATTATCGCCCTTTACCAGGCTAAGGCATTTCCACCTCCTATGGAAGAGTGATGTTTTGGGTCTGAAGAGTTCTTTAAGACATGTCACTGCTTCATCAAATGTTAATTCGTTCGTCTTTTTTGGAAAGATATAATCCACGAATTTTGTACATTCTTCAGTTCCTAATTTTCTAAGCAATAGACGTAGCTTTTTTGCTTCTGTCCAGTTTTGACAGTCTATGTTAAAGAGGTCTTCATGTCTTCTGAAGTAATCTCCAAAATTTTTTCCTCATCTAGAAAATATTTAAAATCTCTATGGTATTCCAGACTGCATCTTATGAAAATGTTGTTTCTTTTTCAATATCTAATTGCTTGTTGCCCGCTACTTTCAATATTAGTCCCTAGAGCTCTATTTGTCTTTCTTGATCATTTTGGCATTTTATCAGTTCTACCAAAATATTTTAAAAATCTTCCATGATAACTCAATTTTACGTATTTTTTAGTCTTCATGATGACTGCTTGTCGCTAATTTGTTGTGGACGAGGGACGGATTTTCTTTTGTTGATCTTTTCTTTTCGGCGTGAGTATTTTTCTTTTCCGCGTGAGTTCGAATATTCGTCGCCAGTTTGTTGTGAATTCCGAGAGGAAATTCGGTCTCCGACGAATGACAAACGCAAGAAATAAAGATAAGAAATTAAATGTATTTACACATGGGTAATTCTGTTTGTAAATCCAGGATCGCGGTTAGTCGTAATAATAATAATAATATATATTAATATATATATATATATATATATATATATATATATATATATATATATATATATATATATATAGTCTCGAACTAAGACTTCCTTAGAGTCTACGTGCTTGTAACTGACTTCTACAAGCGGTTACCTCACACTATTAGTTTACCTCCAACTCAATCACAATCTCTGCTCACTCTCCCTATCATTCTATCTCTATCCATATTCTGACTGACTGTGGGTATTTAACGGCAGCAGTTCCAGTAACACTTCGGTCGAGTCCACTTGTATGAAAAAGGGGAGGACCCCATAACAGTTACATAGAAGGCGATTCTACACTAATTACATCATGATTTATTATTACTATTATTATATTTTTTTTTAGTCATATCATTGTTATAGTTTGAAACATATCACTTTGGTAAGATGAATTTTTAAATCTGTGAATTGAAAATAACTGATTAGTTTCCCTTGTGTCTTTTAGAAAGCACGTCTTTCAAGGATGTTGAATAATCAAGTAAACTCATAAATGCATATAATATTGCATATTGTGTGCTGGTGCTAATAAAAGATTGTTCGGTGCATAGTACTATGGTTATAATTTATATTAATAACAAATATACATTCTTCCACACAACTAGCACAACTCTTAACTATTGCACTGAGCATAAGAAACAGAGTTGGCCTAACGGTGAGAGAATATATATATATATATATATATATATATATATATATATATATATATATATATATATATTAAAGAAAAAGGTTCCATTATAATAATTTATTTCACCAGAGCCCTTTTAAATGACGTCGGATCATCAGATAGCACTTCCAAAGATGAAACGAAAAATGAAATGAAAATTGATGGGTAATATAAGTTTTGTAATTTAACAGAGAGTGTAAAAAGAGTGGTTAGAGAGATATGGTAGAGTTTAGGGAGGGTTTAATTTAATATTTCTCTCAATCATACTTAGTATTGGGAGAAGAGGAGTGAGCAGACCTTGACCTATTTAAACGGTTATCTTAACGGAAGTATATATTGAAATGGGAGGGGACAGGTTACCAAGTTTTTCATAAATATATATATGTACGCAAACAGAATAATTTATCTTATTGTTATAATTTTTGATTTTTCTTTCTATGAGTGTAGTTGATTAAATATATACAAAAGGAAATCTTTGATAATGAATCCTGTAACATTAGAATGTGCCAGAATAAATAGTATAAATTAAAAACAACTATGATTCCTGGTAAATTTACAGATAAGTTAAACAAATAATTAGGAAATTTCAAAAATACATGTGAAGAAAATGATAGAGAGAAATTTGTAATATTATTCAGTCGAACTTGTTTGAAAGTTTTATTGCTGTTGAAATAAAGATTATTTAAATTATATGATACTGCAACCCTAACACAACTAAATTTTCATGTTCTCTCATAGAAATAGAGATCAAAATATTTAGGTATAAGATCAAATAACTCGAAGCATCTATAAAGAATAAATAAATAAATAATATTATATAATCGAATGGGTAAACATAGGTAGCGAGCGATCGCATAAAAATAAATATAATTACTCTATAATGTACTAAAAAACACACCTCAATGTTAAGTAAAAGAGCTATCTATTAATATAAGATATTATTTCTATTTCTAACACCTATTATTTAAATGCATTATTTCTCTTTTATTACTGATTGAAAAAATTTACATATCTTTAGTCATAGTACATTTTATTGCTCCGTTCTTACTAGATATCATTTATACTTATCATTTCCGTTTTGCATTGACTAAACCAGCTCTGGGGGATTACGGTATATACTCGAGTATAGTTCGAGATTTTATGATCATTTTTAAGCAGTTATAGGGAGTTGAAATATTCCAAGTTAATTATTTTTGAAGAGGTTTAAAATTATGCATTTTCTGTGACCTGTTGCACTTTTCCCAATTACATTTTTTTTTTTCATTCAAAAAATTCTGTGCATCGAAAAATAAATGAATCGTAAAGTCGACTTATACACGCGTCTTTACGGTATATCGCCCTAGACTTCTTGCATTGGCGCCATTCAGTTGCCTACTGTCAACTGTATCTACGGATAAAAGCCTCAGAAGAGCAAACTGACTCAACTATTCTATATGGATGTTCTTAAAACATCTGACAAGGATGGCAACCAACAGAAAAAAACAAAAAAAAAACTATTCATTATTATCAAAGCCTTCAGTGAAGATAATCAATACCTTAGCAATAGGCGTAGTAATACACAGCTTTAACATTATTAAATTGAAGTTGAATGGCATTAAAGATTGGACGTTAGGGCCAGAAAAATGCTTACCCGAGTTAGGTTGATGCATGCTGTACTTAACAAGAGATTTAGGAGGCCGAGGACTAATCCAACTTGGACTAACTCCAAGAACTACAACAATCGGATTAGAAGCATACCTTACATACAAAAAAGACAATGATATGCTCCCACAAATAGTAAATGACAAAATCCACTCTTTCAAAATAGAAGCGGTACTCTTCAAGAAACAACTTAATATACCTGAAAAACTATCTCTATCTATAAAAGGCAGGATGTGTGTGTGTGTGTGCGTGTGTGTGCATAACGAAGGCACGGCCGCAATTTTCGACGGATTTGCACCAAAAATTACATGCACATGCTCCAAGTTAGCGGAAAGGCCAATACCGACTTTGCATTTCACAACTCCTGTCGATAATGAAAATAATCGATTTTCACGCTTCTACGGCAGTTCTCATGTAGTTTGCGACCATTTTTCCGGGGCAGAGTGAGAGCCTATAGTTGGCTGCTACGAATAGGCAGGAAGATTCTTTTGGCCAGCGTGAGAGCCAACAGCTGACTGTCCCGAATGTTAACTAGCATGATAGCATGCAAAAAAATTCGATAGCTGCATTCGTCACAAGTGGGAAAAATTTAAATCTACATGGCACTTTACTCCAATTGGCTCATTCACTTGATTAAACTCAACGTTGGTTCTGATTCCGCAGAACTGGGTTAGGTGTGAAAAAGTATTTGTTGTTAACATTCTTTTTTCATTCGTATTTTTCAGTTACGAGTCATTTTTAAAGCTGATCGTTTTGTGTTCATTTTGTTTAGTTCTTTTTTCGTAACAGATTTAATGTTTAGTATAGAGCTTAGAAAAAATTCGCAGTGTGAGATAGGCAAGAAGTAAGGCATGTAGCAACATCAGCACGGCAAAGGCACTCATTTAAAGGCAAGAAATGGAAAAAATATTTTAAGTCAAGTGATACCAATTGGTGCATGAGTCGTACAATTTTTGAATCAAACACGGGCAACGCCGGGCCATGTTGCTAGTCAACAATAAACGAAGAGAATAACATTTACGCCAAATTAATAAGATAGAAAGCAAAACTACTTGGCAAGATGACATTACAAAAAACTGGGGGTAAAAGTCGTCGTATGGCAAATAGCTAAAAAGAACGAGCGAAGCAGACGTGGACCAACAGAAAACGCATTAGTGGCTGAGATCCCCCGGGTTGAAAACTGGGACAGAATTCCAAACTATTGCAGCTCAGGGCCAAAGCCTCACAACCAGATCCTATTACTGTCATATAATCAATGATGGAACTAACTTGAAATGCAAGATCTGCGGAAAATATGATAAATCAGTCGACCATACTATATAAGGATATCCGGAACTTGCAAAAAATTAATATACCCAGAGACATAACAAGGTAGCGATATATGTGCATTGGAAGATATGCAAGAAGTAAAAAATCGAATCCACTGAGAGATGGTATGTGCGCCAACCAGAAATATTTACCCAAAATAATGATGTAAATATCCTCTGGTACATGCTAGTTGAAACTGATAGAATAACAGAAGCCAACAAACCTGATATTATCATAAAAGACAAGACATTCAGGAAGTCTATACTTATTCACACAACAGTACGATCTATTATCAATCTTATATGTCCGATCGCAGCTTGCGTGTCATATGCGGCTCTTTGACCCTTAACCTGCGGCCTGTGGAAATATATTCGCTGAGCTCCTTTTTTCATCACAGTTAATATAAAAGGTAAATAAGAAAAAATTCAAGCTTTATAATTCTTTATTGGGTATGAATTGAAACCCAGTTGGATCAAAACATAAGTTTAATGTTAATGTGAATGTAAAAAAAAAAATCATGGGCAAATTTGTTCATGCCTTGCGGCTCTCAGATATCTAAAATGTATCTTACATTAAGCAAGTTTCGCCACACCTTTTATATATCTTAGTTATCTGAACTTATTTCCTAATCGTACAGATATAGTAAAATTTCATTCATTAAATCTCTAACTTGAGTAGCTCTAGGACCTTGTACTGTGTGAACATTTAGCGATATTATTTTAAATTTTGTTTTACAAGTGATATAAAGAATATTAAATAAATAGTTCTAATTTTTAAAACAATACACAAAATAACGATGTAACTATCCTCTGGGACATGCCAACTCAAACGGACATGGAAATAAAAACCAAAAACCGTACATATCATAAAAAGCAAGGAATTCAGGGAGTGTATGCCTACTGACATAGCGGTACCATGTGTGAAAAAAAATATCTACATGAAAATTATCGAAAAATTGTTCAAATATAAAGACCAAAAGATCGATATTAACAGGGCGTGTGGAATGAAAACTGAGACTGTACCATTAGTAATTGGAACTCTGAGTCTCGTGAGAAAAGGAATGGACAATTTTACATAAAAATGTCCCACGTAACATTAACACGCAAGTTTCCAGATTGCTCTGCTAGGAACATTCCATATACTCAGACAAGTGCTATCAAATAAATGAAATTCTCCTGTGGAGCCTAAGGACCATAGTTTTGACCCGGCTGTACAGGATACAAAGGAGAAAATATTACATACACAAATAATAATAATAATAATAATAATAATAATAATAATAATCATCTCGGCAAATTAAACGGAAGAATCTAGCTGCGACATTGCACTGACTCAGATTATGTCACTGCAGGTGAATCAAACGGCATTAGGACAGAATCCTTTTCAGCAGAATTGAAGTCACTGAAACAAAACACCAAATCATTGAAATAATCAGTAGCTAACTCGCTCAGAAAAGTCAGAAAGTGACAAGCTGACCAGAATTTCTATATCAATGTGCAATATATATATATACGGAGCAAATATATAGCATTACACTGGTAACGTTGTTAACGGACAGACCACTGGAAAACATCACAGAAGTAACTAATGTGATATATGAAACAACGTCAGCAGCTACTGGGAAACTTAGTGTCAAGACAAAGAAAAAGGTCAAACAGCAGGCAAATAGAGTCATCTTGAATGTCAAAACTATAGCGAGAAATTGAGGAAATCGGATATGAATTATGCATAATAGATGGGATTTCAAGAAGTACAAATGTTTCAACACCAAAAAACAGAAAAATAAAATTAATTGCAAACAGTTAAGGAAATCTTTAAGATGAGACTGCAATGAAAGATACCAAGTACAAGAAAGGCTTATATATATCGTTTGTATGTACCATAATATGAAGAAGTTAGAGGATTAGTTCAGTTAGGACTGTCTTTCAACACTACAATAGTCGGTCATCAAAGATACCTGGAAACTACAGACGACTGGATAAGAACACAAAAGAAATAAGAAAATTTATTTAGTAATAAAAGAAGCTAACAAATTCAAAAGTGAATTTCAATTGGAAGAAAAACCAAAATGTAATTACTGCAGCAGCAAAGAAGATAAAACAAGAAAGCAAATACAATGTATCAATGCAGAAACGAAGGCAAAATAAGCAAGCATATTCATAGTCAAAACTCTACCCGTACCAAGAAGGTTAATGCAGCCAAACCCTGTAACAATCATTGCTTAAATAGTCTAAGGTTCAAAGCTGAAAAATAATATTTTATTCTTGCTTCACAGTACCATGCTTGCTAACTTACAAATTACCAACACACATACCAAAAATGCAGATCCTGTCATAAATACCGAGAATCAATTGATTATCTTGAATCACTTTGCACGGATTTGGCACTCACGGGAAACGACCTGACAGAGTGGGCCAATATCTGTAATGGAAAATCTACAACTTTCCGAAAACGAAACTGAAAGACACTGGAATGAAAACCACTCGGACAAGTTTAAACAGACAGGAACTATCACAATGTTATGAAACTTTGCTATACTTACATACGGGACAATTAAAGCTAATTGCACAATCATTGTAATCAAAAGCCATAAAAGCAGAATGTACCTTCTTATTGACATTGTAATCACTGCAAACGATAATGTATCTTAGAAAAACCTTCAGACACATATCAAAATACAAGTATGTTGAAGTAGGAATCTCAAAAATGTACAATTGCGAACATCAATAATTCAAGTTGTAGTTACAGCCCTCGGTGTGATAGACCCATTGAAGGGATTCCTTTAAGTCATACAAAATACAAAAAAATATACTTAGAAGTACAGCTCAACTTTACGAAGGGTTTTAGTTATGAAAATGTGTTTGATATTAAGGAAAATGTCAGGATATTCAGTGGTAAATGCCATCACACCATTTCTGACATTAGGTCTTTGGTTGGGACCAAGAAGGAAATGAATATTCAGCAGAAATGGAAGGAATAATAATAATAATAATAATAATAATAATAATAATAATAATAATAATAATAATAATAATATTTCGGAAGGAAATTCTAATTCTAAAGAAGTTTTGTTTCATATATGTCTATCCTAACTTTTCATTACAATATGATCGTAACAATTTCACATTTACAATATTAACTGAATAGAAAATTCCATTTAGACGATTATTCTTGTAGATGTTGTATATGTAACAACATTGTTAAGAGAAGATTGAAATCGAAAAATATTTTTAGAGAAATATTTTAGAAAAAGGATTATTCATGTACTTTCTTCGTCTGCACTGTATTTTACTTAAACTGACACATTCCTAGTGGATCTAAACGAGGGTAAAATTCACATGATTTTACTTCAATACCTGGTCTGTATATTGTCGAAATATTCACCGATGATTCTTTTGGTGAGCAATCATAAGGAACAATTGATGTATAGCATTTATAATTTCCTTCAGGAAAGATTCAATATTTGACTAGATATGTATTGTAAACTATATTCCGAATAACATTTATTAAAATGTCCTTTCCGGCATTCCCTGGAATATTCCGAAGTCTACACTGACTTGAAGAAGCCTGGGTGTTCTTGGGCCGTGGCAGAGTCGTAAAAAAAATATAAGATGATGCAAAAAATGTATAATAATCTTAACGCTTCATGTCAGAAATTCTATCAAATGTTTGTAATTTAATTTAAGAATCATTTTGTAGATTTGAAAAACTAACCTGATCAAGAGTTGACACTTAAAATATATTTTTAATTAAATTTCATCATTAAATGTTTCCTCGATTGAGATATAAATCCTGAAACAAATACATATTTTTCAAATATTTTCAATATGCCATTACGATTAGTGTAAAGCGAAAGCATTGACTCACATCTGAATATCAAATCACTTTAGTATAACCTCGTCATCATTAACAAGTAAAAGCATTTTAAAGGAAAGTGTCAGTATCCAAGCATGGATAATCTGTTTTCTGTAGCAACTTAGGCGTTACGGGATGTAGTAAATTTGGATGCATATTTGAGATAATCGTAAACTATTTTACAACCAAGGCTAGGATGCCCTGTCGCCCCTACTATCTACCACATATTTGTGGTGTGTATTAAGGTGGAAGACATAATTTTATGAAATCTAATTTGAACTAGCCACCCGTGATCACAATTTCCACGATGATAACAAAATCGCTACACGCAACGACAGGTGATTGGACTGGACCATATATATATCGCGTGAAACAGAAAAATCTTCCAATTGTAACAACATAATTATTCATCCCATAAAGCGTTTAATATCTAAAAACAATACTAAAATAATTGAAATACTCTTTTCCGGGTTTCCTGATAATGAGTCTAGCCATATTGACACCATTTGTCGTAATAATAACTGAGAAACTCTGAGTTATTCAGCTAAAAAGAGAGCAAGTTAAAAGTGTTTTGTATCAGAGTCGCTGTCTTTCCAACTGAGCAAAAGTGAAAGGAAAACGATCGTTCAGGACTTCAGTAATGGTACAAACATTCAAACTCCGGCTTTCTTCTTCAACGTCCATTCAAGAACCATCGAGAGAACGGAGAATAAGTTTTTCAAAAGAAGGAACACTAAAGATGAAAACAGTAAAAGTGATCAATTAAAAAATATCCACCTCAATTCATAAAACATTTTGCACATGAGGGAGGACTCATATTTGATATTTGAAAATGAAATCGTAAAATGAAGCACTTGCGGCAGCTCGTTACTCCAGGGAGAAAATTAGAAGGCTAGAAAGGGCGAAGATCATCTTGACTAATTTGGAAATTGATCCAGGAATTATATATATATATATATATATATATATATATATATATATATATATATATATATATATATATGAAATTAATTTATATATTCATGAGCTTCCGATCTTTATCTATGATTAATTAATGATTAAATTGTCATGTTATTTTTTAGGATCGATTTCATTACGATATTTCTGTTAAGCTTACAGTGAAATTATATATTCTTATTATTCGAGGCGGACAGTGACATAAAAACCTCGGTGAATTCCAGTAAGATATATTTAATAACTTCTAAGATACAACGGTTCAGATTTTAATGTAACAATTGGACAATTTTGCTGTTACACAAAGTATACATATTTTAAATGGCGTGTATTAGGTTGGTGCAAAAATAATGACGTAATAATGTCGTTTTTTGACGTTAAAATGCGTCAAAAAACGACATTATTACGTCATTATTTTTGCACCAACCTAATATTTTCTGAACGTTGGCAATAATGACTACCAATAGTATATATTTAATGAAAAAATTAGTGAAGTGTTTTTTTCGATGACTTTTGAATTCATTATTCTCATTCTCTGAGATAATCTGCCATTCCAATTTAAGGATTCAAGTCAACCATACATTAACATATATCTGGAGGGGAAGAATAACTAGAACTATACATTTCCACAATCATTACTTTGATGTGAACACCACATATTCGGTTGAAATTTGAACCCGGGACGCCAATTTCATTCTCCATAACCTATACTGTTTTGCCACAATTGCCTTGTACCAGACTCACGGATTATAAGAGAAATCATGACAATTGTTAAATGCTAAAAGTGGAAGTAGAATTAAGCAAACTAATTGTAGCTGAGACTCAATTAACTGCATTCTTGTATTGCAAGGGAAAAAAATATTTTAGGATGGTTAGATATAAAATATCAATTCTAAATATTTAAAAAAATAACAATAGCAATTCGGCTCTTCTACGTAATAATACCAAAATAACATATTCCAATAATAATAATAATAATAATAATAAAAATAATATTTCTCCATCCATTAAAAATATGAAAAGAAAGGGAAAACAATCCAATGAAATATTCCGTAAAATATTGCTGCAATCTAAAATGGTTGAGATATTATGGTCTCGAATAACTATTTTAAAAGCTCGCAGATTTTAATTCTTTGTTGCGTTTGCATTAAAACATCTGACAACGCTATGGCAAAGACAGATGTAAATTTTGCTCAGCAACGAAGTGCGAGAAATTTAGACAGATATAGCATACCGCCAATGGGTCGGCTTTTAATTAATCTGCTGTGATTTTCTGAGTTTAAGAAAGAGTATGAGAAAGAAGAAGAGAAAGAACAACAGGAATAAAATGAGAGACAGAGAGGGAAAAACACAAAACAAAAATTTGATAATATAAATGACGGCAAAGGCGATAAAGGAGGAAAGGAGGAAATATCGAAAAATTAAGACAAAAATTATTTATGCAAACATAAAAAGAAAAATGAAAACCGTAACAAACAAGGAAAACAGTATGAGAATATTGACAAGGAAAACAATCAGGTTGTAAACCGAAACCGAAAACAAATGAAGAATTAGGAGTATATATATATATATATATATATATATAAATTTCTCTCTGTGTGTGTGTGTTCCCTTTATATTATATTCCTCCAGAAATGGACTCCCTTTTACGCAGTATAAATATATCCATTTTTTTTAGAATTTTTCAAAATGACTAATAACTTTAATACACTCCAAAATTGATTCTTGACGTACACATAAGTCTTTATACTTTAAATATTTTCTTTTGGCGAATCACAGTCCCTATAGCGAAAATCCCACTTCAGCTGACACTGAGATATGAATAAACTGTCAGGGAATAGAAACTAATTAAAATGTATTTTAATGATAATGAGGAACTGTTACAAAAAACAAAGTCTTACACATACAACAGCTTAACGATATAATATATATATATATATATATATATATATATATATATATATATATATATATATATATATACCACTTTCAAACTGCCGTGGTAATTCCCACGGGTCTATTCTGGTCAAAAAGCCAACAACTCTACCACTTCGTCCCCAGCCCCTCAACCTCTGGCGTCTTCCTCTTTGGGTTGAGGTGTCCACTTGGTCCGAACCGAAATTAGGGGTAACTGGCCGTACGCTCCCTAAGTGCCCGTAGATTATTTCGACCGGTCAACTGGTCAAGTCCTCCTTGCGGCCCACGCTGTGTTAGTTTTTAGATCCAGTAGGCGTGGTGTTGTCCATGCGTTCACGGTCGACTGTGGGTGTGAACAAGGCTGTGAGAGTTGGCGGTAGGAAGTTTAGAATGTGGCAAAATAAAACAAAAAAGCTAGGCAAAAATGGGGAAAATGTTGACATGTCATCTTTTGTATAAGATAATATCAGAACTGAGGTTACAGGGAGAATAAAAACATTTAACATAAAAGGGGAAAGAAAAAGAAAAAAAGCTATAATGCATCCAGCGAATTCCCAACAGAGAGAGGGTTTGTGAGTGATAAACGCGTATTGAATCGAATGGGGTAGGTTTATGACTAGTAGTCCAGTCTCATAGAGACTTATCAGAACAGGTGGCAGTCTTCTCTAATTCTCCCGCAAATCTCTCGTGACTTTCTCGACGACGGTCGCATTTTTCCGAGTCTCTCTCCCGTCTTTTTGTAGCACCGCGACCTGTAATGGGCGCCTCCGGGTGCTCACGCACCTGACAACGATGTTCCGACCAATCGCGGTCTCTCCCGTCTCTCTCTCCCGTCTGGCCTCTCCCGTCTGGCCTCTCCCGTCTCTCTCTCCCGTCTCGCTCGACCGTCTGCTTCTTCTGTCTCGCTCGACCGTCTGCCTCTTCCGGCTCGCTCGACCGTCTGCTTCTACCGTCTCGCTCGACCGTCTGCCTCCTCTTCAGCATAACTACGCTGGTTTATATAGATAAATCTGTTTGATCATGAATCGACCCGTGAGCGAGCACGCGAGTATCATGAGTGCCAAAACTATCCCTTGACATGTAAACCGATTCTCCAATTATATACCACGAGTTCTTCTCGCTTCACCAAAATTATACTTTGGGATATCTAAACATTGATTCAACCTTTTAATCAAAGCAAATACTGTTAAACAAAACGAAATATCTCGTAGCCTGAGTAAGCTTTATTTAAATTTTTAACCGATATTATTTTATTTAGGTCTTTTTTCATTGTATTTTCTAATGGCCGAGATTTAAAACATCCTGTCTGAGATCGTGTTTCTCATCAGTAAACACACCTCTTAACCCAAATTGTACTTTGATATATTAACAACATTTCCACTTCCAGTCAATAAAAGTTATATTTGCGTCTGTGCATTCATGTGAGTGTGTGTGTGTGTGTGTGTATCCCTATCTCTGTTAAATTCCTCCCTTTCCCATCTGTCATTTACTAGTAAATGACACATGAGTTTTCATGTCACCAAAAATGCAAGAAAACCCAGTCCAACATGCTTCTGAGTGGGGTCTACTTATACGTCTCTTCCAGCATGCAAAGGTAGAGCCCTCAGTTCTTCTTGGGCTCATTATGCCTATTTACATTTTCATTGTCCTTACGATACATATGTACATGCAACTTCCGGTTAAAGTTCACTGATGTGGTGATCTCGTGCAGTAGAACCTTTTCACATATTTCACTAGTTCGAGTGTTCTTACTTTCTTTTCCAATTATTGGAGTTCGCAACACCCCTTACCAATTATATCAGTCTCATTACGAAAAAAAATCGATTTATTTTGTAAATCTGTCCCTCCGATTTTGCCTCGCCTTCACAACAGGCTTTGTCGAATCTTTTGTTGGTTCAGGTCCTTCCACGACAATCGTGGACTCTTCTTCAATATCAGTTAGGGGTCCAAATGCACTTGGGTCGGACCTACCTTGGTAAAGTGCACTAACCGGAATCCCCTCCTCACCCCTGCAATCCCCTGCCAGTTTATTCTGCCCGGTCGACGATACCGTACGTCTCTTCATCCACCGCCAAACTAGCAAGGCCATGACTATTATTAGTATAATTCCCACAACAGTCGGTCAGCAACCAAATTCTCTTTCCAGCTCGAATTCGGCGTACCTATCTTATCTAACTCCGACTTCAACCGTCCAAGATCAATTTTATCGATTGGCCTTAACAACGCCGGGATCTTTTCTAGCCACATCTTAGGAATCTTCCTTACAATGGGTTCCCACAATTTCGTCCATCCACTGGCATTCGTTCCTAGCAGCTCTAACAAAACCTCATTCTCTTCAAACTTCTCTTAATCGTTCCGGAGTTATCATACACGGAAACAGGTGTCCCAGCGACAGCATGTCTAATTCTGCCCTCATATGCTCCAACAACACCGTTAAAGAATTACTTCTTTGGCGTACCTTACTCATTATAGCTAACAACTAAAAATACATTTGCAAAAACCCTTCTAATTGCTGTAATTCGGTTGTTATAGACGTGGTTACATTTATTATTTCTTTTCTAAAAGACCGTAGGTGAGAAATCAATCAATTGATACTCCCTCTATTCTTAGCCAATTCCAGTCTAGTATTAGGTTGGTGCAAAACTAATGACGTAATAATGTTGTTTTTTGACGTTAAAAATACGTCAAAAAACGACATTATTACGTCATTAGTTTTGCACCAACCTAATAACATTGAGTATGGATACGCTATCTCTAACCGACTGAGCAATAGCTTGTTGCATCTGCTTTTAATTTCCTCTTAATTACACCCCCCACTTTGTCTTCGGAGACTGTACCAAACAACACGCTCAGAGCTTGATGTATTTTTTTCATAGCAGAGCATATCTATATTTTATAGCAAAATACCAAAAATTACGTCAACATATTACAGTCTATTTCAAACCGTTCTGTACGCAGCTATCATCAGCTCCTAAGTGTCTGTCACAGAGCATTGTTTTAAACTTTTTCTCAAGTTCAGTCCTCCTCTGGTAGACGCCTTGTTAATGAGAATGGGCCTGTGTTATCGACTCGTGGGGGGAAGCGGTATGTGATTGGAGTTTATTTATGGCTACAACCTTTCGTTGTTTGTCGTTTAATATCAGTTCTTGAATTATTCCATTGCGTACACTGGTATTACCCACAATTTATTAATCTATAATTCAACTAATTTGCATTAATGTTATCAAGCTTATGTCTAAATCTCTCATCGCTTATTAACAATATTGAACAAATATAGTACAAATCTATTTACTGTGAATCGCAAAAAAACACAATTGGGCTTGTATAAGAAACGCCACAGGAATTGATATTAAGCGACAAACAACTAAACGTTCAGGTTATAAATATTCTTCAACCCAAGACCGCTTTCCTTGAAATAAGATACCTTACACCCCAACCAGTCGCTAACACAAACCCATATTAATTAACAAGTCGTCTACCAGATGAGGATTGGCATTGAAAAGAAATTAAAAAAAATGCTCCGAGATACACACTCAGGGGCGGATAACAGCCGCGTACAGAACTTCTCGAATAGACTAACCCATGTTGTGGTAATTTTTGTTTATATATATATATATATATATTATAATGAAGATAAAGAACAGTAAGATATATAATCCGGTGTTCTTGTTAATATATATATTTTTTTTTATTTTTTACAAAACAGTGCTCAATGCAAATCTACAGAGCATAGATATTATTTACTTACTTACAAATATGGTTCCATCGCTACACGGCCGTTACCATGATTCAAAAACGGCTTCTAAAACTTCAACTTCAATTATAGAATTAAAATAAAGTGCCTAGTTCTGTCCCATTTTCAAGCGAATTTTGGAATATATCATTTTGAAATTAACTTAGTTTTCTAAACACATAGATTCCTATTATTCGTTTCTATGGATACGGGGAAATCCAATGACTTACTAAGGGGCGGCTGGGTATTCTTTTTCAGTGACAACTATTGTATCAAAATATTAGTTACTGAAGAAAAACAAATTAACTTAAGGTAGGATAGTGTTGCCTTTTCAAATGAATGTGACATCCGTTCAACGCTTGTCGTCTGGCCTTTTACAACAAATTTTTTTCGGAACTTTGGTTTCGCCGTTAAATTTGTACTTGTATTTATAAAGATTTTTCTAAAAGGGCTGTTTGTATATGAATACGTTGTATTGAACTACAATTTTAAAATATTATTCTTTATTTCAATTACTAATAGACTATACAACTTTTAAAACGCATAAATGTAATAGAATTACTTACATTATTTAAAAGTTATTATTAAATATCAAATATAAATGTGTATATTTCATTTATCAGATTTTTTTTATTAAATATTACTCAAGAAAAATTTTTGACAATGTCAGCAAAGAATAGCTATTTCATTTCTCTGATTAAGTATTTTTTTTATTTTTATAAAGCTTGTAATATATACTTTCTCCTGTATGCACAAAAGGACATGAGTCATTTAATGAATACATATTCTAGCTTTTCTTTTTAATTTCCATGTCACAGTAAGTGATTCATTGGTTTGTTTTAAGTGCTAGAAACTTTTTGATAGGGACGCCTGATTTCGGTATTTATTCATGCTAAAAGTACTTTCATGTTGGTTAACCGTTTTTTGAACTCATATCTTGGACATCTAATATAGATTTTATTTTGTCTGGTTTCTCAGTAGATGAGATATTGTATTGTTATACTAATGATCCAGTGCGACATTTATTAGGAAGAGGACATTTATGAGGATTTCTGCAGTTACATAATTTTTGTTTATCTTCATCTATTTTTATTATTATACTGCCTAAATTTCTTTGGTCATGGTCTAAGTGTTTATTCAAGTTATTAGCATTATATTTCTTATTTTTTTTCAGCACAGCTGTAAATTAACTTTAGGGTATTGTTATTCATTTTTATTGTTTATATTTATAGACTTGGAATTTGACAAAGCTTTTTCTTACATTTTAGTTGAACTGTGCTGCACTAAATATGGCGTTTGTTTCTATTTGTAAGATTATGTATGTATTATTCACCTGGCAGTATTAATAACATCATGTAAGGCTGTACTCGTATTTTTTGTATTTTGCATTGATTATTTATAGTTATTAACATCTTATATGAAGAATTTTTAATCGAAAATTGTATATTATTTTACCAAGTAATTCTATACGTTTAAATTATTTACTAGTTTATTAAAGAAGATATTTATTCATCAACTATAAAAAGAATTTTTCATGTAGGAAATTCACAAATCATATAACTTCTTTATCATTTTGTTAAATTATCAATACATCTCATTTGTTTCTCATAAAATTACACCGTCTATGTAAAATATGTATCCATTGATATCAGCTTCCGATTAACGTTTGAGCTACCAAACCTTATAACCCCGCCTTTATTCTTTTTTTCTTAAAAGAGATTGGATTTTGATTTTAAATCTAAATGAAACATTCACTCGAGTGTAATTTTCAATCGCCTGATGAGATGCATTTGATACACATCGAAACACGACTGGAATTATGCAGCGATTTTGATATGTTTCTGATGTCATATCCTAATACACACACACACACACACACATACACACACACACATATATATATATATATATATATATATATATATATATATATATATATATATATATATATGCATGATGCGATGGATGAATTGTCGTCTAAATTACACAAAAATGGAAATGACATCGACAACTCAGTTTAACAGATATATTTACCAAAATTACTCAAACATATCTCGAAATACTAATTAGTAGGTTTATTCAATAAAATCGACATTTCCACCCACCAGGACCTCCAGAGGACTTTGGAATCTCCTGCATCTCTTCTGGACGGTCTCCTTGTTTAAGTTTACTGTTAAAAGAAGATTTTATGGTCCCTCACTGAACTGCCCTCGACACATAATAATTAAGGTTTTGAAGTCTTATATGTAAGGTGGACAGATGGAAGGTGTGATATGGCTGTAAAAAATAGTCTGACATCCATGACTGTGTTCTCAAGTTGGGAGTGATATAATTCAGAATCCTGTTGAATGTGTTGGGAACCTTGTGACATCGGAAATGTTGATTGAAATAAGGAAAATATAAGTCCAATAATGTAGACCTGATGGACAACATTATTAGTGTAGAAATATCTAGAAGTGTGGCCATTCAAGATAATGTTCATTAATCGATTTGATCTGACATTTTGAATGAAAAAGAAATGACTAGAAACTTCCTAACGCTTTAACATCTGAAGAATATAATCACGTCAAAATCTTTCTAATACTTTTGAAATAATTATATCAACAGTCAGTTATTCGCCATTCCTATCTATATATTTACATATTTGTTTCAGTAATAAACATTAACAAATCTGTGAATGACCTAGAAAAGAAGGAGCCAAATTATTTTTCCAAAAAAGATCTTGCTAGATGAGATGCTTAACCAATTGTGAATATCTAGTACCTTGCCAAAAAGAGATAGTACGAAGGATCAGATGGTTCAAACAAGTTCTTAAAAACAGGAACGAGGGAAGGTACGTTCCAATGAACCGGGAAGCAGAGAAATAAAATATTATATATCTTAGACCTTAGAGATAACTGGATTCAGTTTAGGGGCACATTTGCTAAGGAAAAATTGGGGATACCATCGGTTGAAGTTCAATTTTTGAAGATCATATTTGGAGATGATGGTGGAAAACATGGACGGAGATACAGGGTACCATGGATAAATTGTTGTCAAAATTACGCAAAAAAAAAAAAAAAAAAAAAAATTACATCTCATTTTGACATATATTTACCACAAAAATCTTGAAATGCTAAACAGCAAATTTATTCAATAAAATCGATATTGGCTTCAACAACACCCTGCAGATCTCCAGTAACTTTTCTGGACTGTTTCTTTGCTTATGTTGTTGAATGATTCCATAATATTTGCCTTTGTTTCATCTTTTACGTTGGCGTTTGCTTTGTTAATCTCTCACTCAACTGTGCCGCACACATAATAATCAAGAGACTTGCAGTCTGGGGAGTTAGGTGACCAAATGTAAGTGGTGACTTAAATTGTCTGACAGAAAACATTTGGGAGTTCTGCTTGTGTGGCATGTTGCAGAGACCTGTTACCAGACATAGTGTCTTCTGGCAGTCACCCTCTTGACCAAGGTCAACACTACCTGCTCAAAGAACTTGATATAAGCCTCTGCGTTTGCTCTGAGTACCTTCGTAAACATCATTAGACTTATCCAATTCTTTCTGAATCTTCTGCTCTGTCCTCAGATTCATACAAAAACACTCTGAAATGTTTGTACTGGAGTTTCGGCACGAATGCCAAGCAGTACAGAATGCAGTTTACAAATTTCTGGCTGAATGAAATGCGTCATTCTGCTTATTTTCTCTCAGACTCTGCCCAAATGAATCTACTATAATGCGCTGTCGACAAAATGAAAAAAACATTCAACGCGGATGCGCGAAATGACAAATGTAAAATGGCGACAATTTACTCACCGCACCCTGTATATATATATATATATATATATATATATATATATATATATATATATGGCTCAGAGAAGAAATTCTATACGTAAATTTGAGTAAAAAGTCTGACAAAGATACACCTGGTACGTTGACAGTAGAATTGCAAGAGAATTAACGAGTAAAGTGTTCTGTTTTATTAGAAGAAGATGATAACAATTGAAATTGATTGAAGAGGGGAATGATTTTTATTTATCACTCTCTCTTTACTCTCTCTCTCTCTATCTATCTATCTATCTCTCTTTCTCTCTCAGACAGACGACGTTAGACATGTGAATAACACTTGTGAGTTGCTACACGGTGTCTTAAGCTATTAGCGAAAAACAACTTGGCATCATTTCGAATCAATTACATTTCTATCAATGAGCAATTTCCAACAACTTCTGACTTATATATGAACAATATATGCTTAATAATTACCAGCAGCTTTACTCGTGGCTGACGTAGTAGCGTTTTCTTTTAATTCTTTCGGTGCGTGTGCACTGTTACATAAAAAGAAACAATCTACTAAATGCTTGTATTCTCGCTCGGTACGATGGTAACCTCACTTAAATATGTATTTGGAAGATTGGCCTAAGATAATAATTTTAAAATGATATTCTATTTCGACATGCACCATAATATATTAGATTTTCAAAAATTGCCACAGATCTTTGAAGTAATTATTTGTGATGCTGGTGTTTTTATTACAAACTAGTAGGGTTCGCCCGCTCGCTATCGATTCGCAAAGTAAGATATATTCAGTAGTTGAAATATTATAAACAAAATTTTTAAATAAACATTTCATCCATAAATTGGATTGTTATATTTAAGGAAAATTTTGCAAATAGATACCAAGTTTTGAAGGCCAACTAAAATGCAAATTTTAAACACTTTTCTGAACTAAATAAGACGATATTCCTAAACAGAACAACTTCATATGTGAAAATCAAAAACATCTTTGAATAAAAGAATAGAAATGAAGCACAGTTAATTAAAGTAATAAATATTTTTTAAAATCAATATGCAAATTAGTTAAACCTGAAGAGTGATATAGCCTAGAAGTATAAAATATATAATACATATATGTGTGTGCAAATTGCTATAATGTAGATCGATACTTACCTGATGTGGGGATCCGTCCCTACACGGGTAGTATCACGGCTACGACTACTTTGAACCGGCTCCGGCCTGGACAAGCCAGCACCAGCTATGACCAGCTTGGGCAAGCTAAGACCAGCTTGTACCAGAAGGCCCGACTGAAAACATTAAAAACTGACCTTGTGCCACAACCTGACTCAGAATAGAAATGAAGCCTAAGATAATTTTCATAAAATTTTAAACTAGCTGCAATTTTGGATAAAAAAGGAAAATAAGAGTTACTCCCCTTGAACCATGAAAGCAAAGCTAATGGCAATTATAATATATTAATATATATATTAATCTCGTATAAGCTGACAAACCTGAATCTGAGCTCAACGAAAATCGTTCCCTGTACTTAGCATTTCTAGGTTTTTTTTTTTTTAATAATCTATGAAATCCGACCATTGGGAACGAAGTTGTTGCTTGAACACACACAATCACACATACACTGTACTTCATATATAAGATTAAAACATCACATTGTTTAACTTGTTTCAACTTAAATACTTAATGGTAAGTTTAATATTCAACGCTTAGCATAACATTAAAACGATTCAACATATAAAATCCTCAACTATTTCTTATTTGATGGAATGAGAAAACTAACAATTTTAACGGTTGGCATTCGTCACATTTTATTACAAACAAGTAATAAAATTATTAATAACTGTAACTTGAAATTTATAATAGTACGCAATTACTGAATTTTTGAAATTACAAAGATATTTTCTAAGCGATTGCTAAGATCTCAAACTGCCTCATTAAAATTATTTTCACTAATTTCCAGATTTTATGCACTTAAGGACTTAATGTCCTGAAATATGGTAGGTATATATAACTGTAGTCTCTCATTAATGCGTTAATACGCTAGAACATTTAAATATGTATAAAAATTAACTTTTTATTTTCTTGTCAGTTATTCATGTGCTAGTACATTATACCATATAATTTCAATAATTCAGTCTAGCTTTTTAATTCACTGTTTAAATTATTTTGTCCAAGTTTTCACTGATATTATCTATGTTCTTATGAAGACCCAGCATCAATATTTCTTTATAATGAAGAACTATATCTAAAATAATTTACTGACTGTATAACGCAACACCTTTCCTTTCCTAATACAATACAGACAATATGATCGAAACTAGTCACTGCAAGCTTAGCTAGTTAAATTCAAAGCATTTTTGAATTTTATGTATAACGTTATAGATGGCCTTAACAAAAGTCATGAAGTTTAGATAATAAATAATTACTCATTAAACATTTTGGAGATCCAAAACGGGATATGAAAACAATGGTTGTATTGTGGGCATGTAAAATACGAAGATAAATGAAAGGAAAAGAAAATGATAAACATTACCATCGTAATGCAACGCTAAAGTTAGTAAAAGATAGCAGAAGAAATATGGCACCAACATATCAGTTATCTTTTAGACATTTCCTAATGATAATTATGTATGCGCTTTGAAGGAAGAGAAAATAACCAAACACATAACCAAACACACAGCCAAACATAATATATGAAGACAAGGAAAAAAATTAAATGTTGACAAGAAGAAAACATTTTAGTAAATTTATGAACTTTTGCCAATATAGAAGATTGCAGACAAAGAAAGAATTTGAATAAGGTCGGGAGTAATATAATACGGTTAATCTGAGAAAAAAAGAGGAAAATATCAGTAATACCACAATATTATGCCAAATGTATAATTTTCTTAAAATATAAATATAGTAGCAGATAAGATGAAATAAGTTAAATAACCCCATTATTAAAGTAAAAGGACATGGTTCAAAAATGTTTGCAGCTACTGAGGGTGCACCGAAGCTTGCCCAAGAGAAAATGATTCTATAAAAAATTTCAAAATGTCACGTTACATATTCTTGGGCAAATGTCTTTATACGCTTTGTCTGACGTCTCACGAAAGCATTTCTTGATGAAGAGAATAAAAAATGGGAAAATAATTGCTACATACTGAACAGAGTAGCTTAGGATTGAGCCATGTCCCCCGATGAATGCCTGCAATATTTATCATTGCGTCGATGAAAATGATGATGCTGATACAACAAACATGAAATTTTATTGGATCAAATTGTGGGGATATTCAATGGATTTTAAAGCAATAGGTGTAAATACAATTAATTTCAGAAATGTTTGTATTGGAGAATGTCTATATGGCTTTGTCTATTTATATCACCTTCTTACCTGACTTTCGGTGACAATTCGACTGCAAGGGTGAGACATTTTGGCTGATATTACCATTAAATACTGCCGGCTGGATGGCCAAACAATTACTCCGATTCCAGCATCAGGGGTGATTTTGGTTACAGAATTATTCTCCCTTTAGAGTGGTTGCCATATATATATATATATATATATATATATATATATATATATATATATATATATATATATATATATATATATATATATCTGTGTGAGTGTGTGTGCGTGTGTTGCAAAAAGTTTACATTAACATAATTCCGTCTTGTGGCCTGATGCAATTATGATTGTTACTTTGTTAAAATCTACGCACATCAGGGTCTGATCTCTTTATGCAAGTATAACAGCTTGGAGTTTTTCCTTTTAATGTACGTCTATTGTTGAGTAGGAAAATATTTTACTCGCTTTGAGAAAAGCCGAATGCATATGACCAGTATCACAGATATTCACACTGTTAGATTTTGAGGTGTCCTGTTTAGTATAGAAGAAAATTCTGCAACCATTGAAAAATTCTTGTGTAACCAAAACGTAACAGTGAGAGGAAGGGAAAGAAAATTTCCTAACAAGTACGAAGTAGCGACAGTGCTACTATGACAGAATTTGAAGAACACCTTAATCAAGATGAAGTATCGAGATGTGTCGTAAAACATCGATACAGGTTGTACATGACGTTGGTTAGCAGCCGGGCAATTCTCATACGCATGCGTAAACATCTATGAAAGCTTCTTTAAAGGAGATGAATTCATTTGAAACTGACATGTGTATGAATGAAATAAACTCATCTGGTTTCATGTGACTCTTCTCCCTTTAATCAATTTAAAAGGAATCATGGCAATGCTAGATGAATGCACATTTGAAAAATAACATGCTCGGTGAATCAGTTCGACGGCTTAAAAAAGGAATCTTTGATATCGTATTTGGCAATGTTCTAGTGTGAAACTATGGATGGTGTCGTTCATAGGAAAGGTAACTGTTGCATAACAGCTACATCAAATTCAGTGAAAACCGAGTAAACTCTCTCGTGACAAAACACATCTACGATAAATTTTACATCTGTCAGTGCGACACTGAGCACGCTTACACCGAATACGATGTAATTAAATAGTTTGTACTACTTTAGTTTCAAATCCCCTTAGAGCTCTGCACTATTATAGCTCCTTCAACATGTAACTTGCAGCACAATATATATGTAGCTGTCTATATTTCTGAGATGAGGTATTATGTACACTATTTCCACGTGCCATGTCTTAATGGATGTCAGATGTCAGTTATCTCCTGTTAATTCCCCTCTCCAAGATCTCCACCGTCTTAACTAGGTATTGAACTCACACTGTTCGGGTCCTGTCACTGGATCTAACTAACACCTTTATCCACTCTGCCATGTGTCCTTGCGGACATGGCACATGGAACTATAACACTCTACCCCAGCCAGCGAAATAAAGGGTTCAGTTCGATATTCCAACTAACTGAAGAAGGCCGGAGCGTACAACGACCGAAACGTTCCGATAAATATAGCAACAAAGATGAGGACGATAGTCCGAACAATGTAAATAGAATATATCTGGAATTCAAAACAAATAATATAATGATACGCCAGTCTATCGCCCTCAAAGAATCTGTAGAATATTTTTACAAAATAATTCAACCATTATTTATTTCTAAATTCCAGTTTTATATATGAACAAATAAACTGTCGCGTCTTACCATTTTAAGATCCGCGTCAACATATAAGCTGGAATTTAGTTTTTCAAGCAGCATCCTGTTTGAGCAAATATTTTAATTTGGTTGAAAATGAAAGTGAGCTGAGCCAATTCCGTAAATGTATGTACAATAAAATACAATTGTTTTAACTCGAAACTAAATTAATTATTATTTCTAAAAGCGATATTTCGAACTCCATTGTTAATTAGATAACTTAATGACGGTTAGGTCATACGTTTTCACATTCGATATGGATGATCATGACTCCTAACAACTTCCTGACTTTTTGTTGTTCTTAATATTTCTTGCCACTTTCCTAACCCTAGTTGCATCTGTAATGCCTGTCCTACTATACATATATTCAGAATGGTTGCTTGCGGTACTCTCATGCTTACCATCAAGACGTCCACTAAATGTTACATTCCCAACGGCTGTTTTCTACTTAATGTGTGGCAAGTGTTTCGTTAGCCTCGTTCTGATTGCCAGCATCACATTCTGTGTAGTTACTCTTCTCTTAAATGATTCCCCTTTAATCAAATCACAGTATTCATCGCATAAACCATGTTTTCGCATTATGTCACTTACCCATAGAGCTTATGTTTTACATAGTGAAAAAAAAAATCTCACGCTCTTTTTTATAGTGTCAGTATCTATATTTTTAAAGTACAAATGATTTAGTTATTCTTTACAATCTTAATGTTTGGTCAGCAACGTTAAGTAGGCATAAGTTCAAATATATTCTAAAGGATGTTTCATTTAGACGGGTATTTCATTAAGACGGATCAAACTCAGCAGTAAATAAATCAGTGCTACTGGTGAAAATTTATTTGTTTCTCTATTAGATCATGTTATATAATCATGCCAATTATGTGTGAAAAATAATATCGCCCAAATATCCGCTAAGACTGATAGAATAAAAAATATTAAGTCTTAAAATAATTCACATTTAAAATTGGTCCAAATTATTGGAACACCCTTTAAGTATATTCTTTTTTTTAATGAATAGTAAGTGATACAAACATATATAATAAACAGATTAATAGTAATGCTGCCTGGTCACATTTTTCGAAAATTTTTACACTGAATACAACTTGTAAATAAAGGTTTTAAAACTTCGTTTTATCAAAATTGAAGAATTAAATATTATTTATTGTTTAATGACAGTTATGTTTTGCCTAATTGAGGTGAATGATGTCTGGAATAAATTATTATCGAATGCAGCAATGAATGACATGCTTGTCTTAAATCTTTAACTTGCAAAAACAACATGTCTTGAAGCAAAAACAATGTCCAGCAATAAACGGTAGTGCTTCTCCACTATTCAATGTAAAAGACACAATTAACCTCGCTTAAAATAAGACATTTATTTAATTTTCTGTCAAGTGCAACATTTGGTCAGCTTTTTAAAATTCGTGCTTGGCTTCACACACTGATTCTAGTCTCTGGGTGATTTTCCATTAGCAAGCTCTTCTTTATACGCAAAGGATAATACAGCGGAATCAACTAATTTGAAATTCACTGCCGGTTATTACGTATTAAACAATACGGTTTAGAGAGTCTCAACACCCGGAAAATGGCAGCGTGATACGCAGGGATGCTTAAGTGGAAGATCTACTGAAGCTGCAAAATATGAATATATTATCTTTGCCGAAAAGAAGGGGATTTTACCATAATGAATTTTGCATCAGGGTTGGATGATAAGAGAAACTTTTCAGTGACGCTTTGTGAATAAGTGCAAGGCATAGTTATAATCGATTGGGTTCTTTTGTGCTTTATGTGTGCAGAGCCGAATGTTCGTGTCAGATGCAAAGGACCTTCACTTATAAAGCATTATCACCAAGCTAGAGACTGAACAAAGGGCATGAAAAAGATTATGTTATTATAATTATCAGCTTTTCATATTTGAAAATATTTCATTGATATATATATATATATATATATATATATATATATATATATATATATATATATATATATATATATATATTAGGTTAGTGCAAAAATAATGACGTAATAATGTCGTTTTTGACGTTAAATATACGTCAACAAACGACATTATTACGTCATTATTTTTGCACCAACCTAATATATATATATATATATATATGTGTGTGTGTGTGTGTGTGTATATATATATATATATATATATATATATATACTCCACATGTTTAAAATGATATAATTATGTCACGCATTTGAAGTTCTCACATCTCGTATTTTCAGTCTAGTTTTATTATGAGCCTACCAGAAGGCAATTTTCATTTTAATTTTGGAAATAAAAAAAAAAAAACAAAAAAACTCACACTAATGTTAAAAATTTAATAAGAAAGAAAAATCGAATTTGCAACTTTTTTGTTTGGAAACATGAAATGTTATACTGAATTACGAGGTAGTATATTTAAATACTAAGTGCCGCCAGTTATTATAACTCACGACACTTAGATAACTAAAACAGCGGACACGCTCATATTGATTTTCAAACCGTAGCTTACATGTGGCACAAGGCCGTATGTATTGGACACCTGATGCGGATCGAACTCAGGGCCAATGGGTGGCTACTGGAAGAACTTGTGCCTGGCAACAAGATTCTGCAACAAGTCACACATGAAGGGGAACCATCTCATGGCTGTCAGACAATTTCTGCCACCACTTCACACCTTACATCTGGCCACCCAACTTCCTAGACTCCCCCACTTGATTTTTATATGTTGGGCGCAGCTGAGCGCGAGTCCAATAATATTTCATGTAACATCAAATATGAAATGAAAGCATGAATTGTGGCAGCATTCACGAACTTAAAAAAGGAGACCGTCTTGAAGAGATTTAGGAGATACGGAAGTCGTTTGGAAACCATCGTTGAAGCCATTGGCGACTTTATTAAACAAATTTGCTCTTTACTATTTCAAGATATTTTTGTGTATTCTGTATAAATATATCTATTCAAATGAGATCTAAGTGTTATATTCACTTTGACTATATTTTCCAAAATGTCCTCTTCCCATTCTTTATATTCGCAAGTATACACCTTGATTCCTGATTGTCCTAAGAGATTTAAAACATTTTTTTTTGTGAAAAGACAAAATATATATTATTGGTTAAAGTATATTAAAACGCACCTATATAGTTTATTGTGTAATTGTAAAATTAAACTTTTTAAAGATATTTATGAGCTTATTTTGAGTGAATGAAGATGATGTCTGACCCGGTTTTATTAAATTTCAAAGTATTCACTGAAAAGAAAAGGAAAGAAGATGTGTAAAGTTATCTAAATTCTTTTATTTCACAAAAAAGTAAACGGAAGGAAGTTGGTGGAAAGCAATAAATAAAAATTAAATTTTCATTTAAAAATAGCTCCAGGTTTATTTGGTATCCTGAGTCAATAATCATATGAGACCCTTTAAATGTTCATCGGTGAAAATCTTGAAAGCGTCAGCTGCATTATCCGGTGAAAAGGATATTTAATCAACATTGATTATTTGTTGAGAAGCTGCAAATCCAACTTTGCACTTACATCTGACCCCAGGCAATTTTCAAATATATATTGGGAAATGGAAGATTTGTTTAAATAGAACATCATCGAATAAAGTGGGCATCACCGCTCTATCAACTCCGGCGGCAATAATTTTGGAAACAGTATTTGAATTAAATTAAGAGCAATATCTCAAAAGGATCACCATATATGTCTCCATTTATCTATGCAAACTCAGGAATGTTAAATGATATGGTACAAAGTGTGAGAAAACATGCCGAAATTTCAGTGAATATAATCACATATGAAGATAAATGCTAACAAAATTTGATAGAATTTCAAGACATAGAACGGGTAAAGATCAGGAATAGAACAATGGTTAACGACACACTATTAATATTGTCCATATAATGTAGAGTCACCTTGTTTGCTCCAATTTCAAATATTACCAAGTTAATTCTCAAAATTTTAAACACCATTATATATATATATATATATATATATATATATATATATATATATATATATATATATATATATATCAGAAAACACATTGTATATAGATATATGTACCAAAATCACGCAAATATCTTGAAAAACTAAAGAATAAATTTATTCAGTAAAATCGTCATTAGCTTCAATAGCGGCCTCCAGACGAATTTCGAATCTCCAGCATCTCATCTGGACTGTCGCTTTTTTAAATTGGGGAATGCTGCCATAATCTTTGCATTGAGTTCATCATTAATGTTAAAAGGAATGTCGTTGGTGTCTCATCCAACTGCGCCCCTTATATTATAATCAATTTGTTCCAATCTGGCAAGCTAGCTGGCCGGATAAATGTGGTGACATAGTCGTAGATATCACTGACTGCCCTGACTGGGTCCTCCTTTCTGGCATGTTGCAGAATGCTGTTGAGAGAAATAGTTTCTTCCAGCATCCGCTCTCTTTACCTAGGCCAGCACTGAATCCTTCATGTAATTGATATAGGCCTGTCTGTTGAGTCTGAGACACTGTAGGAAAATGAATGGAGGCATAACGTCACATGTGATCACTCAAAAACATGCGTAATCAGCGTTAGACTCATCCAACTGTTTCCAAATAGTCGGCACTGTCGTCAGATTGTACATACATACATACATACGTACATACATACATACACACACACACACACATCCATATATATATATATATATATATATACACACATATATACATCCATATATATATATATATATATATATATATATATATATATATATATATACATACATATATATGTGTGTGTATATATATATATATATATATATATATATATATATATATATATATATATATATATATATATATATATCCATATATATATGCATCTGTCTCCGCCTGGGAATACATTTCTTATAGTTTTGGTCTTATTATCGTCTAAATAAGTGTCACTGCCCGCTTCATAATTATTGTTCATATGTTTTTATACTTCTGATTACAACCTCATTGAATCCTCTCATGAATATAATAAATAACAAAAGCAAACCTTCAGAATATTTTTTCATTGGAATTTTAAGTTTGAAATGAAATTTATATGAACAAATCATTTCGCTCTCCAAAGAAATAGGAACATTAAGCACGGAAATAATATGATTTCCTAAAAATCTAAAACATATTATCATTATATATGGTCATTAAGAAGCAGTAATTTAAGAGAACGTTACTGCTGTTAGGCTTGATAATAATTTATTTTAATGGCTGTTTTGTTAGCATGTTTACAGTGTTATATCTAAAAATCAAACCATACCAAAATGTAATTGATAACGAAAAAGAGGACACACACATACGCACACTCAATCATTCTCTCTCTCTCTCTCTCTCTCTCTTTTTGTTTAAAACCACACGATATTCATTGATTATACTGGTAAAAGGAAAATATATTTGCATGTTTTGTATTTTGATTTAAAATATTAAGTAAGATGATATGATTCTTTATTTAACGACATATTTTCAATCCTCATATCAAAAATACTCTCCCCATTAATGAGACAGTGTTTTAATACTGTGTGCAAGGGTGTGTTTTTAAATCTCTGAATTATCTCAAACAGTCACATATGACAATTATTTATAACGCATACTAAAAAGATGAAATTGCCTGTGTTGAAAAGGATCCAATTTAATTTAGTAGAGATGTAATCTATTAATTAGAATTCTTCATATTTGCAATGAACTATATTAATAATGACCGAATTCTATACTTCCTTCGATACAGGCAAGTCGAATAGGTTCAGAGGTAGCCAAAGGCTAACATAATGATGTGTCATTCACCAACCAGAAATGTGGGCGGAAGATTTCTTGTAAGCTGCTCTTATTATAAGCTTCGTTTCGGTACGAATGTTATATACAATCTTCCTTTCGTGGCATCAAGACATGTTTATGTTTATTGTCAAACGATTTTACCTATTATCATTGACCAGAACATTTGCGCAGAAGGATTTTTGTTTGAATAAGTAATGGCTAGGCAAATTGAAATTTAATTTTTCCGTTCTTTTTGTTTTCATGTCAATCTGGTCCTACTTGGTCTTCTCTCATAAATATTTTCTACTTTTACTTTATGGGGTATGATACGAGTTAAAACGTGACTTCAGAATATTCAAATTCAGTCTTCCTTTTTTATGGTTGTTTTCACTTATTTCAGTCCAGAATTGTCCTATTTTCACATATCGAGTAGACTCTAGATAGATGTATGCTTGGAAAACAAGCTATTCATTTTGAAAAAGTCGCTAGTAAAATATTATGGATTTTTTTTTTTTAGTAATTTCAACCCAAGCAATCGATGAAGTCACTAAGGAGCAATGGGTAACTGAGAGTGAAAGAAACTGAGAATAGTGTTGATGGGAAGAGAAGAAGTAAAAAGAACATGATTTAAGGAGACAGATACTGACGAATCACACTAAATTTATATATATTTTCGAAGATTGTAATTAAAAGAAAAGGAAGAAGATTAAAGTGATTTTCATGTCGAATAGTGTGAGAAGGAGAAACCATTTGAATAGAATTTATGTTTACATAAATTAATTTCAAGTGTAATATCATTAGATACCGTACCTATGAGAATTACTATTGTAACAGGACTAAATAATCAGGTCTTTCGGCATAGATACCGGGTCAAGAACCGTGTAAATCTGGGAGGTCATTGATAAAAAAAACAGGGAAAATTAGGTCCCAGGATAGAGTCCTGGTGGACATCTGCATAATTTATGAAAAAGATTAAAAAAGTCAACATATGTCTTTCCTAGCAACAATACTAATTTTAAATCAATGTTTTTACTAATTATGATATTAAGTATGTTTTAATAAAATAATAAATCAACATATATTGGTTATGTTATAAAATGGACCTCGAGTAGGTTTATATTTCATTTCTCTAATCAAATAGTATTATGTAAACGTATCACACAAATTTACTGCCAGTCCCATCTAATTGTCCTAATCGAATTCAACCCATAGAACGCAACGAAGCAACTGAGACAAAAAGGGTTACTGATTGTGAAAGTATTAGAAAAATAGGAACATTATCATGAAGCGAAAAAAATAGAAGGACAATTAGGAACACAGTTGATAACGATATACATTGCATTTAAATTTTTGAAGATCAAAGTTGATTGGAAAGCATGGATTCGGGAGCGTTTCCACAAGTGTGAAAGACGAGAAAAGAACAACATTTAGTATAGAAATTACGCTTCTGTAAATTGTTGATAACTTGTTGCTAACCTAATTCTGTGTTTAAATTCATAAATTCTAGATACAATATCGAAGGTCTCATTAGAAGCAGTTACCATAAAAATATTTATAGAATAGGCACAGGGAAGCAAGTTTACGGTGGTGGGGACGTGTCTGAATTCAAGATACCAAGTCAGGAATAATGATAGCGCTGATTCTTCTTAGGATTTGGTACGGAAACATAAATTGCAGCAATATTCGAAGCAAGGACGAATGGTAGATTTATCGATATGTAAGATAGATTAAGGAGAAAAAAATTGTCTCGCATCGCAATGAACCAACATTTTTAGCAGGTGTCCTAGCAATGAATTCAGTATAGTTTTCCATATCATGTCCGTCGAAAATGTTAACCGGAGAGGGTGAAATGAGTTATTCTACTGGCAGTTAACCTCGGTAATGCGGACGGAGGCCAGAATAGATAATTAATAGATATCAGCTTTCTTTTGGCAGCATTAAAATTAACAAGTCATGCTTTTCGCCCCGTTAACAACAGTTTGTAGATCATTTTCTTAGAGCAGCTTCCAATTTTACTTAATCGAAACGAACAGACTTACTACCGCGATAGGAGTAAATGGAATTGTCAGCAGCATAGATAGCAAGTTGAAAGTTTATGTCATCAAGAAGATCATTGATGGAAATTAAGAACAGAAAACTAAGGATAGAGCCCTGGAAGTCACTTGCATTTGGCCCAAAAGTATATACAGGTGGATAACTTTCATTTCGTGATTTGATTAGATAGATTAAACAAGTTAAAAAATTCATCAGGAGACCACAATTTTAAAACTTGCGCAGAAAACCGTTATAGCAAACGCTGTCGAACGGTTTCAAGGTGTTTTCATCGAAATTTGTTTGAAAATAACTATACTCTGTTTTTCTAAAGTTAAAGAACGTGTAAAGATCTTTTAATCCAAAAAAAGAAAAAAAAAGTTCCAACTAGATGCACAATTATTAAAATAACAGGGTAAGTCCATATGTATTTCGAACTACTATTGTTGAAAAAAAGAACAACGCAACGTTTAACCCAGTAATTCTCCTTACTTTTCGCAATTGTCATCGTAACTTAAAATTTACGTCATGTCACTTTAAAGCTCACAGTTGATTAGACAGGAGGAGAAAGTATTAAGGTTGGGATTAAACGGATCAAATATGTGTTGTGGCTGGTGTAGACCTTAATATCAAATTATTTCCTTTGATTTTGTGCTAACAAGCCCTCTGAGAAGAAAAGTGCACACCAATAAAATATGTAAAAATATCTGGCTTTCGTACGACTTCACACGAGGATGTGCATTATTGATAAATATTGGAAATTTGGTTCGATTACATAGAGTCAATCTAATTGCGGAACTTTGGAAATGAAGATATATGGAGTATCAACAAACACAGAAACACACAAAGACACAGAGAAACACACAAAGATACACAAATTTGTGTATATATATATATATGCGGGTGCATATATATATATATATATATATATATATATATATATATATATATATATATATATATATATATATGTGTGTGTGTGTGTGTGTGAATATATATATATATATATATATGTGTGTGTGTGTGTGTGTGTGTATGTGTGTGCCGGAAAATCCTGTTAAATCATTCAGTCAAAAGAATTATACTTTTTTTTAACAACATTATTTGGGATTATCGTTCTGACGTGAGGTTCCAACATGAGAAACATTGATGATATAAATAAATACTTGGTCGTGATAAAATGCACTAAGAAGTTTAGAAAATTTGTAGTAACTAATGTAATTGTATGAGATGGCGATAGAGCGTTAATAAAAATTATTTTTTAAAAGTTTTTCTCTTAAGTCACGTTTATTGGAAGTTTCCTGACTACACAGACGTGACCACTCGTCAGAAGAGTTCAATTCTGTTCTTACGAGTGGTTGCTTATTAAGTGAAAAAGCTGTTTCATATATATATATATATATATATATATATATATATATATATATATATATATATATATATATATATAGTGATAAAGAGAGAGAGATCCAATTTTTCAAAAAATAAGCCAGTTTCTCTGAAGTTCGCAAAAACGTGAAATACGGGGTTGCAAACTACTATCCATGTTATCGTGTGTGCGTATATATATATATATATATATATATATATATATATATATATATATATATATATATATATATATATATATATATATATATATATATATATATATATATATATATATATATATATTAGTGCACACATCGACTAATGCATAATGAATGGCCAAAATATAACTATAAGCATAAGAAATATATTAGCAGATATCACCAAAATATTAGATTGATGCAAAAATAATGACGTAATAATGTCGTTTTTTGATGTTAAAAATACGTCAAAAAAAGACATTATTACGTCATTATTTTTGACCCAACCTAATACCTCGCAACACCCGATGCAAGTACAGCTTCAAAAACCTATACTTTATTATAATACAAAATAAATAGCTAATATTAAACAAAATATCATTTCCCACAGTAGATTCTATACTAAACTGCATACAATATATTTAATATATGCACATATTATATTAGTATTAAAAATTGAAAAAGTAATAACAATAATAATAATAAAGTAAAATAAATTAAATGAGTAAAATAAAATAAAATTAATAAATAAAACATTAGATTTGTTCAGCCTTGTCCCAATGATCGTTACATATGACTCCATGCTAGATTATTTCAAATCACCCGCTTCCCAAATAATACCTGGATAGAGAAAAAGGAATTCTAGCTATAACACAGAGAAAACATTGGTTCTTTATAATGGCTGCGAAGAGTTGAACAAAATTATAACAAAATATGAACATCCGATTCTATATTCACAACTTCGAGCACACATAATACTAAACAACTTATACGGAAACTGGAAACAATATAATTATAAATTAAACAGTCAGAACTTGTCGATTATTTTTTTAATCAAAGTTGTTTGTGTATATGTGTTTGCGCGTATATATATATATATATATATATATATATATATATATATATATATATATATATATATATATACATACATATATATATATATATATGCATATACGTATATATATACATATATATATACACATATATATATGCACACACACACACACACACACACACACATATATATATATATATATGCATATACGTATATATATACATATATATATACACATATATATACACACACACACACACACACACACACATATATATATATATATATATATATATATATATATATATATATCAGGATTGATAGAAAGAATACTGACGAAAATATCTTCTTACTTTCATATATTACATGCACACAAATAAATTTATTTGCAATATAGCAACTAATTATTCTAGGGTTCTTTTAAATGCGGGTTTACTTGATCGCGGTAATCAATCGAAGTCAACTTTTCGTAAATTGTACTTAATAATATCCCCGAAGTGCCAGAGTAGTAAGTCCGGTAATTGGCATATTCCAACGTGAATCCATATCATGCTCCTTTTCAGTGAATAGGTGAAAATTCTGCACTTCAATTATTGTCTATATTTATCCGCTCGTCATATGTTCGTCGACTGCCCCTTGTACATTATAACTTACCTACTCACAAGTACAGGAATGCTTAAGCAATATAAATTATAGATATGTAATTCAGGTTATTCAGATGCATTAGGCTCCGTGACAGTCGCTGGCTTAAGATTATATGCCAGGTAGAGATAAATGTCTTCTTTTGTAGCACAAATATAGATTCTAGCCTGTCAGCCACAGCATTCAGCTAAAACCATAGTCTTATCCTATTTAGAACATTCTCCTAACCGACGACTGACTCCATTACGGGGGATGTGTACTGATCTAGTAAAAACAAAATGTATGTATTACTCAGCATAGGAAACGCTTTTTTCTTAATGTATCAGAAAAGAGTATTCGGGTTTATACATATATTTATTTATATTTTAATTTGGTTTAAATGAAAAGTTCTTATCGACGCGTATTGGTTGATATCTGTTGATTTTTCTTTTAATCGTATAAAAATCAATAAACAGTTATGAGGTTCTACTGAGTACTATCAATGATGCCATAGATAGAATTCTAGAAGTAGAATTCTAAAATAAAAATAGGAACAACAACGAAATACACATTCAAAAAAAGTGTTGACATTTATGAAAGACAAAATTTGTTACAGGATTGTTGGACCACCCATTGCGTTCAGGTACTAGTGGAAGGACAACATTGAACGCGACAAAACCCCAAGGGACCCAAACGCAGAATAGATCTACATGGTTATAACGGCCAAAACGGCGGAAGAGGCCAAGGCCAGTCGACCTTACGTAACCAAGGCAGCCCTAGACAGACCATGCATCCGACAGACTGATGTAACCAGGTTTGCCTGATATTAATTCGCTTTGAAGCGGGAGTGAAGCGTTTCTAGCCAATTTTCTGGGATTCACCATCGCGCAGAGTTTTCCACCAAAATAAATTCACGCAAATAGTCTCGTCAAACTCTCTCTGATTCATAACCAACTAAGCCATCACCAACAGGGCTAAGTAAAAGAATAGGGAGAGAGGATGATTATCCACATGTTGGGATGCGAACTGGTGCCGAAATTATTACTGGATATGAAGAAAATGAACATTGAAGAGACTGAGCCAAACGTAGTTAAACCAAACACCGCACATTGCTACAAAATAAAAAAAATAAAAAGGCATTAACATTTAAATTCATCTGATCTTAAATAACAGAGACAGAACAAGACATTCACATGGCTCTCATGCATTGTTCGAAGCACATTGAGAAATATCTAAACTATTGGCGATATGTAGCCACTTTCTAAGAACAATGGTAAAAATTGCTTCGAACGAATAAATCCGGTAGGACATAGCGATAACTGCCTTTGCATTGGGAAAAAATGTATGTAGATAGAAAAAGAAAAACAATATTTTCGGGGGATAATTGATTTTGTTTTTATTTTTCCAGAATGCCAAACCCATATCAAACCCAAAATAAACGATTTTTTATTTTACGAATAAAATATTTTGAAGGGTCGACTATATCAATGTTTATTTTCCTACATTTACGGGTAGATATCCCGGCATTAAGGAAGCTCAATGGAAAGGTGGACCAGGTGAGAGCTGTA
The DNA here is from genome assembly GCA_963932145.1 of Acanthosepion lycidas. NCBI lineage: Eukaryota > Metazoa > Mollusca > Cephalopoda > Sepiida > Sepiidae > Acanthosepion > Acanthosepion lycidas. Next base: position 101,322,308 of record OZ010571.1, read on the forward strand.
GAAAATGGATGATCATTCATTTGTGAAAAATGAACGTTAAAAAAAACATCTAGGGATAGCTAAAGTCAACAATTTATCTTCATCAACGTTTGGAAAACATTGTCACAATATCCTTATGCTAATTCTCTGTGATAGCTCGATTTAAACAGAAATATATATATATATATAGATAGATAGATAGATAGATAGATAGATAGACAGATAGATAGATATACATATAGATAAAGATATATATATATATATATATATATACATATATATATCTTATCTAAAGATATATATGGATATATATATATATATATATATATATGTGTGTGTGTGTATGTGTGTGTGTATTACATGTTGATATAATTCAATACCAAATAAAATATTAGGTTGGTGCAAAAATAATGACGAAATAATGTCGTTTTTTGACGTTAAAAATACGTCAAAAAACGACATTATTACGTCATTATTTTTGCACCAACCTAATATATGGCCATTTTGTCCTGGAGTGGGTTTTTAACACCAAGGAGTTAGATAAAAACAAAATGAATCATAAGGTTTTGGTAAATAGGAAGAAAGATGAGGGAAATTCTTCACTAAGAGAAAATGTATTTAAAATGGGAAGGTGAATAGAAAGATAAAGAGAGAAAATTGAGAGAGAGAGAGAGAGAGAGAGGGTGAGAGAGAAATGAAAGGAATCCAATAGCGAGAGGAGTAGTGGAAATGAATAGTACAGAGAAAAAAAAAAATAAAAATGATCAAATCTGTCAAGATATAGTCTGACCGTGACCTTTATTTAACACGTTCGAAATGAGAATTTACATAATGAAACACAGTCTTTAAAAATTCAGAAAAAGTATTTTTTAGATGAAATTAAGTAAATTTTAATAATTAATATATATTTTAAAATATTAAAAAATAAATTTTATAATAAACGCTAACTAAATAGGGTTAAATAAAAAAAATGTTTAGTATGTAGAATTAATTAAATAATAAAGAAGAAATTTAAAACGAATAAATAAAAAGAGAATATTCGTTTTAATCTCGTATTAAATAAATATTAGATAATTTTGTTAAATAGATTTAGAAAAAAAAAGAAGTATAAAAATAATTTAATAAATACATAAAGATAAAACTAGATGGAGAAATAAGACCAAATTAGTACAATATGAATAAATTAAAAATAGGATAATAAAAAGTATAGATTAAATTATCTATTAATCTAGATTATGGATAAAAATTTAGATTACAATTTAATACTTACAAAGGCTCTTAAAATTTAAATTTTAAAGAGCTCTTTCAGAAGGGAGTTTATAATATTACTATAGACATGAACACAATTTGATAAACGGTCAGTAGTAATTACAAAAAAGTTAATTAAAAGTTAAAAATAAAATAAAATGTTATTACTTTTATCTAAATGCATTTTCTTAATTTATAAAAATTGTGTTTCATTATGTAAATCCTCATCTTGAACAAGAGTTAGCATGTTAAATACTGATCAATTTCACCCCATGTCTATACGAATTTCAAAAATTTTCATCTTAATTTCTCTCTATATTATGTACTAGTGTAAGTATTCTACCCCTCCCTAATTGATTCCTTTCCTTTCTCTGTCTTTTTTCTATCTTCATCATTCTGTTGAAAAGCCCGTTCGAGCGAAATAGCTATATATCATATGGGTTATTGTAATTTTTACTACATGTAATTCATATATTCTCTATAATAAATATACTGAGCTCTCTTCTGTGGATCATTTTAATATTTCATATCACTAGATTACTAGGATTCTATTAGATTACTTACCACAAATTTGTACCTATATATATATATATATATATATATATATATATATATATATATATATATATATATATATATATATATATATATATACTACAGGATAATGTTTGTGGTCACCCTACATTTCATTAAATAACGCCTTAAAATGAGATATTTTTTAATTGGATTTTAAGCAAAAGATAAAATTTCACGACTTAAAATATATTTCCTTTTATTTTTCAGTTTTTCACCAGGCTCCGCTTAATACCAAAAGGTTCGACATTGGATTCGTCTGTCCACATTACATTTTGCTAAATTATGAATATAATAACTTTTATTTTGTTTTCTTCATTAACCCTTCAGGAAATATTTTGAAATTACCAAATAGAAAAAAAAATTGAGTCAGGGAAAAGAAATAAAAATAAAGTAAAATATCATTCGATTTTACAAAGATGATGTACCATCTGATGTGCGAGTAACGAATTCTCCTTTTAACAAGACAAGGATCAAAAATACCCTTAAAAATAATAGCAACATTACCTGAGTCAAAAAAGAGAAAGATAATTAAAGAAATTATGGCATGGCTGCCTCAATAATCTACCCTTGAATTCAATCAGTATAGGGGGAACTGAATAGTATAATTTGAAGAGAATACGCAAAGAAAGAGTGTGGGCTTTTTCCCTGATTAAAAAAATACAGAGGAAAGTCTACCAGTTACTTTCTAGATCAAAACTCTTGAAAGAATACCAGTAATTTGTAAAGCAATAATTAAGGCAGGTGGCTGTTTTAAAAGCAAAAAAAGATGGACTTGTCTGAATATTTTCTATTGTTAAGTGCTTATGTTTGTCAAAATAAAAGCTGAAAGGCTGTAGTTTTCCTTTAAAATATACAAAATTTTAAGATTTATTTTTATAGAAGTTCAGATTTGCTGCGTAAATTTTACCTCTCTTGTATATAAAATGAAATAATTATAATATAATTATAACTATTTTTAAACGTGAAAACATTATAAAAATATAAATATTAAACTTCCTTGAAAGAGAAAATTATCCTAAAATCATCTATTGCTAAGATTTCTTCTGTAATAATTAAGTAAATCAATGCGGTATCTACAAAAACATGTTAATGATTAGAGTATTATATTATTGAAGCACCATATGTTAGAACGCCTACAATATCTACAATCAAAATCTAGTATCCCTTTTTTATTCTCCATACACCGGCATCAAACCTTGCTGTATCCTAGGGAGATCAAATCATAAGCCTGAAAATATAGGGTATTTTACTCGCATTTATTTAATCATTCGGCGACAATAAACATAAGTGTATATTTGGACTATATTCTTTATAATTATCTGAAAATACTTTAAAACTCATCAACGCAAGCTGAAATGCATCAATGATGTATTCAATAATTATTGTGCCTTGTGAGTAAGTATTTAAGAATCATGCAAAGCATATATGGAGATTAATACTCGTTGATGAATTCAAGAAGAGATTTATCCTGTAGTATCAAATTCAATGGTTATTTTCTTTTAAAGATATACTTTTATGCCAAGTCTATATCATGCCTTGGTATAATAGATAGTCGATTAGCAAGAGAAACCGAAGAACGGAATTCGAAATCCAGTTGGTTTCGTTACATATATTTACATGCAAATACCTTTGGGAAAGTTACGAATACATATCCTCTCAACAACTATGAACTACATAACTGAAATTCGTTTATTCAAATAAAATTGTTTCATGCAATATCACTTCGAAAAAAATGGAAATCCATTCTGAAATGATAAAGGAACGCAGGTGTAGGCTTTAAGAAAGATTTATTCAACTGAGAACGTGCGCGTATAGTGTCCCTTTATAGTCCCAGTAAACAGAAATACATCTCTCAAAGATGAGAGTAATAAAACAAGGGGAAACTTCTCTTGATTTTTTCATAACACATTCTTACAATACAACATATTATTGTGCGGGAAATAAAAAATAAAGTGTTGATAAGCTGTAAAAGAAACGAGGAGATTAAGTCTTATCTTGGTTCTTCTTGTAATTCAAATTAACAATTGCTTAGGTATATTTTTGGTTTTTATTTCTTTGTATTTTTTACCGTAAGTTTCCTCCTGTGCGATGCCTGGTGGGGACGCAATATGTTAAGGGGTAGGAGGGTAAGTTAACTGTTAACAGATAACTCTAGAATAGAACAGGTTAAGATTGTTGTAATCTAGAAAACCTCCTCTTGGGAATCTGTAGCGTCGTGCAGTGGTTTGCGGGAAGCAATTGTTTCAGTAGAATTTATTTTTCGCCGATATAATACGGAGTGTAAAATCTCGTTTCTTCTTGTCGTTATTCAAATTGACAATTACTCTGACGTATTTTCTTGTACATCATCTGTCTTTTGAAGTTCTACTAGGAACCTCGATTTTACTACTCATAGTACTTACAAATAGTCAAGTAAAAACTCATATTCCCATAACTTCTAAGAATTATCTCAATTCTTCTCCCAGATCAAAGTCGTAATGATGCGTGAGCAAATGTTTTCTAACACTAATGTTTTTTTTTTACAAAATAAGCAAAGGAATACTACTTTCATGGTCAGATGATGAAAAAACGTTAAAAACACAAAAATAAATTTTCAGCAGAATATTTATTTTACTTTTAATAACATTAATATATCTGTCTTTTTTTTTAAAGATTTTCAACCATTATTTAATAATTGCATTATATTAGCATTTTGTCATTGCCTCTTAGATAAACGTCAAAATATTATGTATGTTCTGCTGCCTATTATTTATTATTCCATCAAAATTAAATAAGTCTAAAATATTGTGAAATAAATTATTTATTCTGTGTACGTACGTACATTGAATGTGATACGTAATAGCACGTGTTATATTGTTGCTACTAACAATAATAATAACAACCGTTGGTTTAATGTTGCTATTAATGTTCTAATCGTGACAGTTTATCTTGAGCTGTTGTTATGAGAGTGAGGCTAATTTTAGTACGGTCAAGGATATATAGGTATATCTAGAATCAGGAGTTCGTGACAGCATTGCAACGTAAGTCAGGACATATACGGTGTATGAATTACTTGTTTTTTTTGTTTTTTTTTTAATAAGTTATTTCTGCGTCAGTTACGTTCACCAAACAAATTAAATGCAATGATAGCTGTGTAGTTGAATTATAGATTTTCAACTGTTTTGATTGGCTACCGAAAATCAACATAACAGTGAGTGATCAAGAAGTTTTGATCATATTTTATATATTGTTTTTGATCGTTGGATGACAACGTTGTCTGTAGTTTTCGATGGAGGAATTGCTATACTTTACCGAATTTATTTTAAATAGTATTTTTATCTAGTTTTTTTTTCCTTGAATTTATAGGTTTCTTTCGATAACATCAATCTAAAGAATCGGTAACTAGAGAGAGAGCCAGATAATCTCCTAGCCGACACCAGACAGAATTATCATTTCTGATGCATAACGATAACACATATTATAGACACATGGATGGCGTATCTTAATTTACAATCAACCACTAACAATATCGAGTTCCTCTTCAATGGTGAATTAATCACTTGGAACCAAAGAACGAACATCTGTTCGTCTGTGTAGCGGTTAAAATTTAGTTTCGAATCGTATAAGTTTCTGCTATCCGAGTAACGAACTTTGTTCATCGATTATAACTATCAGATCACTGATGTGCTCCAGATATAAGCTATGTGTTTTTGCGATGGTATAGTCAGGTTGTTATAAAAGGAAGTCTAATCGGATTCCAAAAAATTAAAGGAAAAAGCAAAACTGAAACACTCTAAAACCATGTATCTATAAAAAGTACAACTCGTGTGTTGAACTATGTTCTTTTATGAATTGAAAGACCTAAAATATTGTGAAAGCATAAAGAAGACACTAGAAATGTAGAAACCACGTAGATTATTCGGTCGTTTTAGTTTAATTGCACAATTAGAATACAACGAACAAAACACAAATATGTATGTTCCTTGCTTGGTTTTTGCTTCATGCCAGATCATAGATTCACAACAATTATATTAGAAATCCTACATTATATAACATACAGGATATAGTGATCAATAATGTTAAAAATCCATCAGCAGTAATGTTTACATACGTAGAAATGAAGGAAATTTTGACGTTAGGTGAAACTACAGAAAAATAGGATTCTCCAATATATATTAGAATCTACTGGATTTTAAATCGCTATACTTCAAAATTGTTAACAGCAATGAATGATATGAGAATAATACAGAACTTATGCTGAGGGAAAATCCTCTGCATGTGAATAGTTAATGATCTCAGTAAATATACAAAAAAAAAAAAAAGAAAAAAAAACGAATGTAAGACAAGGGTATGTCTTTTGAAAGGACTTGTTGAACATTTACAGTGATGCGATACTGTGATTACAAGAAATACTATCAGGAATTATTATTGGTGGAGATAAGGTCAACAAAAAATATACACACATATCAAAGTTGTGATAGCAGACCCAGAAATGCTACTCCAAATCTACTACGTAGGTTAATAAAAGAAACGTAAAGAAAGGACTAACAACCAATTGCAAGAACACATCATATATGCTTGTCAACAACAGTAAGAACCCAGAATGTAACTTCCTAATTGGAAAAACCAAAATATAACAATACAAAATTTAAATATGTGGGGAGTTTTCTAACAGTAAGACGGAAGGAGCGATACCAAAATGTGTAGGCCCATTGGAATAGCAAATTATGCTTTCCAAATCCTAAGTAGAGTATTAATAACTGAAAATATTACTAGAAACAAAAACAAAAAATATTATATTAAACTATTATATAAATCATTGCTCATCTGTGTTGAACAATCTCATCACAGTGTATGAAGAGTAAACTGGAGTTCACATAAATATGAATCTACAGTAGGATAGTTTTATTCACATAGACTGAAAATGTGAGCAACAGGGAACTTCAAGAAAATGGAAACAGAAAGAACTTACAATGAGAAAAGCCAATAGATATCTGCAGGTACATCATGAGAAAATGAAGACTAGATAATCTGAAAGTGACATAAAAATATTGAAGGCAAGACGAACAAATGAAAGAAGTTGCCAATCTACCTAAGTATTATAAATATAGGGTAGAAAAGCGATTAAGATAAAGATAATACAAAAGTTAGTAAATTCTACAATTATGTGGAGAGATTGGGAGAGCCATTAACCCAGCTCATACATTATTATTATTATTATTATTATTATTATTATTATTATTAATAATAATAATAATAATAATATACCTCAGAAATGACTCAACTTTACGTATCGGTTCACACACATTTGAGAATAACTGCATGCATCCTTTTAAATGAGGTCATTATTTCTGCATTTTTTTTTGGTGGGGGGAAACAATTTTACAATTAAATATGGATGTTTGCCGTCTTTATATCAGGATGTAAGAAACCAGTTACACATTAATTCGCGTGGTTAGTCATTGAGGATCTGTTAAAAATACTAATACTGGTTCGGGATGAATGCGAGTGTTAATACCAGAATGCCGCATTTTCGTATAATAGGATTCCACCTAAGACTGATCACAAAGAAGAAATCGTATATATACATGTGTGTTAGCAACAGTGTTATACATAACCATTTTGTTCAGCAAAAATAAAATCATTTTGTTGTATATTCATTCATTCTTCGAGAAAATATAAAGTGTTTCGATGCTCGAGCAGTTCAGGTCAAAGTAAATTACTTACATCGACAGGAGTTCTAGGAGATCTCTAACCAAATTAACAATAGAGACAATACTTCTCTAAACAAATTGACAATAGGGGCAAAACATCAGTGCCTACTAATTTAAATGGCCCCGAGTTAATCTCATCCTCATCGGACACGGCGAAACTCTTCGCATCCATCTTTGCCTTGAATTCAACGTTAAATGACAAAGGCCATTCCATTCCCGACCTTCCACATCGCACTGAGCATTTTCATTACATCACGGGAATTCAGCAGATATATCAAAGCTTTTGACCCTAAGAAAGCTGCCCCTCGTTGGAGAATATGAAACCTGATTTATCCCGAACTAGTGAAACTAACAGCTGTTTGATGGAGAAATCCTTCCCGGATCTGTGAAAAGTGTCCAGTGTATGCCCAGTTTTCATGTATACGGGTGAGCGATCATCACTCTCAAAATATATACCCTACGATGTCCTCTGTGTCATTAGCAATATCTTTCAAGCTAAAATCAACAAGAATGTTGGTGATCATCTCAAATATTACAAAATCCTGAGCAACAAACAGTAAGGATTTCGATCTTTTTGGTTTACTACGGATATCTTAACTGCGATTACTTCAGATATCAAAACTGTGTTAATTAGTGACGCACTTGACAATAAATAAATCTTAAGGAAAGTAGCATGAGATAATTTAAAACGGTTACTGCTCAATTTCTCGAGCTATGTAGTCAGCCTAAGAGTCTTCTCAGTTATAAAACGCTTTCTAACAAGAAGGTCGTTGAAAGTAATTGCTAATGGCCAGTAATCTAAGCCTCAGGGTATCAACGCGGACGTCCCTTGAGGTTCGCTTATTTTTGAATATCTGTGCTGATGATACAATGATATATAGGTCCACCTCCAAAACCTTCTTGACCATGGCAAATTATCACTCCTGCGACCTAACTCTAGCAGCTCAATGGTGTTTGTGGTGGAGAAATGGCTGGCCACATTCAATGACTCAAAGACCGAACTAGAGACCATCCATCATCAAGGAACGAACCCAGAACTTTCACCAATCGTGATGAACGGATGTTCACTCTGGGAGAACTCGTGCTTTGAGCGTCTATTTTCAACCCAACCTCAAGTTGAACTCGTACATACGATCCATCGATAAGGTGTTGAAAAATGTTTTGTTCCACGTAACGCTCCAGCAAAGACCTCACTCTTGTTATCCTCTAACTTTACAAGAACCAGATCAGACATAAAAGGGAGTACTGCTGTTATATATAGGCAGAAGTTTCCCACTCTTCACATTCCACTCGCGCAGTAGTCCACCTCCTTGTAGTTGCAAATGTTTTCCACTCCTCAAACCCCTTCCTCACAGACGAAATGACGCAAGCCTCTATCACTATCTTCTCTATCTGCTCTATCGCTATTTCTGTGAAGAGGGTTCAGAAGAACTACACACCTTACTTCCACCAGTAATACCCTACAGAGCTAAGACTCGCCATGCCACACACATTGTAGCGAACAAGCCTCATTTTCTCCATAAAACCCAAATGAGATGTACATTCTACACAAACATCTTCTTCCCATGAACCGCTGTCTTATGGAACAGGTGGATGCTTCTCCAAACACTACAATCTTAACCTTTTCAAATCTCAGGGTAACCGTTATCTTCAACACATATCCGCCTAAACTGTACCGATGACACTCTAACCCTCGACTTAGTGTAGCCCCTGGGCTTTGTATAAGAAAAATTGCCTTCAAGAAATGATTGATCCTAACTTCTTTTTTTTAAGCGTTTCACCCCAAGCAAGGTGAGAAGCCACTAGGACGCAAGGGATTACAGAAAATTTGGAGCAAGTTCAGATAGGAGTGATAGAAGAAAGGATAAGGAGAAGGGTAGTGGATAGATCAAGGCAACTGGAGATGTCGATTGACATTACATTTGAATAGCTTATTATAGATTATAGCTCTCAGGGAAACAGGAATAGGGAAGGGAGTTCCACAGGCGAGAGGTGCGAGATATGAAGCTATTGGAGTAGAAGAGACGGCTACATTTAGGAGTTTCGACAGTGAAAGGGTGAGAGCGGGATGCCAGCCTCGTAGGCCGCTTGAACTCATGAAGTCTGGGAACCAGCGAATGCAGCCCATCGGAGCAATTGCCATGAAAGTATTTGTAAAACAGACAGAGAGAGGCGACGGCGCGTCTGTGAGAAAGTGACTGTAGACGAGATGCCAGAGCAGAGCCAATTATATTGCATATCCACCTCTGGAGCCTAAAAAGAACCCCAAGGCAAACGGAAGGGGCTCCTGACCATATATGGCAGCAATACTCAACTTGCTTCAATATACTATCCTTTCTAGCTCTGACCAATGATTACCGCCATACTATCCCTCAAATTTCCTCTCCTGCTATTCCTCTACACAAGATGCTTCAGTAAGTTACTCGATGTTCCATCTATCATTCTTGGCATTCATATTTTTCCTGGAGGTAACAGTTCTCCAAGCACGCATTTCACATTATGTCTCATAGCAAGACTATCTATCTATCTATCTATCTATCTATCTATCTCTCTCTATATATATATATATATACATATCTCTTTCTGATTCTAAAAACAGGTGTCCTTTTCGGTACCATTTTTCTTCAGACTTCTACATTAATGACATGTGACGCCCAGGTTATTCCCTAATTACTTCGGCATAACCGCGGATACGTTAACGCAACCCAGAGAGAAATTGCCTGACATTCACTCCTGTATACAAACATTGATTTTACATGAATGATGAGCACTCTTTTCTTTGCTTCTAACGAAAAAGATTCCTGTGAGATATTAACAGGGAATAATTTAAGCATCAATATTCATTATTGTTAAATGCTCATAAGGTATGTTGCTCATGAATTTTCTCGCTAAAATTTAAAAATCAAAGTAGCATTAATAAATGTGAGAAATAATTCATCGTTATAAATAGTGATTATAAAAATTGCTAAGTTATATTTTTATTTTAAAGTCTTGGCTACATTGAAGATTTATTGGTTTTTCTCAGCTTATCAATCTTTTTTCGGATATTTAAACCAGAAACATATTTAGCATTGCAATATTAATTCTTTTTCTTATTGTCTGTGCATATGGCATTAACAGATTTTTGAGAACAGCAATAATTTTCCAGATACAAATCTGCAGTTAGAAACTGCTTAGTCAAAACTCTAACACGCTCACATAATTTATATAGCAATTTAGTTTTCAAGTTATATAAATATGAATTATTCTTTGCTCAATGACGTAATTGATAAATATAACAAACACGAATCAATAGAATGAACACCAAAAATCTGTTTTATACTGGTAAAATAGAAACAATATACTTGTTCCCCATACGGGTTATAACATTGTTATAAGACCTTACCCATAATATTAATAATGGGCTATTCCATACTTAAAAAATAGTGCGCCTCAGGAGTAAGCATGAAATGAGTCAGTCAGTCAGTCGTTCAAGTTTTGACCGACTGGTCGGTTATACTCTCATCCTACGGACGGAGTCTCCTTCGGGGAGGTAAACCGGCTCTGAACCCGTTTATACTGGTTCAATTGGCATATTTTTGGCCGAGTCCACGGGCTCGTAATGCACACGTTAAAAAGGCCTTGTGCCACATGACACCCTCGTGGTGGGGGATTGAATATCGTCAGTCGCTCAAGTTTTGACCGATTGTTCGGTTAAACTCTCTGCCTTCGCGTGGGGAGGAACCCGAGGAGTCTACACCGAAGGGCGGATTCTCATTCGGGGAGGTAAACGGGCCCTGAACCCGTTTATTCGGGTTCAATGGGCATATTTTTGGCCGAGTCCACGGGCTCGGAATGCCCACGTTAAAAAGGCCTTGTGCCACATGACGTCCTCGTGGAGGGGTGACAATATCGTCAGTCGCTCAAGTCTTGACCGGCTGTTCGGTTGAACTCCCTTCCTTCGCGCGAGGAGGAACCCGAAGGAGGCTACGACGAAGGGCAGATTCTGTTTCGGGGAGGTAAACCGACACTGAACTCGTTTATACGGGTTTAATTGGCATATTTTTGGCCGAGCCCACAGGCTCGGAGAGCCCACATTAAAAAGGCCTTGTGCCACATGACACCCTCGTGGGGTGTGTGACTGAATATCATGAGTCAGTCAACTCTTGAACGACAGATCGGTTGAACTCTCTGTCTTCGGGCGGGAAGGAACCCGTAGGAGGCTACGCCGAAGGGCGGATTCTCTTTCGGGGAGGTAAACCAACTCTGAACCCATTTATACGGGTTCAATGTGCATATTTTTGGCCGAGCCCACGGGCTCGGACATCTCACGTTAAAAAGGCCTTGTGCCAATTGACGCCCTCGTGTTGGGGTGACTGAATATCCTCAGTCGTTCGAGTCTTGACCGGCTGTTCGGTTGAACTCTCTCCCTTCGGCCGGGGAGGAACCCGAAGGAGGCTACGCCGAGGGGCGGATTCTCTTTCGGTGAGGTAAACCGGCCCTGAACCCGTTTATACGGGTTCAATGGGCATATTTTTGAGCCGAGACCACGGGCTCGGAGATCCTACATTAAATAACCGGCCTTGTGCCACGTGATGCGCCAGTGG
>OZ010571.1:101339389-101349389 GCA_963932145.1 Acanthosepion lycidas
TATTATTTAAAAACCCACAGAGAAGATATCTATATTTATATAAATGCACACAATCTCTATAACGCTCATGCGAGCACATACTTACATATTTGACAGCGTGTGTGAACGCATTTGTGTATAGTATTCTATCGAAATTGATCTTTCTGTTTAAATGAGACAACAGATTCTGTTGCAATAAACATTCATAGATATTTAAGTAAATGTATGTTCTTGTGTGACCAATAAAACACAATAGAAATCCGTAGCAAAGTAAGAATGACAAGAGTTCAAAGCATAATTCGGATATAACGGGAACAAAAAGCGATATATGTAAGAATGCTTAACAATATGGAACTTTTGCAAAAACAGATTCTTTGAAATATGTCTGATGTAAACAGATTTGAGACTGATATTAAACCGCGCTTAAGAAAGTTTCTATTAATCAGAACAATGAAAGCATTTCTATTGTTAAAATTCTTAATAAAATCACAACGTTTCTTTGTTTGACATCAACCAATATATAATTACACCATTAAAATTAAAATACATATACGTTTTCTATTTTTTCAAAAAATGATTTTATATTAAGATTATTACACTTCATCAAAGAGCTTTATTATATTTTATAAGCTCAACTTTTGTAATATAAAATTTTAATAGTAATATTGACGAAATAAAATAACAACATCATTGGAAAGGAAGTTACTCTAGAAATCAGTTCATGACATCATTAGATTTGAGAAACACTATAATGTAAAATGAAATCATTTTGGTAATAAAAATGACTTCGCAATTATATGTCTTCTATATATCACGTCACTTCAGGACGTTGCCATTCTTCAAAACTTCCTGTCCTTTGAAGCTCTTAGCAAATTTTGCAGCAAGGTTCACCCTGTCCAAGGCCCCGGTGACCTCTCGAGGTAGAGGTTTTCGTTAAGGTTTAGTTTATATAGATAGGAGGGGAAGATAAGAGTTGACTCTGGACTTGAACAGGTCAAGATTCTACTGATCGAGGAAATATCCTCTTGGGAATCTGTTGCATCTGATAGTGCTTCGCGGGAAACAGTTGTTTGAGTGGAATACTCACTGCCATACTGGGAAATATTTCATACCATTTCGGTAGATTTTTCTTTGTTTCTAATGATTTTTCTATTATTTTCGCGGCATTTGCAAAGCAACTTTCGATAAACCAGTGCGCATTCAAATATCGTTGTCTAACGTTTTGAAAATCTCGGGAAACCGCCTGCACACGGATAGAAAATGAATTCAGAAAATATACAAAAATAAAAAAGGTGTTTAAGACAAAGATGTGTCTTTTTACTGAACTTATTCAAACTATAGAATGGCGATTCTGAATTCCTTATATGTCCTCTCTGGAGTCATTAACTGTTGAGGGCTCCTCCCCTTTTTACACAAATGGACATCCAGTATATACATATACAACTGCTACGTGAAGACCGGAGAGACAGAGCAACAGAGGGTGAAGGTAATAGATAGACAGACAGACAGACAGACAGAACGAACGTAGCCAGCAAGAGTCACCGTCAGCGAGCACGGAGACGCAGTAAGAAGTCATACAGCGATACTTCAATACCAAAGACTGTATATATATATTGCTACTAACTCGTATTCCTGGAACTACTAACCTGCATTACCAGTTTATAGTATTACGTTAATACAATATTTTCCTATATTCATTTTTGGAGTTGTTATTTATTGGTACCGGATTTCATCCTGGAATCCATAACATTAACAATGACCATAATTCTAACACATTAAAATGTGCAGACCCAAAGAATTCTAAGTTCATTACCAGGCCACAGCAGTGCTGAACCGAAAATGTGAAAAAGTAAACCAAAAACTTGGAGAGTTAAGTTAAAGGAAAATAACTGAGACATCCAGACGAGGCATGGCGCGTTGAACTAGAAAATTCTACCCCGGTGGACATAATAAAGAGTTCGGTTCAAAATTCCAATTACTCGAAGATGGCTGGAGCGTTGTGAATATGGAATTGAAGATAAGGATAATATCACAATAATGTAAATAATGTAAATGATTTGTATCCCATCATAGATCTAAATTCTGATCTAAATACAACTAATAATTTCAGGCCATGCTATAAACATGACAACCCCCGCTTTTATATATATATATATACATATATATATATATATATATATATATATATATATATATATATATATATATATATATATATATATATACGGGATGTAACAACAAAATAGTCCAAATCACCCTACATAATGTTTAATATCTAAAAACAAAAAAAAAAAAAAAAAAAAAACATTAAACTATGTGTGTTTCTTTTTTCCAGGTTTTCAGATAAGATATTTAGCTATCTTGGCACCATTTGTCAGAAGATTCTTTGAAAATTCCTTTAAGTTATTCAGGTCGAAACAGAACAGGTTAAAATCGTTTTGTGTCAGCCGCACTGTCGTCAGAATTAAGCAATGGCGAGAGGAAAAGATCATTCAGGAATTCATAATGGTACCGACATTCATACTCTGACTTCCATCTTCAAAGTCTAAAGTGGAACACGGGGGGGCACCTTGTTACTCCAGGTTAGAAAGTTAGAAGGCGAATATCATCTTGAATAAGTTGGAAAATGACCCTAGAATAACATACATACATACATACATACATACATATATATATATATATATATATATATATATATGTATAAATTCATGAATCATTCATACAAAAAACAAATATATTCATGAATTTATAAATTATATTTGCACCTTTTAATTGAATATACATATATAAATATATATATATATATATATATATATATATATGTGTGTGTGTGTGTGTGTGTGTGTGTGTGTGTGTGTGTGTGTGTATGAACTTTATTTCAATACTTCATGAGCTTCCGATCCATAGCTATGATGAATTAATGATGAACATGACATTTTCGCTGATGATCGATTTCATCTCTATTCTTCTTTTAAGCTTGGAGAGTAATTATGCATTGTTATTGCTTGCAGTAGAGTCTAATAGTGCTTTAAAAAATCTCAGAAAATTTTAGTATGTTATTTTAAATCATTTGGACAATTTTGTTGGTTTGTGCGATTTGGACATTTTTGCTGCTTCACCGGTAACGTCTAATCAGACAAGAAAATAACGAACATAAATGAACCTAGAAAAATAATATAAAGAAACTAATGTTTTTCAGGTTTTAGTTTTAGTTTTCGTTGCCGATTATATGATGCAGATATAAGTCAACTGTTTAGACTAATGAATAGTATAAGATAATTAAATATGATTTTAGTTATTTTAATTATAATGATATAAGGCGGGATGCCTTCTAAAGAGAGTTTAAGAAGATTCTTTTGCAGAACAGTTCATTTATGCCATAGACGCTAGGTCTTAACCAAAAAGTTTAACCTATTATCAGACTAAAATGAGCGTATAAAAGTTAGAATTAGCAATTCATTTTGCAGACAGACCTGTATTTTTACGAAATTGAACCTCATTCTTTGATCCGATAACTGATTATTTCTGCCATTATATTCTAATTTGACACCAGTTTTCATTCATTTATGTGAGACAATCACTTACAATCGTAGTAGCAACATACTTTACCATTGATTCACGTTGTAAAACAATAATCTTAACTTGATTGTTATATGTTCAATCCGAAAAAAAATATGTATGACAATTTTAAAGGATGGAAAATCTGAAAATGCACGTTTGAATGTTTTTATTTAATTATTCCCAGTTTGGGAATAACTTCACTAGGATATCGGCATTCGAACGTTCACTAGAACACGAATAGAAGAGTCACATCTACCGAGAGTCCCAAATAAAATTTCATGGGAAATTTCAACTAGTGGCCATGTGTTAAATAAAATACCGAGGATATCAATTTACATTTAAATTCATTTAAAGTTCATCGATATATACTAATAGTATATTAAACTAACATAAAGACATATATCTAAAGAACACACTGAGAATCGAATTCAATATATTTATAGCAGTTTGCTAGAATATCGTTTTTGTCATTCTTCCATATCGATTCGCCTTTATATTCTTAATGTAATGAAGACGAAATCCAGTATTTCTTGTTTTGATACACGTTATCATTCAAACGCTTGAAACTGATTTAACAAGTTCTTGGAATTCACATTTAAACTGATTAAACCTTATAAATACTATCTATTTATTGCAATTGATTATTTGCCAACATTCTATTTAAAACAAAGTTTAATCTAGCTATCTGCCAACTTGCTTGGCAACACGGGCTTTCAAATGATAGTTTCTAAGTTTAGTTGAAGACGAAAAAACAGAAGACGGGTGCAATGGTTAGGAAACTTAACTCGTTAGATCAATTGTCACCGAGTAGTGAGTTCGATTCTCACTGGGCGCTTCATAATTTCGGCTTTATTCTACAGACAGTGTTCTTAGAAAATTACCATAAAATTACGAGATTGGGGAAATTGAGCAAAGCTATCAAATACTGGGTTTTCTTCACTAAAGAAAAAGGAATTTACCGTAGAATAAATGAACGAAGATACGACATGTAACAACAACCCATGATTACTGCTTGTTAACATATTCATTTATAGAGTCGAAATGATATCACCACTTTATATGCTTAAAGTAATACTGAGAAGTTAGAATATATTGTTCGTATGACAAACAACCGGTGTTGAGAGCTACGAATTGAAGGCATCAGAATCGAGCCGCTACAGCAATTAAACTCATTGGGTAGTGTAATAAAATGCAACAGAACATTTGAAAAGTGTATTGTTGACACTGAAGGGGCATTGGAATAGAAATTAAGAAAAGAATTAAATAAAGGTTGGCAATATTGTTTGAAAAATGAAAGAGTTACATGAACACTGCAAATTTCTACAGAACCAAAATATTAAGATGAAAACTCGTACCATCTACTTAAATATACTCGTCAGATTGCCTTTCATATGGATAACAGTCATGGCACCAAACTCGTTCAGAAATATCTAATAATAATCTATTGCAAACAATAAATTGTACCAAACAGCAGAAACACCATCACTTGTGGACTTTGAACAGCTAAAATAATATCACACGTAACTCAAGATCTTGATATTCCTCACTACTTCAAATAAAAGGTTAGAAAAGAAACCCCCTCATCAGTGATGGAAAGAGCGATAGCCGCTTTTGGAGAAATCTATTTTACTGAAAAATTGTATTATTAGAAAAAAAAAACAAACAAAAAAAAACAAACAACCGACAGCGATACTGGTTACTCGGTCAATGAATGATGAATGTTACGTCATAAGAAAACGGCTAATATTACCATTATAATCTCAGTCATCCTATATAGCACTGAAGGCTGAAAAATTAAATTACAGATGTAGTGGAACCCCGAAGCGACATAGATGTAATTATACTTTTATACCGAAAATAGAGCATATGGAAGTAACTTTTAAGATAAATGAGAAGGAAAAGGACCTTTATATTTAAATTGAGAAAGATTGGATGAATCTCTAGGCCATAAAATGATAAAAGAACGTTCAGAATATATAACACTAACAGAGTAAATGAAATGTGAGAGGAAATAATAAGTAACCAATTTAGCCATTTTTCCCAATAAAAGGCAGAGTGGAATGATTATGAAAGGTAAAAGTTCTTAGTTTTACGTAAAATTAAATGTGAGAGGATATTGTGAAAACCCATGATCGCCCATATGCTGAAGTAGTACAGATTATAAAAGATAAAAATGTTTAAAAAAGGTACTTGACTACTACGTAATCCAGAAGTAATTCATGTCAATTCAGGTTAAGAGATTGCACTGGACACACAATCGAACACCTGATACTTGATATAATGTAGACATGAATCGATATAACATGACAGAAACGAAAAGAATGTTGTTTCATGGAATAGTAAGAGATGAACATTATTCATATTTGATTATCAGGATCATTCAACGTCTTCACCTGTAAAAAACAAGTTGTTGCTTGGTCATCTCGTAACCGTTTCAACAGCGAAATAATCGTCCAAAAATATTTCTGAGCAGAACATGCGTATTGAAATATTTCAAGAAAATACTAAACATAATTATTAGGTTGATGCAAAAATAATATCGTTTTTTGTCGTTAAAAATACGTCAAAAAAAGAATATTATTTTTGCACCAACCTAATAATTTGAGTTCTTATTTTTCAATAGAATATTAACTGATATTTGTAGGGCAGAAGATTTATCCGATGAAATGAAAATGTAATAATATTGATTTCGTACTAAAATACAAACTTGGCATGTGAAAGACTAACAGTCGACTCGCTTCCACGTATGTGGACAACATCTTCAAATATAAAGACGAGACTTGAAGGAACGGAAATGTGGTTCTACAGAAGCTTGCTGAGGATAACATAGACCGATTTTAAAGAAAATGGACAAAAAACGGAGACTTATAATTAACATCCCGAAAGACATGTTGAAATTTATGAGTCACATAATGAAGAAAGAGGGCTTGAAAAATCGTATGACAGATTAGGACGAGCCAACTTAGGAAATCCTAGTCGTTATCCATATTAATTACAAGGTAGCGTACAAACTCAAAATTCTGTTGTGATGGCATTCTATTAATGATATATCATTCATGGCAGATGTGATTTTATGATTTCGTGAGTAATGGAGGAAAATGTGTTTACCTTTGTCTTCACCATAGTTTTGCAACCAGAATCATTTTAGGCTGGCTGAAACTCAAGATTACATCGTACGGCCTTCCTTGCAATATAACCCGTAGAGAGAAGAGATAGCGACAAGGGTGGAAGTGAAATCGGCTTGTCATTTTACTAACTCGCATAAACAAGCGTTACGCTTCTTGTTGAGTAATAATAATAATAATAATAATAATAATAATAATAATAAAAATAATAATGATAATATTAATAATAATAAATAAATAAATAGATCAGTTGCGCTATTACCCAAGAATAGAAAGGACACTTAAGAAAAGGACTCATTTTCAGATTGAATTTATTAAACCTATATACCAATTTGATGCTAAGAAGACTAGTAATAATATCCGGATTTTATACTGTATTACACTATTTGAAGAATATAAGATAAAAGACTGACACCATGTTAATGACAGGCAGAAATATGGCAAGATACTAAAGGAAAGAAAGAACCAAATATTAACCATCAAATGAAATGTGACATTGATTCGCTGAAGGAGTTGATTGATTGGTTTAAAAAGGCTTAAACCTCTTTGTTGGTTATTTAAAGCTGACACCAATTTTGGATTGTAAAATTATTTATCTGCGGGTAAATATTACCTTAACAATTTACTTTTGAAAATAACACAGATTTTTTCAGACACAAGCGTTAATATTTAAGCCACAGTTGTGGGCAGCATACATATTCCTAGCTTTCGGAAGGTGTATTTTCATGTCAGTGAATCTAACGAAAATGAATGTTTTATAATTTGACAGAATATATTTTAGTTAGCAGGACTGATAAACGAAGATGTATTGGCGACGTTAAAATCACGCAAGGCTAAACATTTCGCAATCTGGGAAGTACTGAACAAAGGCAATGTAAAATATAATACAGAAACTTAAAAAAAAATTGGAATGGATAATGAAGATGGATGACACCAACACCTAAACAAAGTATTTAAAGACAGAAAAATCCGCTTCGAGACAGATGAAATAGTTTTATGGAAAGGGAATCCACCTATGCTTGCAATAAATGCTGGACATTTTTCTCTCAATTTATGAGGAGAATTGGGGCAACGTGGCTGTGCTTATACAGAAAGATACTGAGAATGCCATGGACGAAACCTGTGAGCAACGAGGAACGCTTAAGGAAAAGAGGAAGATAAAAGATAATTTAGATCAGAATCACTTGCAATTTTCGGGACATATAATGGGTCATTGAGATATATTATGTTGGTGCAAAAATAATGACGTAATAATGTCGTTTTTTGACGTATCTTTTAACGTCAAAAAACGACATTATTACGTCATTATTTTTGCACCAACCTTATAGTAATGGGACAAATATTGCTTACACCAGCAAAGGATAGGGTGTTGCGTAGGAATTGATCCTTCGTGTTCTCAAGTAACCAACCACATCAATCAAGTTGCTTGGTCAAAAGAACGGGAAACTATCTTTAATGTTGTCATGTCGATTTCTTGTTACTGTTTACTTCGTTATACACATCTGAATGATTCTATCGTATTTTATGCGTGTAGCTTTCATGCTTCCCATTCAGAATTATTTGAAGTTCCTACAGACAGATAGAAAGATACGTATTATGATAATGATTCATTATCCAACTAATTATGTTTTGGATATATACATTCAGTGGGAGGGTAAACATTTGGAAACTAGAGTTGACAATTACCATATAAGGATATTATAAATTGAGAATGCACAATGTTCAAAGACATTCTCTTCATAATTTATGAACGTCATTAGCATTGGTTTTAAGAAATAGTGAATGTCTTTTCTTTATTTCAATCTATTAATTGTACGAATAATTTCCGTGTTTGCATCATTGCATTAAATGTTGATACAAGATATAGTCTTATTTAAACTTACTTTAAAGGTACAATGACATTTATGCATCTGTACGAATAATAACTAATTTCTACTGTTACGGATTACATTAAATATCCAGAACTACTTTGGAAACTTACGATAGTATTAATTTATTATTATCAATGCATCTTAATAAATAAGCAAAATGATACCGCCATACTACATTATTTAATCCAAGCACATAAGCATATATAGGTGTGTGTTTGTGCGTGTTTGCATATGCATGTGGAAATGTGTCTGTGTTTGCTTGTGTATGCGAGAATGTGAGTAGCTTCATGAGCAAACACACACAAACGCGCGCCCGCACACACACAAACATATACAGGATAATTAAAAAAGAAATAACATATTTCGAAACGTTTGTGGAAATTAGTTGGAGGCCGATTAGGAAATCGTTCTATTTACACAGCGAGGGCTACAAAAATATAAATGGTCTCCAACACTTTTAAGTGGTAATTTGAGTGGGACTTTCTAAGAATAGTAAATGAGTCCACACTGAAATTAGTGGCACAATTATCGCTATTTAATTGGTGCTCTGCAGTGGAAGACTGATATGTATTTGTCAAAAGGTCTGAAGAAGTGTACTTAAGATTTTCGGATTTTCGTTGGAGCGTGTTGCTTTAATCTGACATCCAGCCTTTGAGTGGTTGTTCCTATTTAGTGTGCGCCACTTAAAGGAATAAATTAAAGAACTATTATGATGTGGATGGAGAACGTCCTTCTGTATGGATGGAAGGACAGGCTTGGCAGAAAAGAATACACGAGTTTTAGCAGCAAAATGATAATGTCGAACCTCTAAGGAAACCCGCTTAGCATATCTATCACTGATAATGCCCAAACATGGAAGACGCAGGTACACAGGGCATCTTTGTACCATAGCAGGGTTAGCTTTCTTGAATTCAGCAAGTTTATTCTTAATTATTGATTGAACAATGCCCAACGGATAGGCATTTTTGCAGACAGTAGTTGTAATAAACCTGAGTTCATCATCCAACTTAATCTTAGAACAGATCATTAAAGCACCATGGGTAAGTGTTTTAATTAAATTAATTTTACTTTTTACAGGAAAAAAAAAGTCCGAACGGGCATATAACTACCAGTAAATGTCGGTTTACGATAAACCGATATAGCAAAACCCGGCGAAGATCAGTTAACCAAAATATTAAGAAAGGGAAGAGAAAAATCACTTTCCTTTTCTTGTGTAAATTTTAAAGCTGGATGCATATTATTAAGGGACGAAAGAAAATGGTCCGTTTCAATCTCGTTGTCAAAGAGACAAAAGGTGTCATCAACGTAACGGAAGTAAAGGTCACGTTTATTAGGTTTCGATAACATAGCATATTCATGGAATCCAACAAAGATGTTTGTTAAAATGGGTCACAATGGGGAACCCATCGAGATACCATCAACTTGCCGATACATGACGCCGTCGAAACTAAATTCAACAAACAT
>OZ010571.1:101354389-101364389 GCA_963932145.1 Acanthosepion lycidas
AAACCTCAAAATACAAACTAACAAGCAAAGGTTAATAGTTATTTGTTAAATACGGTTGAGATAGAAATCTCGTGAGACAAATAAGAAATAGTGGATTATTTAGTCAATTTAAACGTATAAGACACCAAACAAATGCACTGAAAACTTCAGCTCTTTGAATGAATATTTAAAAAAAAAATCTGCAGATATTGATTAAAATATAAAATTATATTTCGATCATATTGTTTATTTCAGGAGATTCTTAATTTTTTTCTCTGTCCTGACAGTTTAAGGAGTACAACTCAAAAGTGTGTTTGGAAAAGTGACTTCTGATTTTTATTGAAGATAGAAAGAAACAGAGAGAGAGAGAGAGAGAGAGAGAAAGAGAGAGAGAGAGAGAGGAGAGAATGCGTGGGAGAGAGAGAGACAGAGAGAGGATATATATATATATAGTGAGAATTATTGGAAGAGTAATAGGGAGTGAGAAAGTCAGTAGCGAAGAAAGGAAAAACAAAATATTATTGTTGACCAATTATAATATATAGTTGTTTTTGATGGAGAGACAGGCAGTTGACCCAAAAAGACATAAATTTACAAATATAAATTACGAAATAAACCATATCAGGAAGATGCAGACAGTTTCGCTATTTCTGACTTCAAATTGTAAACACTGTCAGTCCTTGACACCGCAACAGCAACAAATTACATCATGCAGATAAAAGCAATATTCTAACAGTAAATTCCTGACGAATATTTTTCATCGAATTCGTGCATAATATTTATCCTTTTCTCTTGGAATAATTGCCTTCAAAACTTGACCACAGTTATTAAATTTGGCAATGTTTTTCACTGTAAACGTTACAATTCGCAGGCCGATGATTCTAAGAAAACTTTTAAGAGTCGCAAAATGATCGTCACAGACAGAATAAACTTTTCTTAATGAAGAAAAGATTAAAATTAACATGAATCTTGTTCAACAGTAGGGGTTAAAAGCATTCATTCTTACGATCAGAATGCCGTCTGTAATTCTATATTAGAGGCCACCGAAGGGGTGGACGTGTCTCGTCAGGAAATCCTAGTTGTATTCCATGTTAATTGCAAGGCAATGTAATAACACACAAACTGAACTCTGACATTCTATTAATGACACATGCTTCAGGGCAGACGTATTTTAATGATTTTGTCGCAAACGGAGGAAAATGTGTTTATCTTCTTTACAGTTTTGAAATCAGATTAATTTTAGAATGACTGATATATCGTACTTCCTACTCTGCCATTTAACCCATAGAGAGACGAGATAGCGACTAGCATGAAAGCTGAACTTGGCTTGCTATTGCCATTCTGTGAATCAATATACTTTACGCGACATGCATTTGTATAATAATAATAATAATAATAATAATAATAATAATAATAATAATAATAATCGGTGAGAAAGGATGTCATGCATTTTTGATATTCTTCGCCACTCCATGATTATCAACAAGCCATGGCATCATTTTTCAACGCTTATTATTATTATTATTATTATTATTATTATTATTATTATTATTATTATTATTATTATTTACTTTAATTTATTGACCATACTTAAATCTTACCGGGTCCCAACTAGAGAACTAATGTCAGAAATGACCTCATGCCATTTTCTTGGAAAAAACAAAACAAAAAAAAACCCTAAGATCACACATATTTCACATAGATAAAAACCCTCCGCAATGAATGAATCTTAGGTGTGATTACTTTTTTTGTATTTCTTTAAGGCATAGACTGCCAGGGATAGTTTCAGTATCTATTGAAAATGAAATCGAGGACTCCACCTACAACTGTAATTATGATGTCCTCACCTGCCACATTTTTTAGATTTCCATTTGTCATTCGTTGTATTTTGATGGTTTTTTGAAGATCTTCAACGTACATTAGAGTCTGCTGGCGATGTCATATCAATAAGAAGTCATATTCGGTGTTTGTGGTCACTGATCACAATGTCCAGAAGATTAACTTTGATTGTTTTCTCTGTGTATTGTAAGATGCCATAAAATCGTCACATCTCCAATGTCTGAAGCTGGGCCGAGGTGGTGTTCCTAACAAGTTCTTAAAGTTTCCTTTCTTTAAAAGTTGCATGTGTTCCAATGCAGATATTGGTACACTCTGTCATGCCGGGTTTTTTATTAAGTTGGTGTTAATAATGTGCAATCTGATTTCTTTATGCATTTCTGCATATTTATACCACAATCTGCATTTTCAGCTATTATTATTATTATTATTATTATTATTATTATTATTATTATTATTATTATTATTTTCTTTGATTTCTGGCGTTTACACATTTCTTTCCGGGTCCAGCCTAGGGACCTAAGGTTAGAAATGGCATCATGACACTTTCCACTGACAAAAAAAAAAAAACAAATACATACACAGATAAAGCCTTTCGTAAAGTGTGGCCTGTACTTAGAAGAACAATTTTTTGTATCTCCTTGAGGCATGGACTTCCAGGAATTCCTTCAATTAATCTACTGCAATCTTTACAAACAGGCCTAGGGCTCCAAATTATTATTATTATTATTATTATTATTATTATTTTTATTTTCTTTGCTTTCTGGCGTTTAAACATTTCTTTTCGGGTCCCACCCAGGGACCTAAGGTTAGAAATGGCATCATGACACTTTTCACTGACAAACAAAAAAAAAAAAAAAAAAAAAATTACATAGATAGAGCCCTTCGTAAAGTGTGGGCTGTACTTGTCAGAACAATTTTTTGTATCTCCTTGAGGCATGGGCTTCCAGGAATCCCTGCAATTAGTCTACTGCAATCTTTTCCAACCAGTCCTAGAGCTCCAACTACAACAGGGATTGTTGATGTTCCCATATGCCACATTTTCGAGACCTCTATTTCAAGGTCCTTGTATTTTGACAGCTTTTTGAATATCTTCAAAGATACATTGCAGTCAGCAGGGACTGCCATATCAATAAGGAGGCACCGTTTTTGTTTGTGGTCTTTAATAACAATATCTGGTCGGTTGGCCTTGATTGTTCTGTCAGTGTGAATTATGTAGTCCCATAGAATTGTAACAGGTCCTATCTCCGTAACTGAGTCTGGGTGGTGTTGGTACCAGTTTCTTTCAGTTTCCTTCCCGTAGAGGTTGCAGATTTTCCAGTGCAGATATTGGCCCACTCTGTCATGTCGGGTTTTATATTCAGTGGGTGCCAACATCGTGCAGCCTGATACAAGATGATCAATCGTTTCTGGATATTTATCACAGAATCTGCATTTTGGGCTGACACAATATTTTAGTATATGTGCTTGATAATTCCTAGTTAGCAAGCATTGGTCCTGCGCAGCAAGGATAAAACCTTCAGTTTCCGCTTTCAACCTTGCACTGCGTAGCCACTGATGGGTACGGGTTTTGTCTACATCAGCTTGGTTGATACGGGCAGAGTATTGGCCATGAAGCGGTTTATCTTGCCATCGCTTCTGTATCTGGTCGGTTGCATTCGTCTTTGCTGTCTTTTTCAAGTATTTTGCAGTTTCAGCCGGTGTATTGTGCTGTAGTTGCATCTCTACGCCCATTTGAAGCTCCAGTTTGAATTTGTTGGCTTCTTTCATTACGGAGTAAAGACGCTTACTACTTTCATGTTCCTTGACGCATACCATCATCCAGTCTTCTGTAGTTTCCAAGTATTTTTGGAGGCCAATTGTTGTAGTTTTGTAGGACAGTTCTAGTTGAACTAATCCTCTGCCTCCTTCGGATCTGGGCACATACAGACGATCAACATCAGCTTTGGGATGATGCATGCGATAGCAAGTGAGAAGCTTTCTCGTTTTGGCGTCCATTCGCTTAATTTCAGCTATGGTCCAGTTAAGGACATTAAAGCTGTAATGCACCACTGGGACAGCCAATGTGTTTATAGCTGATATTCTATTTTTTGAGTTTAGTTCAGTATTTAGTATCAGACGTACACGCCTGTAGTACTCTTTTCTTATTTTTTCTTTCATTTGGGGGTGTTGTATGCCATCTCCTTCGCTAATTCCTAGGTACTTATAAGCTTCTTCATGCTCCAATCCCCTAATCTTTGTGACAAAATCTAAATCTATTGAGGGTGTTTCTGTAATTCTACCTTTCTTGAATGTTACTTTTGCACATTTATCTAATCCGAAGTCCATACCTATGTCGTCACTAAAGTATTTTACAATATTGAGGAGGCCTTTCAACTCATTGTCGTCTTTGGCAAAGAGTTTGAGATCATCCATGTATAGTAGGTGATTGAAAATTTTCTTATTTATTTTGTAACCATAGCTACTGTTGTTCAGTTCATGTGTAAGAGGGGTTAAGGATAAACAAAACAGAAGGGTTGACAGAGAGTCTCCTTTAAAAATTCCACGTCTGATATTCAGACGGTTGGATATAGCAGTGCCCCCGGTGTGCCTAAGGTATAGTTTTGTGTTCCACATCCCCATGCTGTGCTTAAGCAAGTTTAATACCATAGGGGAGACTTTGTACATTTCCAAAGCCTTAAGGATCCAAGAATGTGGAACACTATCAAAGGCTTTACGATAATCAATCCACGCTGCACTGAGATTTCTGCGTCGTCTCCTGCAATTTTCCAGGATCATTTTATTTATCAGAAGTTGATCTTTGCAGCCATGTGAACCTCTACTGCATCCCTTCTGTTCCAGCGGGAGAATGCTGTTTGTTTCGAAGAAGGAGTAAGTACGGTTCGTCAGTACAGACGTGATCAACTTATACGTTGTGGAAAGACATGTTATCGGTCTATAATTTTTCGGGTCGTCTGTTTCAGTTGTTTTTGGTATGAGGTATGTAATACCTTCAGTAACCCATTCCGGGATTTTATTGGGATTATTTACACGCGTTGATAATGTTTTTGCAAGTATGCCATGGGTAGATGAGTGATGATACAGCCAGAAATTGGGCACCTTGTCATTTCCTGGGGATTTCCATTTTTGGGATTTCGTTAGTGCTTGCCTAACATCATCTGTGGATATATTTACCCATTCTTGCAGAGGTGTATCCAGTAGTCGTTCTTCTTCACGCCGTATCCATTCTGCATTTGGGTTACATTCCTTTGGGTTGCTCCAAATATTTTCCCAAAATGTCTGTACATTATCAATCGATGGTGGCGTTTCGACATGTATAGGCGTTTTTCCAATTTCCCTGTAAAATTTCATAAGATCTGTTCGGAATGTTTTATTTTGGCGATAGAATCTACAACGTTTCTCGTATCGTCTTGTTCTCTGTGCTTTTAGCTGAAGTTTCTGTTTCAGCATTTCCTTGATCGATGGAATATCAATTAGGGATTTAATGCTATATTTCCGTTTGATCTTTTTGGATTTACGTGTGGAAATATTAGGGTTTCTGGTGAGCTCATCTAATATAGACAGCTCACATCTGATTTGTTTTATTTCTCGTATCAGTTTGGTTTTCCAAGCTGGTTCTCTGTGTCTGTTAATTCTATTTATTGTCTTGACACCAAGCTTCCGAGTCGCTGCTAGAGCTGTTGCGTATATGACGTTGTTAACTTCTGTTATGTTTCCCGGTGGTTTATCTGTTATCAGTGTTTCCAGGGCAGCATTGTATATTTTCACGATGTGCTTGTTGGGATTTGTCATATGGATTTTCGGGAGCTGGTCTCTGTCTGACAACTGTATGAAAGTTACTCTGCTGAGTACTTGGATGACGTCATTTTTCGCTTCGGTGATTTCAGCTTCGTGGTTTTCAAGGAATTCTAAATTAATGTACCTGGAGTCATCTTCAGTGACAATTTCTGGAGAACTAGAGGTTGTGTCTAAGGCAGAATCTTCGGTTTCATTTCCTGGGAGATGATTTCGTATTTCATTCGCTTTAGCGTCCACCTCATCCTCTGTCGCATTCTTTATTTCAACATTCGTCTCAACAGAGTTTGAGTGATGGGTCATAGTATTTTGCCTTATATCTAATTTTATCTTATCTATTTCTGCCTTTGAGAGTCTGTTGTTTCGCATGATATCTCTGCGGACATTGGCAAGCATGTTTGGATTGAGGTTAGGTCTTATATCATTTCCCACCATATTTCTCCATATTTGGTATGTTTGATTGGTGGTGTTCTTTGCTGGGTTTTCGAGTGCAGTGAAGAAGGATGTCATAACTTGTCGATACTCTTCGCGGCTCCATTTCGTTCGTTTCATTTTTACTAGTCGATTTGGCATTGAGACACTTGGTCCAAGGTTGGCGATAATCCGGGTTTGGTGACCTAGTGTCTCTTCGTGTGTGGAAGAGTTTGTTCCAGTGACAGACTTTTCGACCTCAGACTGGTTCCTCTCTGAGGGACGCGGCCCTTGTTGTCCCGGTTGACGGCGGATCCGGTATGAGATATTTTTCGTATTCATTGAAATTGGTAGAGATGCGTTTTAACCTTGACCGCCAAGGGGTAATTTTGTTCAGATTACCAGCTTTAGGACGAGACTTGAAGAAGGTTCAAGAGCAAGACCAGATTTGAGATAGTGGGTTTATTAATATATCGAAGTTAAAAGTTCATAACAGTGTATGGTATTCAGTTGGGTAGATAATACTAAGTTTTAACTTAGTATAAGTCCGAGAGACACCTCCAAGTGGGATAATTAGATTTCAGTATATAGGCATAAAAAAAAAAAAAAAAAAAAAAATGGACACGGGTGTCCCCTTAAGGTCTGGGGTGTGGATTAAAACTTGAAATACAAGTTAAAAAAAAAAATTATTAGAGGAGAGAAAAGGGGACTGAAAAGCAAGGAATTAACTTGAGACATTAGGATTTACAATCATATCAAACTAAAGGAAAAGTATCATTCAAAGATGCTACATTTACCATTTCTTACAACTTCGGAGCATGGCACAAGTGACTCTCCACAAATGTTCAATTTTCCGTCGCCAACGACAGATACTTATCAAATTTTATGGGGTAGGCTGGACTTATACTACAGATTGGTAGGGGGAATATCGAAGAATTCATTAAACAGAGGGGTAGGAGCAAGGGAATAATAGTTATACTTTTCCGGTCATCTCTCAACCTACTTGCCGCTGAAAGATATGTTTTAGAATATTCACTCAAAGAGATGATAGAAAAAGGGCAGAGCATTGTAGGAAAATTACACCTGTAGCCATGAAAAAAAAAACAAAAAAAAAAAACAGAAAACACAGATATAATACAGTATGATCCCTGTCAGTGTGGGCATATCTACATGTACATTCAATATATATATATATATATATATATATATATATATATATATATATAGAGAGAGAGAGAGAGAGAGATTAGCAAACATGTACATATACACGCACCGACAGAGATATGGGATGCCTAGGGTAAAAAAAAAAAAAAAAATGGACACGGGTGTCCCCTTAAGGTCTGGGGTGTGGATTAAAACTTGAAATACAAGTTAAAAAAAAAAAATTATTAGAGGAGAGAAAAGGGGACTGAAAAGCAAGGAATTAACTTGAGACATTAGGATTTACAATCATATCAAACTAAAGGAAAAGTATCATTCAAAGATGCTACATTTACCATTTCTTACAACTTCGGAGCATGGCACAAGTGACTCTCCACAAATGTTCAATTTTCCGTCGCCAACGACAGATACTTATCAAATTTTATGGGGTAGGCTGGACTTATACTACAGATTGGTAGGGAGAATATCGAAGAATTCATTAAACAGAGGGGTAGGAGCAAGGGAATAAAAGTTATACTTTTCCGGTCATCTCTCAACCTACTTGCCGCTGAAAGATATGTTTTAGAATCTTATTATTATTATTTTTGTTTTCCTTGCATTCTGGCGTTTACACATTTCTTTCCGGGTCCCACCCAGGGACCTAAGGTTAGAAATGACATCATGACACTTTTCACTGACAAACAAAAAAAAAAAATATATTACATAGATAGAGCCCTTCGTAAAGTGTGGGCTGTACTTGTCAGAACAATTTTTTGTATCTCCTTGAGGCATGGGCTTCCAGGAATCCCTGCAATTAGTCTACTGCAATCTTTTCCAACCAGTCCTAGGGCTCCAACTACAACAGGGATTGTTGATGTTCCCATATGCCACATTTTCGAGACCTCTATTTCAAGGTCCTTGTATTTTGACAGCTTTTTGAATATCTTCAAAGATACATTGCAGTCAGCAGGGACTGCCATATCAATAAGGAGGCACCGTTTTTGTTTGTGGTCTTTAATAACAATATCTGGTCGGTTGGCCTTGATTGTTCTGTCAGTGTGAATTGTGTAGTCCCATAGAATTGTAACAGGTCCTATCTCCGTAACTGAGTCTGGGTGGTGTTGGTACCAGTTTCTTTCAGTTTCCTTCCCGTAGAAGTTGCAGACTTTCCAGTGCAGATATTGGCCCACTCTGTCATGTCGGGTTTTATATTCAGTGGGTGCCAACATCGTGCAGCCTGATACAAGATGATCAATCGTTTCTGGATATTTATCACAGAATCTGCATTTTGGGCTGACACAATATTTTAGTATATGTGCTTGATAATTCCTAGTTAGCAAGCATTGGTCCTGCGCAGCAAGGATAAAACCTTCAGTTTCCGCTTTCAACCTTGCACTGCGTAGCCACTGATGGGTACGGGTTTTGTCTACATCAGCTTGGTTGATACGGGCAGAGTATTGGCCATGAAGCGGTTTATCTTGCCATCGCTTCTGTATCTGGTCGGTTGCATTCGTCTTTGCTGTCTTTTTCAAGTATTTTGCAGTTTCAGCCGGTGTATTGTGCTGTAGTTGCATCTCTACGCCCATTTGAAGCTCCAGTTTGAATTTGTTGGCTTCTTTCATTACGGAGTAAAGACGCTTACTACTTTCATGTTCCTTGACGCATACCATCATCCAGTCTTCTGTAGTTTCCAAGTATTTTTGGAGGCCAATTGTTGTAGTTTTGTAGGACAGTTCTAGTTGAACTAATCCTCTGCCTCCTTCGGATCTGGGCACATACAGACGATCAACATCAGCTTTGGGATGATGCATGCGATAGCAAGTGAGAAGCTTTCTCGTTTTGGCGTCCATTCGCTTAATTTCAGCTATGGTCCAGTTAAGGACATTAAAGCTGTAATGCACCACTGGGACAGCCAATGTGTTTATAGCTGATATTCTATTTTTTGAGTTTAGTTCAGTATTTAGTATCAGACGTACACGCCTGTAGTACTCTTTTCTTATTTTTTCTTTCATTTGGGGGTGTTGTATGCCATCTCCTTCGCTAATTCCTAGGTACTTATAAGCTTCTTCATGCTCCAATACCCTAATCTTTGTGACAAAATCTAAATCTATTGAGGGTGTTTCTGTAATTCTACCTTTCTTATTATTATTATTATTATTATTATTATTATTATTATACAGATACAAGTAGAGAAACATTTGTTGATACGGAGGAAAGGTTCAATAGAATTTTAAAGGGATTCCTAGCAGACCAACACTTAAAGTAATACAAAAATACAAGTACATCTTACGAAAGGCTTTATCTATGTAAAATGTGTGTGATTTTATGTTTTTTTTCTTTAAAAAAATGCTCAGTGGAAAATATAATGATGACAATTCTGATCTTAGGTCTCTGGCTGATAAATGAGAATACACCAGAAATCAAAGTAAAGAAAATAATAATAATAATAATAATAATAATAATAATAATAATAATAATAATAATAATAATAATAATAATAATGAAATGGTTGATTGGCTTATCCGACCTGAATCTACGTCTAACGAAGTTCCACTGCAAGTGTTTTTTTTTAACAAATCATTTCATCATATCGATCCCATTTTGCTGTATGGGTGTCATAATTTTGTGACTTATATGTGAAAAAAAATCATTATTCTTTTCAATCATAGTTACAGCAATATTTACTCGCAAATAGAGCATTATTCTTTCGATCCAGAATATATTCTGTCTGTTTACCCCACACGATGTTGATAAGTTGCAAAACAATACATCTTTTAATAAAATTAGGAACAGTTTGAATGGATAAATTGTTTCTTTTTTACATAACAAATGCATGTGA
>OZ010571.1:101369389-101371889 GCA_963932145.1 Acanthosepion lycidas
ATATATATATATATATATATATATATATATATATATATATTCGTTTTACCTGTTTAGGTATAGTAATTTGTGTGTAGATTTGTGAGATGCCTTGTATTATCAAGTGAATGTTGCGATTACTTCATTTCTTTTAACCATTTATCATATTTTCCTTTGAATATTTTCTGTTTTCATTCAAGTTTTTATTAATAAACACGTCCGCTTCACACTGGTCTTCTTTCCGATTAATGAGAATAAAAGAGTTTTATAACGCAGAAACTGAGGAGAAAACTGAGATAAAATGTTTATATTCCATTACTTTATTTCTGAGAATATGTCTTGTAGTTTTCTAATTTTCTACTGATCATAAAAATAAACAGATTAGAAAGTATTATATATTGTTCCGATGATGTACGTATAGTTCTATTTGAACAGAGGAATTTCTGTATCAACAATTTAGAACATTCCAAGTGTATATTTTATAGAGCAGTGGTTCTTACCCAAGGGTTATCGCACTCCTTGAGTTGTGATATCGTTTCCTATGGGGTGAGAGGATAATGAAGAATAATGAATCATTAGTGTTGGTTTATTAAGGAAACTTTAGTATAGTTTTTTTGGAAAATATCCTGTAGTGGCAAAAAAGGCTCCTGCTCCGGCGCAGCCTTTTGTGTCTACATATATGTACGAAACTAGATTTTCTTGTCTGCTTCACATCAAAAAAAAAAAAAAAAAAGAGCGGAAATCGAAAGAAACTTCAACGCCATATGCGAGAAGGACGGAACACCAAGACACCAAGATTTGGTATCGTCATAAACAGAAAACAACAGCAACAGAGACACTGAATTTGTTGTTAAGCCATAATCATTCACAGCATACCATGCACAGTACAAGAACATGCTACGTTTATTTTATTTTGTCATTTTTTGATCTAGATAAATGTCAAATCCTTTTAATGGATATTTGATATCTGAATAGGAAGATATACTTATAATATAGGGTATTCAATATAATACTGCATTTGCATATAATGAAGGTACTTATGACATCACATTGTCTGCCTATGTTTGAGAGTAATAATGCATATGTTTAGGAAGTATGAATAGTTAAACATTTGACTATGGTCGCAGAAACATTTCTACAGGTTTATATTAAGACATGGCAAAATTACCTTGAAAGTAATATTTAGTAAGTAGGTCATAATCTAGGTATATGACCATTATGGAATTACTGTAGAACAAGCACGTTGCTTCACCCTATAACTTCACAGGACAAATCATATCTGGGATTTTCCGGCGAGAGTATATTCTTCGTGTTTCCGAAGGAAATAAAAAGCTAAAAATAAATTAATAAACGGATTATAGCGCAGAAGATTGTCCTGTCGAATATTTTTCTTCTCTCTTTAAAGACTGTTGACATGATCAGATGTATTCACTTCCAATGATATTGAGTTAGGTGCTACACTCGCTTAATTATGAATGATGTGACCCAGTACATTCAAGTACAGACTTCATAAACCGTTACACTGGATTCAGCATAATTGTCGTATTCAGGAGAAGAAATGAGTTACAAAATGTCATGAACTTATTCTAATTAGACAATTAGACACTTAAAAGTATGCCCCCGTGTTGACTCTGAAGACCTCACCAACAAACTCGGAAGATCAACAAGAGCGAGTTTTCCGAGCAGCTGTGTCTTCGTTATCACCATTATAGTCATCCAACTCCTTCCGAATCATCTGCACTGTCTTCAGATTGACATCATATTACAGGGAAATGTTCGTATTGGAGCTTCCGGCGCGGACGCCAAATAGTGCAGTATGCTGCTTCCACATCTCTGGCGTTGTCAATTGCTTCACGTAGCTCTTTTTCTCATAAACGGAGCCCAACTGACCCTAATATAATGTGCTATTGACAACATAGAAATAAACATAGCGCATACGCGAATTTAAACAAAAAATGAAGAAATTTAACCATCACACACTGTACATTAGCAATGATAATTGATTAACATAGATAATTTGAATTGCCAGCTTCTACACAACTACATAGGTATCAAGAACATAGCTATTATATGTTAGCGACTTATGTCTGCCGTCATCTAAAATAGAGACTTTTGCAATTTGTATGAACTCATAAGCCTATTTCAATTATCGCTTACATACATCTAGTCCGCACCAATGTTCATCGCCGGTCGGAAAGAAATTTAATTCTCGAACCACTAACGAGAATGTATCCTCAAAATAAATCATGATACGTACAGCTCCTACGAGACAGTAATAATCGTCCAAAGGAATATATATATATATATATATATATATATATATATATATATATATATATATATATATATATATATATATATATATATATATATATATATATATATATATATGCGTGTGTTTGAGTGAGTGTGTGTGCGTAGCGTATATATAGAGAGAGAGTGAGAGAGACTAAGCGCCTGGATTGAAGAAACTGAATAAAGAATTAAATGCAACGGCAAACATTTGCGCAATTAACGAAAC
>OZ010571.1:101374389-101426889 GCA_963932145.1 Acanthosepion lycidas
AAAACAAAACAAAAGAAAACACTCATTATATAAATCCGAAGGTGCATTCGAATAGTAAATGATGTCTTCGCAAAGTTAAAAGTATGAAAAAACAAGATAATTTCCTAAGAAACAAAGAAAAATGTGCTAAAATGTTATGGGATATTGGTTCTATTTTATAGCAGAGAATGCTACATACTTTCCTCAGAGTTAATGAGGTTTACAGCCATATCGCAGTGAAACACCGAATTACGTACGATCATCAAAGTTAAGCAAGGTCTGGTCAGTAGATTAAATGGGTGATCGCTTGGCATTATTATATGCTATATGTTCGAATGTGAGCTTTGTTTATTGTTCAATAACTTGGAATTTTAAATCGTAGAAACGAGTTCAATTTCTAGCGTGTTCATTTTAATCACTTTCCTCCAAATAGTATTGGGAAGTTATCAATCCACCATTTCGTCTCCCCGTTATGGTAAGTCGTGATTTAGTAAATTATTATCATCTCGAAAAATATCTCAAAAAGTTTTCTCTCTTTAAATAACCAGAAAAAATTAATACACCGTAAAAATAAAACCTATCAATCAATTACAGATGAGAAGAAAATGTGAACCAACGAAAAAATAGATAGGAAAATGGCGATAATTTTAAAAGGTACGAATCATAGGAAGTTGTGGAAAGCTATGATCGCCCACATCCTGAAGGGAGACGGCACAAAGAAGAAGAAAATATTTTTTTTAAATTTGATTTCTAAAAATTATTTCCTTTTTTATTGAATTTAAAATTTATTTCACTGAATGAACCGCTGAGGTTCTACAACATCGTCAACGAATTTGGAAAAATGAAATGTGCAACTATTAACAAAATATAAAGACCTCGAACTTATTTCATATCTGTTACACCAGTTACTGTGCATTCGTCCTGATTTGGTTCCACATTCAAAAATTGAAGCACTGTCCATTAGATGACAGTAAGACATGTATAATTAGCGACTATATCCATTCCATCCTAATACCACAGACGATGTTCGATGTTCTAGTTGAATATAAACTAGACTACACTAGACTACTCTTAAACCTGTTAGGGTTTGTTTAAAAGCAGTTCAAGATAAAAATGATGATGTAGCAATATTATTAATTTTGTTATTAATTACACATTTTAATTTTTAATTAAAGACGGTGAAGTTAAGTTTATTGTTCTACTGGGTTTCATGTTTTATAAATATATGTTGTGTTATGCAAATTTAAATTTATCTAATAATGTTGTTATAATTTATTATAAATGTTTATTATTTTTCATTGACATAATAGTAGGAATATAGTATTCATGTTTAATTACGCGGAATGATATAAGAATATGAATTGGAAACAAATACTGAATGGCCTATTAAAAATGGCGTAAAACAGAAAAATGTCTCTAGCTCAAGAACCCCTTGTGTAATTTAGCATTTCATTCAGTAGGTGATTAAGGTACAGTATCCTCTAAAATTGCATACAGACATATGTACATTCAAGATTTTAGTTTTAATATCATATAGATGTCAGATGCATTTAGATCTTAGTTAAGAAGGCGGGTTCATACAGCTTTTGATAATGTAGTAGTTCACTTCCGGTTATAAGAGGTGGTTATACATTTGGTACTCTCATCTAGTGTTATTAAGTTCAATCCTCGGATTTGGTAATGAAACATAACTAAATATAAAAATTCAGTATATTTTTAAATACGAAATATAATGGTAATATTGTTTCCCTATAAAGAAACATTTGACGTTCCTTGTTGAAGCACCCAAAGCGGTATTCGGTTATAATATTTTTGTATCCAAGAAAAGCTTACTGAATGAGAAATAACCAAAACAAAGTTTGGAAATGAAATGGTAATCTTTATAACACCAACAACATAAAATACTGGCCAGCGTCGTGAAGTAGGTAAACCATTGCTAGTGGTGGTGTCCTCAGGTAGCATACTACCCCCACTTACAATAATATCCAACGTATTTATAAAGATTGGGAGATACACATTAGTGCTTATATGTAGGGTATATAACAAATTTATAAAATATTTCTCTTGAAACACTTTTTTTTAGCAAAACAAGGTTTTCAAGTACTGTATGTTTTGTTGCTCTCTCCACTATTGATATGGTTTTCCCTTGTAACTATCTCTATGAGGTGGTAAGTTATTTGTGATTATTTTCTCTTTCATTTACATATGCCATTCATTTTAGTTGATGCCGCTATTGGTAGGTCTCGAGTGATGTTGTTTCTCTTACTTCGTACAGTTCTTTGTTTATCATTCATTAGCGCAAGTCAACAATGTTTAAAGAAGGTTAATCTTTGGGAAGACCACACGCTTAACTCGCTCAAAGCGTTTTTTCACCATTGATCTTAGGAAGATATTGTATAGACCTGACATTTTTTATGTTTCTGAACGAGTTTGGCGACATGCAGGATATCAGTATGAAATTCTTCATCTGACGAGGCTATCTACGAACATGACATGGGTTTTCAGATTGGATTTTGACTTCGTATGAATTTGCAGTGTTGCGAGTAAGTACCTCCAGCATAGCTTTTTCTATGTTAAAATTCTATTTTTTCAAACTCATTTTTGTATTTGATGCATACGTCGAGCTATATGAATTTTTTGGTATTTACATATTCCACATAGTGTATTTTTATGATGGATTCAATGTCTGTGTCATCACCGCTCATGATAATTTCAGAACAACATTTCTGATTTGGAAAAATTAGCTCATCTTCCATTTCTTGGAAAAATTGATAGAAGATGCTCATTTTTCTTCAAGATTATTCTTATCGTAACTGTGCAAAACTATGTCACACACACCGCTCATTGTCAGTATGACCGCCTCAGGAATAAAAACAGGATTGGTGTACTCGTCTAGGATGGGGTATGGAGTACATAAATGGTCAGTGACTATCTCACAACAGCTATGTTTGTAAATGCGCAGGATATCGTCTAGGAAGATATTAAATAAACTGTTAGTCTTATTTCCTCATTGTTGTACTCCTGGTTAGGTCTGAAATATTTCGGTATTCCGTTCCTCGCCAGACATGAAAGATCGATACAGTTCCTCTATTAGATAGATGCACACCTTGGATTCGGAAATTAGATGGTGGTTTTTAATGGATAAGAGGATGTCTCTATTGACATGGCAATACGATACTCTAAGGTCGACAAAGCAGGTATATATTTTCCTTAGAATTGTTTGATGATATATATACCATCATTGCCAAACTTATCAGAATGAAAACAGTTGTTTGCGATGAGTTGATTTTCATAAAACGATGAGAGCCTAGATATTATAAGACGCATTAATAATTTCACCATACTGCATCAAATTTAGATATTCTCTATGTGTGAGAGTGTTGAGTGGTACTTATCTCTTTAATAGTGTATTAATGCGTGATAAATCCCCCCCCCTGTAAGAATGTGTTTCTAATTTCGGAATTACTTCATAAAATAGGTGAACATGTTATTGAATAAATAATCTATTTTTAAAAGTTCATCTTCTATATAGAAAGATGCTTTATATTATTTTATCTTTTTAAATAGCATTCTTAATTTCCTCATCAGTATGTTCATTATTGCTTATGTTTAGGGACAGCTTTTGTAACGATTGATGAATATTGGTATATGTCCAATTTCTACGTGTATATTATGTTTTGTCTGGCCAAGATGAAAATATGATTGAAATTGTTTTTTGACTGCAGGATATTTTTTCTCTGAAGATTTCGATTGTATGATAACGTGGTTTTTCGTTTTTTCTCTACCTTTTAACATATTGTCTGTGTTTGGCTTCATTAATTTAATTTCGAATTTTCCAGAGATAATAGTTTATCAGAGAATTAAATAGTTTGATATTTTTAGTTTTCTTTTGCTAATTATTTGCTATTTTCACATCAATTTTTCCTCTTCTGTTTATATTATTCTTGTATCAATTTTTATCAACCGTATGTCATCATCCTCTGGTTGTATATTTTTCATTCTAAGTCTTCATGCTGTGAGCACCCGAGCTGAATCTAACAACTATATGATAATATTATTAGATTCTACTATGATCTAAATTTACTGACATCAATTTGAAAACACATTTATTACTAAGTCTAAATGTACCCTTTAATTTTTAAGAGTTTCATTATGATACCTCAGTGTTTTCATTGGTTTTTGTTGCTTGATGTTGGCAGTTTAGTTACAAGTAATATGTTGTCTGATCCGAAGTAGGTGTTGTGTCGTCTAACATCTGTTTGGTTTGGTTTGGTTTATATTGTTTTACGGCATATGAGTCTCTATGGGTTATTTAATGCCGACAATTTATTTTAGGATAGGTTCGCATGAAATGAATATTTCTTCTTGATAAGAAAGCAGTTTGCACATTAGGTTTCATTGACGTATTTTTTTTATATGGTTTTTGTTGAGAGTCAAATCTACAGCTGCTAATTTTTTTTGTTTCCAAAGATGCATTGCTGGTAATGTCTTTTCAGAAATAGATTACTCGTAATATTTTTTTTTTCAAAAATCTATTCCCAGATTTAAAAATATATATTGCTGTTAATATTTTTTCAGAAATGTATTGCTGGTATTTTTACGATATAAAAACACATTCTTACACTTTCATAGTGTTTGAACCTCTGTTTTGGGGTCAACTATTTTTCCATAGCTGAGACAGTAGCTATCATCACGGATCAGCGTGGACCTGGGAATAAAAGTAATTAATACGTGGCTCCATGCTTCTGAAAACCTCCTGATCAGAGGCCTTGTTGCCGGATGTAGTTTATTGTCATAGCCAGGACGATCTAATATCTGTTACAGACTGTCTAATTCATGAATATTAGATGCTGAATTCAATAGTATTTTTCGTTACATTATCTGGTCTATGCCATGTGATATGTTGTGATATTGGATGATCAAACAATGTATCAAGTATGTTTTTATGTAGCAATAGATTAGCAAGTGTTTGCCATTGTTATTTGAGGCATCTGTATCAAAGGGTAATGACTTCTGAGCATCAAAAGAGCTACCGTGTTCAAAATTGTTTGAGGTAGCATTAAAATCCCCATTAATACAAAGTTTTCTGTTTGTTTTTACTATACAAATTTTATTCAGTGCTGCGTAGCTTTTTTTATATAAACGAAGAGCAGCCAGAAATCATCTCAATTTTCCATTTGAAGAATCTTTATGATTGGATATTTTAGTTAATTTTATGGTTAATGTTGATAAGTGATATGGATGGCTCGATATTTTCTTAGCTTTTCCTATCTTTCCCAACCAGTCGCATATTTTTCGACGTCGGTATGGTGTTTCAGCAGTAGACATGTCCTTTGGTAACTCGCGTGATGGACGATGCGACGTTTCATTATATTCCTGTGCATTCTCAGTTGGTTAAAAAGGTTGGTTTAATATTAGAGATTTATTCTCCATATCGATGACATTTAATGTGGATACTGAGGTCTATTTACATACTTCTAATGATAATTTACATACCATTTAGATTGCAAAGCGAGTCTGCAATGGATATCGTTAGAAATACTTCATACCTTGGGAATTCGGCATGCTCTCTTCATCCTTCTTGAACAAGTTTGATGCTCAGTAGTTAAGTAATTATGGGGAATCAAAACAAGTACAATATTAGGCGAGCTGATGAGATGAATTTGTCTTAAAAATTTTATGGCATTCATCGGAGACTTGTAATGAGCTGAGTCTTAGATGAATATTTATGATAAAAAAAAATCTTGTCAGAGATTTATCAAATAAACTAATACTGACATATTCGGTAGTATTTATTCTGGATAGTGCTGGAATTATATTGTTTACCTGATATTGGATGAGTTGCTTACTGATGCTAGGATCATCACATCAACAATCAAAATCTGTTGTGAGATGTCTCTAGATTTTATTGATGCACGATAAAGCTCAAATGTTTGTAGCCACATTTTGTAATTTTTTTTGTTGTGTACATTAAATAAGAGAAAATTATTATACATAATTAAAAAAATGGGACAAGATTTATATTAGAAATTTTATTATGATAAGAATAAAAAAATGATTAATTTTTTCTCTCGTCAAAATATCCTCCTTTAGCCCTGATTACTGCACAAAAAAATTTGGCATTCATTGCAAAATGTCTCAAAGTATAAGACTGATAATTGATTCCATTCTTTTTGACAATGATTCTAAGACCACTTTTTCATG
Organism: Acanthosepion lycidas; assembly: GCA_963932145.1. Classification (NCBI taxonomy): domain Eukaryota; kingdom Metazoa; phylum Mollusca; class Cephalopoda; order Sepiida; family Sepiidae; genus Acanthosepion; species Acanthosepion lycidas. The sequence continues at coordinate 101,380,573 of OZ010571.1, forward strand.
TTTTCTTTTCACAATTCTGTCAAGTTCAATTATAATTCTGGGTGTGGCTTCAAACTTTTGAAATGTACTCTATATCAAATTATTTTCAAGTATCTGTAGTTGGTGACTATAGCCCACCTGTTATTGTGTCTTTGTATTTCTTGTGTCATGTTTCAAATTGTCTTTTAAAGTATCGGGAATAGAAATGAGAATGTTAATATTTCGATGATATTCGCATAACATTAAGTTAGGGGGTTTATAACAAGATACGAGACTGAGTAAAAACTATCGGGACTGGTGCTATAAAAAGAAAACAACAGCAGATATTAATTCCGCATTTGATCTCCTTCAAAATAGTCTCCCTTTGAAGCCATATACGTTGTCCAATGTCGTTTCTATTGATTGAAACATTCCTGGAATCCCTTTTTTTTGTGGTATTGAGTAGTTGTTTCGTTGAATTCTTTTGATTTCCACGACGTTTGGAAATCTTGTACTTTCATGTGGGATTTGATATTGAAATGTCGCAAGGGGCGGGATCTGGGGAATATTGTCGGTGTATGTCTTGTGGTGTGTTGTTTCTTGGCTATAGACTGCTGCAAAAGCTGCACTGAATGGAAAGCTGCCTCATAATGGTGGAGTTACTACTCATCTGTCGCAAACAATTCCGTCTTTTCCGACGAACAGTATCCCACAAAATCTGCAACAATTAACGTTAATACTATTTGTTTACTACTTCATTTGGTGGAAAATATTTGTGATGAACAATTTCCTTGTAATCGAAGACAACTCTCAACAGTTTCTTTATATTGCTTCGACTCATCCATGCGTTCATCAGTTTCGAAGATGTTGTGATTTTCCACTGCGAACACTGAAACTTAATATTGAAGTTACAGCCATACAGCCCACAATTTGGCACGTATTATAACCATTTGCAAACGCATTCTGTGGTGTAGTGAGACAACCATACTGTAGACACTTTCCTTCCAAACATGGCTATCAACAAGGAAAATGAGATCTTATAATTCAGTGTGCTAGAACGACATATTTCAAGGTCAATCTGTTCAAATGGTTTCAAAAGTCCTGTTACTACATATATTCCCGATATTTCTTGACTATGATCTTGAATCCATAGACAACCCTCCCTCTATTTATCTTTGTGTTCGTGATTGTTTCTTTCATAATGTGTATACTGTTCGATCTTATTCGGAGATGAGTAACTTTTAATGATCAAACAGTCATATGAATTCTATTATAATTGCGAACATGCAAGGTTGCAACTCTCCGAATAATACTCTCGTTATAGTCTCTCCATCGCCATGTCTTGCTCGTAAAATAATGAATATGTCCTGTTGTTTTAACAATGGCTTATGCCTATTAAATAAGAAATTTAATACATACCTACACTCTGCATCAGGCACTTATCCAGTGCTTGACCTATCACTTTGTGACTCGTCTACACTTATGGATATGATTGGAATGTTCTAGATAATTCATGGGGTAGTGACCATTTCACAATTACTTTGACATACTCAAAAGAAATTGAAAACCACCTTCATCGATGGAAGCTAAATAAAGTAGATTGGAGAGAATATTAAAAAATGCCAACAAAAACTTTCAGACAAAGAAATCTCTAGCAAATCTATCGAATACTTCATAGAAACGTTAATAGACATTGCGAGAGCATGCATACCAAAAAGCAATGGATCTAACAAACAACAAAGACCATGGTTCAATGATGAATGTAAAAAGGCAATAAGACTACGAAAAGCAGCACTACGCAAATTTAACTCACAACTTACAACACATAATTTAAATATTTTCAAACAAAAAAGAGCAGTAGCACGTAGAGTTATCAAGGAAGCCAAAAGGAAATCCTGGAAAGATTATCTAAACAAAATAAACAATAATACGAAACCAAAATAAGTTTGGAACATGGTAAGGAAAATCTCTGGAAAGAATTTATTTTCTTCTCTTAACCATCTCACGTTAAATAACAAAAAAATAACAGAAACAAAAGATATAACAAACATACTTGCGGAAACTTTCGAAAACAATTCCTCTAACAAAAACTTAAGACAACTCTTCCAAAAAATTAAGAAGGATACAGAAAAAAGAAGAAGAAACTAAATTTTAATTCAAATAACAAAGAAGAATACAATCATTCTTTTACGAAGAACGAACTTATAAACGCCATAAGTGAATCGCATAATACAGCTACTGGTCCTGATGAAATTCATTACGAATTTTTAAAACAACTCCCCCCAAATCCATTAAATTTTTAGTAAACATCTTTAACGAGGGAAAACTACCTAATAGCTAGAAACAGGCTATTGTGATTCCCATACCAAAACCAGAAAATGACAAATCAGACCCACAACATTTCAGACCCATAACATTAAGAAGTTGCTTATGCAAAACATTTGAAAGAATAATAAATCGAAGACTAAATTGGTGCCTGGAAAACAATAATTTAATTACCAACTTACAGAGTGGCTTTCGAAATAAAAGAGGAACAATAGATAACATAGTCCGCTTAGAAACCTTTATCAGAGAGGCTTTCATCAATAAATAACATGCAATAGCCCTTTTCTTTGACTTAGAAAAGGCCTACGAAACTACATGGAGACAAGGAATAATTAAAGAATTATACAACCTTGGCCTAAAAGGCAGATTACTCTTGTTGATAAAAGAGTTTTTATCCGACAGCAGCTTCAAAATAAGAAGAGGACCAACTCTCTCAGACTCAAAGATTCAAGAAGAAGGAGTCCCACAAGGATGCATCTTGTCTGTCACTATCTTTAACATAAAAATTAACAACATTGTAACCTGTTTGAACAACGAAGTTAATGGTTCCTTATATGTAGATGATCTTTTAATTTGCCATAGATCAAAAAATATGCACACCTCAGAACGCCAACTGCAGATATGCATAAATAAAATAAATCAATGGACCATTGAAAATGGTTTCAAACTTTCACAAACCAAAACAAAATGTATGCATTTTTGTAATCAAAGAAAAATGCACAACGACCCAAAACTTACATTAGAAGAAACCGAAATAGAAATGACCGAACAACACAAATTTCTGGGAATAATATTTGATAAAAAAAACTCACATTCATTCCCTATCTGAAATACTTAAAACAAAAATGTTTCAAAACACTACAACTTTTGCGGGCTATAGCTAACACAGAATAAAAATATACAGAACACTAATAAGATCCAAATTGGATTATGGAAGTTTCATATATGGTATGGCCAGGAAATCCTATCTAAAATTTTTTGACCCCATCAACTACACAGGTCTAAGACTTGCTCTTGGTGCATTTAAAACATCTCCCAGAGAAAGTCTATATGTTGAAGCTCATGAGGCTCCTCTAAAACTGAGACGTGAAAAATTAGCTATACAATAGTACCTAAAACTCAAATCCAATCCATCAAATTCGGCCTATCAATGCACATTCAATCCAAACTATAAACATTTGTTTGACAAAATGAAAATGTTATCAAACCTTTTGGCCTTTACATCGAAAAAATGATAAAACCACTTACAGACAATTTGATAGACAAAAATAATATACATGAATTCAAGCTACCCAAACATCCACATAAATCTGACACACACCCCTTATACTATGTAGAAAAACTAAATGACATCCTGGAACAATACTCAAATTGGGCCCATATATATATCGATGGCTCCAAAGTCAAAAACAAAGTAGGATGTGCGGCAATCTTTAAAAGTACTGTTCTAGAGAAAAGATTACCTAACAATTCCTCAATTTTTAGTGCTGAAATTACAGCTATTGATTTAGCTCTAGACCTCATCACAAAACTTAACTCAAATAAATTCATTATTTTCGTAGACTCATTATCAGTACTCGAATCATTAAAAAAACAAAAATTAAACAATCCTTTGCTCATCAAACTCCTACATAGAATACATGCGATCTCACAAAATAAAACCATTATTTTATGTTGCATTCCCAGCCATTGTAGATTTTATGGAAATGAAAAAGCTGATGTGGCTGCAGAACACTCTCTGAAACTTAACACAAGTAACATAAAGGTTCCATACACTGACTATAAACCCCTAATAAATGACTTTATTTTAAAGAAATGGCAAGACGCTTGGAACAACCGTCAAAACAACAAATTATTTAAAATCACACCCTTGCTAAAGAAACAACTAACTGAACACAGAAAAACACGCAAAGAAGTGGTTTTATTCCGTATTCGGATAGGACACACGTACATAACTCACTCCTTCCTCCTAAAAGACGAAGATCCTCCCGAATGCATAGCATGCCGGGAGGCTTATACTGTGAAGCACTTCCTGCTTGAGTGCGGTGACATGGCACATATTCGAAAATTATTTTACAACGTGAACAACTTGAAAGAACTTTTCGAAAAGAAAGTTGGACTATATAATAAAATATAATTCCAATTTGGTGTCTGATGGTGAAAGGGGAAACTTTGATACTTGCCATGTGAGAAATTGTCAAAGAATGGTGCACCTCTGAAAAAAGTGAATTAAAAAAAAAAAAAAAAAAAAAACGCAAGACAACACCGAAAAGAAGGAAGAGAACGAGAAAATTTTCTTGAAAGCATTTCAACCTTAGTTAAAGAAAAAAAAAATCAACTGTTTGACCTTAAATGATCTCTTGCTGATCGATGGGTCGTTAAGATTTAAACAAACAAAATTCTTTTACACATGTTTCTTTCCGGAGACTATAAATCCTAGTCTAAACTGCAATTTAACACATAATTTTTTAAGAACCAGACGGAATCATGCCTTTGCCAAATGAATTTATCCAAAGTAAATACAACAGTCTAGGCTGGTACTTGAAATTGGCTCGCCGATTTCAAGTGTAGGTGCAATTATCCGTTACTCTACAGACAAGTGAAATATATTTTAAAATCTGATTCATTTTTCTAATACAGAGTCTAATTGCGAAGACTGGGGCAATAATTCGACAATACCTCTCAGTTCATTTGAAACATTAAATGACTCATCCAGCTGGTAAGGAGTCTATGAATATGTGATGTTCTTGGATCACAGTATAAATTAGCGTCACATAACGTGGGATCCCGTATGAAACAGCGTAGCAATTGCATAGCTTAATTCTTTAATTACTTCATAGCAACCCACGAAAAAAACATGACACTGTTATCCTAACAGTTTATCGAACACAAGACACTGAACGTATGTAACAGTATTGTTACATTACTTATGAAATAAGTACGTTCATGTAGATTGTCTATTTTAATTGTTTGAATAGATTTGTTTGTTTTAATGGTATATCGACACGTTAGGGGTCATTTAATGCCGAAATGTAATTTTCTTGGGAGTATGAAGTAATACAAATATATGTGATTCTGCTTTCACAATTGAATACATGATATATGATATTCAGTTTTTGTGCATATATTTATGTTGTAGTATCTTTGAAGTGATACTTTCGAATACAGTTTGATTTTTTTAGGAAATTGTAAGATATTATATAGATCAATGTTATGTGAGTATTTATTTCATGCTAGTTGAATTTTTGTAGCAGCAGAGCAGCCTCAATGGGTTATTTAATGCCGAAATCTAAATATTTTGAAAACGCTTTTATGGCTTTAGCTAAATATATTTTGAAAGTAATTGTATACCTTCAACTACAAATAAAATATATTGTTGGTCATTTTGCTATAAAACGTATTTTTTGTAATTTTAGTGTGAATAGCTGTTGTTGGTAATTTTACTATAATAGGCATTGTTGGTAATTGTTTTACATAAAAATATATTGTATTTATTCTTATGTATATAAAAGTGACGTGAGTATTACAGCAAGAATGTTCGGTCTGACTGTCACAGCTGACTGCTGGAAACTTCTCTCTTCACAAGGCAGTACCTGCTTTTATTTATAGCTAAGAGAGTCCATGCTTGTGTAGGTGAATCACCCTAACAGTATTTGAAGAGTTGAATGATAGAGTACCAACTATTAAGATGACGGAATAAATGATAAGCAAAAAAGTACAGACTATGTTACGTCTCAGAAACGATAGAATTTAACATGTTCGTCTATATATCTATTTCGTCTATGTAATAAAAGATGATGGCAATTGTTATCTAGATATCCGAAGGCACTTAGTAAAAATAGTAAAAGGGAAGGATACTTTTCAGAAATTGACTAAGGTAAAATGCATGGGACAATAAACTAATTATGGAAGTTGGTTCATTGTATTGTTGAAGACATTTTTTCTCGCCCTACCCTACCTGTAACGGCATTCACTCGTGGTGGGTTGAGCCGGCTCCAATATTAGAGTTTCATGGGAATTTGGAATTCACAAGCGGTCCCCAACCCAAATGTATAGCACATGAGATTTGATTATAGTCGTGAAGGTTTCGTGCAGGACCATGCACACTTTTTGAAGGGCCGATTACAGATACCTAGTGCACCACGTGCCACAAGGTCCCCAAGCGGCCTTCCGCAGGTTTTGAATTCAGAGTTTTCCTTCTCCTAGACCAGTAGCCATCCAATGCAACAGAACCCAGTCTGTCCTGCTATTTACCCATAAGAAGAAGGATTCACACCTTTCCCAAGGGCATTAGCTCGTAAGTGAATGTAATGGATTCGACTGGAATTCAAACTTAGCTCTTCGATTTCTCAATCCAAGCCGCTATCCATTACTCCACAGTGCCTCCTATTTCTCGCCGGAAACTCTCTTACATATTTATAACTGTACCATTCTTCGAGTTTTGTTTAGTACTGTATCATTTTCGACATTTATATCCATGCTCGGGAATCGGAAAGCCACTTGATTGACTACATATATAATGATATATAATGACCTGATAGTTAATCCATTCTATTTAGACACAGATACGCAAGCACACACGCACATATGTAAATATGTAAACTTTGACATAGTATCTATAGGTTAATATATTAATAACGGTAATTTATATAATTTAAGCAACATAATTTATAACTTTCTATGCATCCTTCCTATTAAGTCAGATTTAATGTTTGAATGTAACAAAACTCACCATTCCTGTATTTCATATACGAATTGGTCATTTACTGAGTTCATCTACTGTGCAGCATTTGGTCCATAAGTAAACGATGACATAAAAAGAGTTAATTCTTCTTTGTATGTTACATTTAAGAGTACATGCATATTAATATTTGTGCCGGTGGTACAAAGTGATAGATACATTCGATGTACTAGAATAACATCAGGGAAATTAATGACAAAGTGCAATTTTTTTTTGTGTGACGTATTTCATCCTTTAAAACAACATCGGAATAAAGTGATTTTTCCATTGATATAACTATAAAGCGCATAGAAAACAATTCATCTCAGCTTAACATTACATTCGTTACACCCACTTCTAAAGCAATATTTTTTTTTAATTATTAAAAACAAAATAATGAGCTAAAACTTGAAGGAGGAATTTACCCTATCACGTGTAAAATTTCTCACAAGGACTAAATCGGAGAATTCTTGTGGTTTTTAAATAAAATATATGAACATAAAAAAGATTTCTCACAATGCAACAATCTCGATGCATTAATTGCTCACCGTCTGACAATTGTTTCAATTTAAAAAGTATATACCAATTTAATTAAGAGAAAACAATTTTGTATTTATTGTAGAATATGTGGTTTAATTACTTGGTAATACAAAGTAAGTCTGCGTCACGTTTCTTATATATATATTTCGTCTTGCCAGTTTTTCTATTATCAGAATGTGAAATAATTTATAACAAAAATGATAATAACATAGCAAAATGAAAGTAAATGGAATTGGCTAGACATTATGTCGAAAAGAATATTTTAAAAAGTTAAATAAAATAACAGCAGCGTATATATCTTGAACAATTACCATAACTTGATGCGTACTAATGTCATATATACCCGCTGAAAATGATCTCGTTAAAAGAAACATACGAGAAATTATTCAAAAGTGTCTCCGGCCATCTTTGGCTAATATGAACCACAAAGCTCATGGTCTACCGAGCTGTTGTAATCTAGACTTTTCTGTACACATGTGAGAACTGAGTACTCTACGGAAGAGACATCTGGAAATTTGAAATAGTCTATCAAATAATACTTCGTCAAATCCAGCGGAACACGTGGCAAACCAAATTACGAACAACGATGTTATTCACACCAAGATGGAGAGCATGTTGACTTGCCATAGACTTCGATATCTTTGTCACCTTCCCCGAATTCCAGACATCCACCTACCGAAAAAAAAAAAAAAAAAAAAAAAAAACCCTTCTCCAAGCTCGCATCAAATAAGAGACCAGGTGGATCCCCACATCGTCCAGCACAGAAATCGATCCGGTTAATTGGGATACATGAGCTCCAGAAAAGTACCATTGAGAGAAGTGCCGTACACGAAATAATGAACATCCTACGAGAACACCACAATGCAAATAGAAGAGACGACGAGAGCCCAAGGAAAAGCCCACTATTCCCTGAAACCTCAAACGCTACCATACGGTGACTGCGGACGTCGCATGTGATTCAACATAAGAATCATTTCACACAGAAGAAATGTCGATGATCACACCAAAACTCGGCAACAGCCGTGTAAAAACTTTCATTTCATCTTACTCATTTCGGCTGTATATATCAAAAGAGACCTCACTATGAAGACTTCAATTGAATATCTGTTAATTTTTGTTTGCCTGCCGATGCTTTAAAAATCTTCGATTTACCTTATCGAAAATTGTTTGTCTTCCTGTTTTCTTAAAATACTTCCAGTTATAGTACAAATTTTGGGGTGATTGAACACTATTCCAAGAAAGTCTCAGCCTGGCTAACGTTCGTTGAATTATCTTCCTCTTAAAATTCTCAATCTTAATAATTGTTTCAGCATAAATTTAGCCATCATATTAGTATAAATAACCAAGCTAATTTTGTACTACTATGATTTGGCAAAGCAGCTGAGACTCACATTAATAAGATGGAAAGGATCCTACTTAGAAATGTACAATTTATCTTCAGTTTATTATTTTCGAAATTTCTTGGTTCAATATATATTCATGCGTTTTTCAGCTTCAAGCTGCTTAAAGTGGTGTATCTTCTGTTACACGTCTCCTACGGAAATGCAACAATTTATTTTTCAATCATTTCGGTCTACAGACACTACTAATGAAAGCATAATGTTAAACAATCAAAGCTCGTAATATAATAAATTTGGAATCATTTTATGTTAATAATTATATATATATATATATATATATATATATATATATATATATATATATAAACTCATATATATATATCATTAATATGTAAAAACGTTTTTCATTGAGTTGATTGATGTTACCTTCACCATCGTGACAGCAGACTTTACGATGCGAACCTATCCGTCCACTCTTATTGGGATGTCAGCAATTTACTATATATATATATATATATATATATATATATATATATATATATATATATATATATATATTCGGAGTTTATTTTGAATATTTTTATGAGTTGTTGTTTTGAGGTAAATGATAGCATTTTTGACATATGCTTATATCGATATTTTAACTTTTTCGTGAGAGAAAAAAGTTAAAATGTCCATATAAACATATGTCAAAAATGCTATCATATACCTCAAAACAACAACTCATAAAATGTTCGAAATAAACTCCGCATTCACCGTATCACTGACTGGCTGACCATTTCAAATGTGGCCAGACATTTTCGAATATTTCACAAGCTCACAAAAAAGGTGGCTGAAGCGTCTCTGCATTATTAATGACTTCTGCATAAACTAATTGATTTACGTCACCACACAGATGCAAATCCAATGGATTGTAAACGGGGGAACGTACAGGCAATGGAAGAAGTCTTCCTCTACGTAATCTTCAGAGTAAATTTCAACCAGTGCATCGTGGAAAATGTGATTAAAATGTGCGGGGTCGCTTCACGCATGAACCACATGCGTCTCCGTTTTAACAGAGGTACATCCAGTAGCAGGTCTGGAAGCGTTTTCGAGATAAAGACCCTGTAGAGAGCTCCTATAAGACGGGCTGCGAGGACATTTGGACCTGCTGGAGATCAACTAAAATTGCATCCCACATATTAATCGTAAACTGATGTTGGTGTCTTGCATCGGTATTCAGATCCACCAACAAATGTTGGTTGTGTATATTTGTTATTCTATTTCTTCCAAATATTCACTCACCCATAAACAAAACTGAAATGATAAACAAAGGGGAGTTCGTTCAATAATCCATCGGCAAATAGTTCATCCGTGAATGAATAGAGGATGAAAGACCCTGCACATGTTGCAAGTAATATGGATATTGGAGCATCTCTTGAATTACCGTCAATATTGGCCAAATGACGTGTGCCGATAACTGGAACGTTTCTGACAGGCTGTAGAATGTGTACTTCGCCGTCAGACGTACGAGTAGATCTATGTTCTCCTCGATCCATAGTTTGTTTTGCCATGGATCCTGTCTCACCGACACGGCGATAAACAGAAGCAAATATTCGATTACCTGGCTGGTTTCGGTCTGGAAACGCAAACTGATGCACCTGTGCAGCCTCGCGTCCATTACAACTCGGGCGGCCGTAAAGGAAAAATGTATACTTGTCTACATAGCAAAACACAGCGACATATACCGTAAACGTATGTTAAACATAATAACTCAAAAACAAAGTATTTGCCGACATGTTATATTTTTCGTTGTCTTGTTGAGAGGAACCCGCCCTATTGTTTGTAATATATATATATATATATATATATATATATATATATATATATATATATATATATATATATATATATATGTACTTATTGCGTGATTAACTTTCTACAGCCTACAGCTTATGAACCGTTTGCATGTGATATAAAGCCAGAAAAAATTAGAGGTAAAATAGTATTTGCTCCTTAGTGAATATAATGAACTCTTTGGGAATTTAAACTCGGTTCTCATATTAAGAATACCGAGCCAATAACCATTGCACCACCCGCGCACCCATTGGATATCCCCAAGTGGTCATCATCTAGGTAATGATTAGGCTCGACTTTCCTCAACTTCGGGGATTGTAATCTTGATTTTATAATGAAAACTTTCAGAGTAGCATAACAAGAACTGATATCACTTCACGTCATTCCCTGTGATTTATACAAAAATGTATTCGTCATATTATTTTGTAATTATATCTATTAAATTGCAGTATCGAAAAATGGCGCCTTACGTGAACGGAAAAAAATGATTTCCTATATAAGTATAAATATAAATATATAAGTTATGCATATATGTAAATTAAATATCTAACTTTAAGTGTGTACAAATTAGCCGTTTGCTATAATTTTGCATATATGATTGTAAATAGAATTAGTGTTTTTGCGAACAGATAGAAAATATCTTTACAGTATATGTGCAATTATTCGCTGAAAAAAATATTTATTTAAGAAAATATTTTTAAAAAAATCATGAAATCACTAAAAATATATATTGTCAGCCGACATAGCTCACAGCGAAATGGTTGGCTATCAAATTTAGTAAGAAAGAAAAACTAGGAACTTCATAAATAATAAAATAATTGTGATATAAATGAACGTAACTTTTCTTCGACTTGTGTTTTTTCTATTCACTTTCGATTGTCTACATATTTTATTTGTATGGTTAAGTGGATTGAAATAAAATCATATCATCTCTTGTTGAATTTGATTTCTGAAATAACTTCTTTATATAAAGGTCAACACCCAGCTGTGGCAGTCTGTTTTTTTTTTACTTAAACACTACCTTCCAGTCATGCAAGTTGTATGTTGTTTGATTATTTATATAAGCCGGTTAAATGTGCATTATGGTTACGTATATTGTATTATTCTAACGCTTATTGCATGGGCGATAACGGTTATGTTTCAAATGATTAAAGGGAATACTGAGTAGATATAATTGTGGGCCAGAATTCAGTTTTGAGCTTTTTATATCGTTGATAGTTAACTATAAAAAAAAGCAGACCTGGAATCTATAACCACAAGCGCGGTTCGGGTTCTAAAGTCAAAGAAACTCTTCCCTTTTTATAGTTAACAATCAACACTATATATAACATTCAACATTATATATATATATATATATATATATATATATATATATATATATATATATATATATATATATATATATATATATATTTATTTATATGTGTGTGTGCGTGTATGTGTGTCTGTTTCTATATTTCTGAGATGAGGTATTATGTACACTATTTACAGTATTCGGACTATTGCCCTCATCTATGTCGCCATACTTATTACAATGTTGTACGCTCCGGCCTTTATTTGGGGTAGACACTTCTAGTTCCACATGTCTAATGGATGTCAGTTATCTTGTTTACTAATATATAAATATGGTTACATTGCTACACAGGATTGACCATGTTTCAAAAACAGAAGCAAAAAATTCAAATTCGATTACAGAATTAAATTAAATCTATCTGTTTTATTTTCAAGCGAATTTTGGAATAAATTATTTTGAAATTTACTGAATTTTATAAGCACACGCATTCATAAAATTATTTTCTAGTGATGTAGGGAAATCCAATCATTTTAACAAGGGGCGGTAGGGTATTCATTTTCACTGACAACTGTTCTATCAATATATGAGTTACTTTTGAAAAGAGGTTAAGTCAATATAGGGTAGGGGGGGTTCCAACGAATGATGACGTCCAGTAAACGCTTGTCGTCTGGTCTTTTTCAACGACAAAAAGTTTTTCGGTACTTTTGTTTTGCCGTTAAATTTTAACATGTATACATAAAGATTTTTTACTAAAAGGGCTTTGTATATGAATACGTCGTATTGAACTACAGTGTTAAAATTTTATTCTTAATTTTAATTTCTAATCAAGCAATTTTTAAAACAAATAAATGTAATAGAATTACTTAAATTATTTAAAAATTAATATTAAATATCATATATATATATATTTCATTTATAATTTATTTGTTTTTTTTTTCTATTTAAACATTACTTAGGGAAAATGTTTGAGAATGTTAGTAAAGAATAGCTATTTCATTTCTTTAAATACGTTATTTTTTCTATTTTTTATAAACCTAGTAATATATAGTTTCTCATGTATGTACAAAGGACACGGATCATTTACTACCTACATATACTAGGTTTTTTTAATTTGTATTTCACAGTAGGTGTTTTATTGGTTTCTTTTAAGTGCGACAAATATTTCGAAATAAACAAACATGCATACATGTGTATGCACATAACTATCTATCTATCTATCTATCTATCTATCTATCTATCTATCTATATATATATATATATATATATATATATATATATATATATATATATATATGTATATAGAACTTGTATATATTTAGACATTATGCATCATAGTCTTTCTTGATGGGCCCTGTCGATCATATTTTGCCATCATAGCCTTCCACAATATCCAATCCTTTCTAACGTTACATATATTTTATCTTTTACATATCTCTCCTAAAATCTGTTTCGCCATCCATTTATTCAGGCTTGCTAGGTATCTTATGCGTTGTTTTCCTGTATCCATTTGGCTTTTTAAATCTGATTATCAACCATTCCAATCCTTCTTTCCTCGTTATGTGCCCTAGAAATTTCAACAGTCTTTTCTCTAAAATCTTATCGTTGCTCACCTATTTGTTCCATTCTCAGTATCCTTCTGTATAACCTCTTTCATGTTTCTTCCTGTCTGTTCCTCTTCTATGAGCAGGTTACCCAGCATTCACTGTTATAACTGAGGATTGATATTACTTACAGTTCTATACTTTTCTTTGATTGTAACAAAAGTTTTATGCCATCTCTTATGAAAATATCCAGATATTTAAATTTTTGTACTTGTTTTATTTTGTTATATCCGATGTGTTATTTGTTTGATTTTCTGCAATTTATGCGAAAAAAATGCATTCTGTATTCTTGCAATTGACACTTAATCATTGTTATTTTCTTTACTACATTATCCTCTGTAAGACTTCTTGTAGTGTATCTTATCTTATTAATACAATGACCGCTAATAATGAATCCTGTTACGAATTCTAAATTTCTCAGTATAGATTGAACATATTTGGCGATAAGATAAAGTCTTGTCTTACAGCTTTTTCTATTCTGTTATATCTCCTCAAATAATTTTCTATTTGTATGCAAGATGCTTACTGTATTCTAGTATCTTTCCAAAATACATCAATGTTACCTACTTGTTCCAACAGTTCATAGTGACGTAGTTTATCGAGCTTTTGCATTAACTTTTAAACATAGGTATATATACTTTTGCGTCCTTATTGTTTTTTCTGATACCATTCTTGCCATAAATATCAAATTCCTAGTTTCAGTGTCTTTAAGGAGGCGCTCTTTTCATGTCCTGTTTATGTTCGGACAAATAATGCTGTGCACTCTATTCATCATTATTCGGATGCTGTTTTGTTATATGGTTCATTAGACTGATTATCCGATGTAGTTCACATTCCTTTCAAAATGGCTTCTTAGGAGGTGCTATGAAAATGGATCTACTTACGTCTCGCGATATATCACAACTGTTGTATGTTTCATGTATTATGTCTGTAATCTTGTGAGTGGCGAAATTATCTAAAGCTGCCTGTATCTCTCTTACAATTCTGTTTTGTTCTACTGATTTGTTCCTTTTCATTTTGGCCAGTGAGAATTCCACTTCAGATTTGAATAATTCTGGCCCTTCGATATTTTTGCGTGTTGACTTGTGTCTTCTTTGATCGTGGGAGTGCTCTCCCAAATTTTCGTTTCATCTCTGAAGTAATTGTCTTTTTTTTTTAATATCAGCGATTCTTCATTGGATTTTATGCATCTTATTGACGGGCATGACTTTTGACCTGTTAGATCTGTTATAGTTTTATGTATATCTTGTTTCTTTGTGATAAATATTCTATTTCAGCAGGTTTTTGGTTGAGTCATTCCTCTTTTTCCAATTTTTTTTTGTGTGTGTTGTGTATATTCTGGGCTGCACGTTAGCATTGTCTTTTCTTATTTTAATTATATCAAGAATTTGATCTGTCTTCCATTTTATCTGTTCTTTATTTTATCAAGTTTTCTTTGGAATCATCTCGACTTCTGATTTTATTAAAGCTTCATGTGTCCCACTTTGAATTTCCATTCTTATTTTTCCCATTGTATCTGTTTTTACCCATGTTTATATATTTCTCCTTCACATTTTGGTCACCGAGGTGTCTGTCAGTGAAATTTTGATGCCGCCTACCCCTTCTTAAAGTTCCGTAGTTTCACTACAATTTTACATATCACAAGAAATTTATCGCTCCCAGAGTCGACACGAGGTTATGTTTTGGAGTTTAAAACTGCAATTTTCAATCTGTTAATTATAGTTATATAGAGAATTTAGTTTTTCGTTTAGGAACTCTTTTTAAGAACCGCTTTTCAGATTTCTTATCCAAGCTAATAATCAAATCCTGGTTAATATGTTTATTTCATTTTGCTTTTCTTTATTTAACCTTAATTTATATATCTCTATTATTATTATTATTCATTCCATTTTCGCATTTATTTATCGTTTTACTGATTATATATTTTGGATATATATTCGGTTTCAGAGTCGATATCCCCTTCACCATGTTTTCATACGCTGATTCTTATTTGAATATTCCGTAAAGCCTCAATCTAATACAGCTATCACTTTCTGACTCATTACCCATTGATTACATCACAAGATATTCTTCTAAGTGACAGAAAGCATTCCGGGCAATCCGCTTGACTCTCCTAATTAGCCGTCATGTAATATGTGCAGATCATTTAATGCTAAAAGCACAATTATCCCTTGAACAAATTAGACTCTGAAAAGAAAAAAAAAGAAAAAAGAAAACTATTTAGGCGATTGCGATAATGACGTCAGCAGTTATAACCAAAAAGCGATTTGAATAATCTTCTTTTTTAGTGGAGACTTGAATATATTTGTAATTTCTCGAGGGCCCGACTGCATTTCTTGACAGCTGCCATTTTGTGTGTGACTCTCATTTTGTTATGGTAATAATTGTGGATTCGGGCGTTGGCTAACAAATGGCAAGAATGCTTCTTTTTTTTTTCTTCTTTTTTTTTCTTCTTTTTTTTTCTAAATACTGTTTGTGGAATGCAGAGAGTGAGATAATGTAGCTAAAGAAATAGAAATAAAAATGAAAGGGAAGTAATTAGAGGAAATACTTCAAAATGTGTAACAGAGTTTCAAATTCAAGCATAAATAAAGAAATGCGTGTTTGAATAACAAAAAAAAAAAAAGAAGTAGAAGGAATTTAAAAAAAATGAATGAAAAATAATTTTCGAAGAAAAATTAGTAAATGACTTAAAATAAATCGTAAACATATAAAGCGCATAAATATGAAGGCGCTTTTAAACAAAGCGAGGAATAAAAATTAATACAGCAGCAAAAAAAAAAAAAAAAAAACTATTAAAACACAGAAAAGTAATCAATATAGAGCGAAAATTCAGTTTAATTAAAAATGTAAACGGTGAAGAATGCTAATGGAATTATACTGAAGGAGATAAAGAGAAGAAATATTATGATGTTCGTAAAATAAAATACGATTTTAGAATCAACCTTTATTCTCGAATTAAACAGTGTTTAAGCCAGTTGCGACATGAATCATGGCGACATCTACGGATTTTTACATCGTGGTACCAGTTTATAATTTCTTTACACTAAAGCTCTGATGGTTTGGACGCTAAGAAATATTTGTATATCCGTTGTTGCATGTTTGCAAAGAAATGTCTTTTATTATAAAGAATATGAGGCTGAATAGGTGGTTGTCAGTGGTCGATAGATCCGGGGAATATGGTGAATGTGTCAACGTCTTCAATCCCAAATCTGTGAACTTTTGGAGTGACATTCTTGTAACATTTTAATGTGTTTCATCATGAAGCAGAATTGGACCTAGTCGATTAAACCAATGCTAGTCGCAATTTGTTTAATGAATGTACATTTAATCCGGTTACTTGCAGTAAAATTCACTAGTGATACTAGTTAAATTCCACAATGCAGTAATGGATAATGGAATAAAAGGACCATTATAATATTATGTTAGGGTCATTTCTGTTTGGGAATATGTTTGGGACTTTCTTCATTGTTAAGTCAAGGCGACAGTCGTTTACGATTGTCAGAAATGAAATATTTCTCATAATAAAATAATTATACGGTGAAGAAAATGGATCATTCGGTTTCGCAGATGCGGCATTGAACAATCTTCAAGACTTCTCTGACTTTCACTGAATTCATATGGAATATATTTAGCGAGATTATTCACCTTGCCCATTTTCTTGAGATGGTCCAATATTGTTGAAATGCTGGCACTCATGTAAATAATTTCTCTGAGAATTTAACGTGAGTTCCGATAGAATAAAGGTTTCAGGTGTTGATTGCCAATTGCAGATGAAATTTCTCTACCAAGTTGATCATCAAGACTCGTATCCCCACTTCGGAACTTCAGTAACCATTGCCGTACTGTCCGATCACAATTTCTTCTTAAATCCCATGCTCTGTTAAATTTGGCAGTAGTTTGAGAAAAATTATGGCGAAGATTGAACTCATTTACAAAGAAAGTAAACTCAGCTCTCTTGTTTAATCTTCAAGATGAGACTATAAATTGTTTTAGGTTAAATTCTGATAGATTACTGATATCAAATTAACAA
This sequence comes from Acanthosepion lycidas, assembly GCA_963932145.1. NCBI lineage: Eukaryota > Metazoa > Mollusca > Cephalopoda > Sepiida > Sepiidae > Acanthosepion > Acanthosepion lycidas. The sequence continues at coordinate 101,398,220 of OZ010571.1, forward strand.
AGAGCGCAAGTTAATCATTAGTAAATGAGTAATATTATATGTGTATATCTATTATAGAAGAATGCAGTTATTATATTTATTCTATAATTGGCATTATTATAGAATTGAACATTCTAAATCCTAATATTATTTACCTTTTTACAAGGGATAATTTGAATAATATTAAAAATACAGGACGAACGATTGACTAAAACTGATAGAAAGTGTAGCGTCAGAGCATAAATATGAAACCATATATAATTTTATTTATACATATAATGATTTGTCTTCATCATATTCGGCCAATTTATAGCCTAAAAGTCATTCAAAAAATATTACTGAATGAAGTGCATGTTATGAACGTAATTTATGTATAGGAAGGGACGATTATGAGAATAAGGATTACTTCTAACGATCCACGCTGGTCAACATGTGGTTGTAGTGTTCGCGTATGTATCTGATGTGGGGCCAAAGTCGGGATCACAGAAGGAAAACACGGAACACGGATTAGATGTAAGAAAGATATATTAACAACAGGTTACAGAGATAGTCTAAGCGGAGCTTACTATATGTTAGTGTCCAATACTGGTAGTCGTAAGGGGCTCTATCTGACTCTCTGTCTGTCTGTCTCTCTCTCTAGAGTGTTGTGTCGCATACTTAATATAGACCTGGAAGAGTCTATTGTGTAGGTAGTTCCGGTCTCACAATAGTATCCAAGCTGCAGTCTATTCTATTAAGCAGCTTTTCCTGTGAATATCCTTCTTACAAAATGAATAAAAAAAAATCTGACGGCGTGTCTAAACTGTAAACATCTATACTGGTGGACCAACATAAGAAATCCTAACGAAATATTGATAGAGTAGCGATCGTCTTGCGACACTGTGTCTGTGGATATTAGATTTAGGGTTGAAAACATTCATTTCTTACAAATTCGCGTAGATGATATTTAGCTCTGTCAAGGCTGTAAACCAGATTTACAAGCTATACACTATTTTTTTTCAGATTTATTCTTGTAATGTTTGGAAGCGTATGTTAGGTATTTCCAACACCGGTCCAAGGAAGAAACTGTGTTTTTTGGCAACTCCAGAGATTAATAATATATATCAGTTCCACTTGAGACTTGGGATGTATATAACTCTCAGTAATCGTTCAAAGCAAAGAGCCTCATTACGAGTGCACCTGTTTATCATGATTTCAAAAGATTCAGTGTCTGATTGGCATGATGCAATAATAGATACTTTGTTTTTGAGATATTGCAATTTACAAGGTAGATTATGTAATCATTGATCTTTTAAAGTTAGAGAAGAGATCCACTCTCAAGCTGTAATCATCTTGATTTCTGAAGGTGCACATGTAAACTGCCTTCTCATCTGCATATATATTGTTTAAGAATATGAGAATATGCTTCTAGGTCGGCTTTTAAATAAGAAAGAAAATGGGACCGATGTAGGAATCTTGAGAGACACCTGCATTGATATCATGAACTTCAGAAAACAAGTCATTGAAAATTATCTTCTTGGATCAAATTGAGACACAGGACATAGAAATGCAGGATCGTGTGCTTCAATGAGGATGATTGTAATGGTTATTAAAACATAAGCGATTGATTATAGATTAGCGAAATACATATTGATTATCTTTGAAGTGGTTGTTTTTGTTGAGGCGATCAGTAACATTCACAATATTGTGACGTGTATAAACGCTAACACGCATTCATGAAGATAACACCTTCTATAAACTAGCGAAATAATTTGCCTACCCGTAGCGGTTAAATATATTTGTCCCGGCACCAGCTAAAACGGAGTAACAATCTTAAAACCAGTCATTAGGATCTTATTTTAATTTGTATCTTGCATCGAGATAAGGCATTATATGAGATTCGGAACTAAGGAGATGGTCCTTATCGTTTAACGTGGATTCTGGGGTAAGGTTCATTGAAAAATGTAGCTTTGTCCGACAGAAATGAAACAACCTAAAGAATATTTTTTATAGTAAGACCTGAGGATGTATCACTGTTAAAAACCTTGTTGTTGATTTTCCAAATCTCCAGACAAATAAGTATTTTGTGTTTCAAATTTTGTTTCAAAAATATATAAATATTTTCTGGAATTGTCTCGCAATGATTGTGGGAAGTTCCTAATTGTGCAAGATTTCTGCTTCACTATACTCGTGGTGTAGATGTTAGTATTTGTTAAGGGGAAATATGGTTGCAGCACATTCAGTTGTCGGCCATGTCTGTCTATTAGATCTTTTCCGATACATTTTGCAAGTAATAAAACATTAAATGGCAGCGAGAAATTTCTACAAAAATGTGGGCAACTGTTGTAGGTAATGTATGTTTTAAAGAATGATCTGTAGGATCTGAAGCGATACAAATCAGATTAAAATGAAATGACATATTGGAGAATGCATTTGCTTTGGAATCAACATTGACACACATAAGTGAGTGATCTAAAGAAACCAAGGGAGGTAACACTACACAGGAACGTTTTTCAGAAGTGGAGATGAAGTCTAGAAGATATGAGTGATATCCAGTTATATGACAAATATACGTGTTTGCCTCTGTGTGCAATAAATGTAAAGGAATGGATATAAAATTCTAAAAACAACTGGCCCCTTAAATCAAATCATTCAATGCCGCATTAATTATGAAAATGTTAATAACAAACATGTATTAATAGTGGAAAACCAAAAAAATAATCTGTTATTAATTATAGTTTTGTTGGGATTATATGACAAATTGGGAAATAGTGGGTCGCGTTTCGTCCTTCAGGACTTTATCGGAGTAAAGTTTGTTATGATGGTAGGACTACGCGTACACAAGACAAAGGGATAATCTACAGTAAATTTGCGCCCTGGCGTTTACAAACTTCCAACATTCCTGGCAGATCTAATATCACAGTATGGAATATAAAAATGATGGAAAGAATAAGAAAAATATTTCAAATGAATTCGGCTAAATAAAAATTTAAAAAAAATCTAAATTTCCATGCACACCGCTCCCGTGCGCATGTCTAGTCCTACCAACATAACGTAATTTAGCCGATGAAAACAAAACGAGTCACTAGTAAACTTTTCCACTTGGTCATACAATTTCCCAAATACTGTTCTTGATATATACAAATATAGATCGATATGTTATAATTATAGTTTGCTAAAGTATTTTACTAATTATAATTTTTTAACAACCCGACTAGAACTATAGTTTTCTAACGATAACTTATTGATGTTTACTGTGTTCCAGAAATGAAAAGGTGTGTATTAATTAATGGGTTAAAAAGAAAAGATATGTCGAGTATTAATGTTTAAAAACAATATTGAAACGGTGAGTATTAATGGGTTAAACAGAAAAAAATGCCGTCTATTAATGGGTTAAACAGAAACGAAATGTTGAGTATTAATGAGTCAAAATGAAATGAAATGGCTAGTATTAATGGGTTAAACAAAAATGGAATGGCGCGTATTAATGAGTTAAACATCAATTAAATGCAGAGTGTTAATGGGTTTAACAGAAATGAAATGGCGTGTATTAATGGGTTAATCAAAATGATATGCCGGGTATTAATGGATTAAACAGAAATGAAAAACAATTTTGAAAATAAATTTAATTTCAATCTGTATAGAAAATATGCGTTTCTGTGCAAGCGAGAGAAGGTAGACGTTTCATCCTTCTGTGCTAAATAGATGAAGGGAGATAACCCTCAAGTATGAGAATTAAGCAAAATACGCGCCTTCAGACAGTGCAGCGTAATGAATTAATGGGGCATTATTAACCCCTACCCGCCAATTATCTTGGTAAAATCGTTTTATTTCCAAATGAAATTTTTTATTTGATTTTAATATAGTATCTTGGAAACTGATGCACTTTGAAGTACCCGAACGGTGGCTAACACCTCTACCAGACGTATGAGGTCACAATTGGACACGTTTCAACATCAGAAGTACAGAATACCAATAAGTATAGAAGTACCAAGACCAATATATAAACACGTGAAATATGAAAAAGAATAAAGGAAAACTATCGTCAGTTGATGCATTTCATCCTCTGAGAGGCATTATCAAGGCAGATCCAATAAATTTATTTTGTAATAAGTATTTATATACAAGAATAAAAAATGTTAACGCTTTTTCAAACTTTTAGGTAAAGGAACGCTCATAAATATTCATAAAATCAATAAAATTTTGCTCTTGTATATATATATATATATATATATATATATATATATATATATATATATATATATATATATTCAAAATAGAATCCTAGCATTTGACTTGATAAATTTGCTCACACAAAGAAATACATTGGCTAAAAATATATATGTGTGTGTGCGTGTGTGTGTATATATATATATAAATACACACACACACTCACACATAAACACACGCACACACACACATATATATATATATATATATATATATATATATATATATATATATATATATATATATACATACATACATACATACATACATACACACATATACATAACTGTATAGGCAATAATACGTTGGTATAATGCAGGCGAGTCCAATTAACACAATACAGAATATGAAATATGTTAAAACTGACTCACAGAAGAGAGATCAAAGTTTATTTTCAATAATCAGAACAAATTTTCTTTAAGGTATCTAAGGTATCATTATAGGGTATTTAAGGTATTTTAATTCCAATATTCTTTTTTAAAAAGTATATATATATATATATATATATATATATATATATATATATATATATATATGCATGTATGTATGTATGTATGTATGTATGTATAGTAACATAATAAAATCCAAATGTACGTTATATAGGGAATAGGCCTATTTTAACCGATAAAATCTTATTTATTCAACCTCGATCTATATACATTGATCTCTTATTTGGATCAGGTTTAATATTTTATATTACTATGAACCACTTGGATTATATATATATATATATATATATATATATATATATATATATATATAGAGAGAGAGAGAGAGAGAGAGAGAGAGAGAGAGATTGGGATTTTTCAAATGTAGCTTGAATGTGGTACGAGGCCGAAATTAGGGGGCACACAATTCGCATATTATATGTAAGTCTAGCAGAAGCAATGAAAGAAACATCTAGAATTTTTTTTATATATTTTCATTAAGAGATTTTAATTATTAAATAATTTATTATTAAGGGATACATTCACATATTCAATGGTGCAATGCAATTTTCTCATTACCATCATCCCATTTCGAGAAAGTTACAGAATTTAAAACACTGTAATTCTGATAAGAACTCATGTAACTGTGATGAGACACTAGAGGAAGCGTAGAATGAATATTTTCCTTGATGGAAGAACATCAATAATAGCGTTAAAAATCTCTCTATTTCGGCATATAAAATATCAGTTCTGAAATTCAAATGTGAAGTATTATAATTATTTATAATTATTCATATTCGAACAATAGTCCTATTTTTTTATTGTTATCACGACGTTTTGGTCTGACTTTTGACTTCTAGATATTTGTTGAACCGGTTTACATACTGTTAAATTTGAACTAAGAACTTCATATAATCAATTTATGAGCCGTCAATTGGAAAATGGAAAATCTTAGTAGATAGTATGAGCGTTGGTTCGCGAATTTATTGAGAGAAATAATTTCGAATTCAAATGATGATTTGTGCCGTGCATATATAGAATGAGCTGAATCAGCAGAAGTGTGCTGAACTAAATAACAACAGGATAGCTGTGGACATAGACAGGGAAGTGTAAATAAATGGCCCAGTACGAAATTCCATAAAGGTTACTTTGATAGACAAAAGCCGAATAAACCCGGTTCACACCAGGACCTCAACTTTGTGACAGTAGCAACGAAGATCAACACAATGTCGTATTGAGGAATATATGTTTAACCCAATTATTTCACGAGGAATTTTCTTCCATCCACCTTGATTAAACTCAGAAATCCTGCAAGATTTTCCCCTTTCTGTTATATACGCGAGTTTTAAAATCCCTCCACGTCATCGATTATGTGGGAAAGTTACTTATTATAGGAGATGTAAAGCCTGATGATCAATATCTTCCAAACGTTGTGACTTGTGTATGTGGGGAGTATGTCAGCCTTTGAGAACATAATATGATTTACAGTGGTTAATGGTATATCGATTTTACAAACATTTTATACCGTTTCATACGATGCAGATTCCAAACCATATATTAGGTTGGTGCAAAATAATGTCGTTTTCTCACATAATAACATATATGAGAAAACGACATTTTTTCACTAACCTAATATTTTGGATTGCTTCTTGTATCAATTTGTCTTCACTCACTGCATATTGCTGACGATTATTTTTCATTATATCATCGCCTACATTCTTTGTTCCTTTTTTATGATATTCAGTGCATTTTGTTGCAATGCATCCATAGTTGATTTTATGATGATATACAAACATTTAGATGATATTTACGTAATAATTTTCTTACTGTATCAATTGACACTTCAGTAGTATTTCTGCTTTCATCAATTACCATATGGGCTGTTAATTTCAGAATGAGCAATAATAACTTAAGCTATTTCTTTTGATGAATTCTGTCGGATCTAGAATGTTTACTAATATTTTTTATAACCGAAACACTCCCCAAAATATTATGCTAATTCCCTGTGAAGTGAACAGCCCACATTCACATTCCAAGATCCTTACCAATTTCACGTTTATATATTATCCCTGACATTTCTATAATTTTCACACTCTCCTTCACAACAATAATTATTTCCACGTTTAAATATAGATACAGTGATAAAGGCAGATTCCTGATTGTAGGCTGTCCGTGTTTGCTCATTTAACATGATCAATTTGCAAGCTTATCTTAATCTGCGACGATGTTAAGCTGGAGAGTTATCAATTGGCTCATAAATTTTGCATGCATTATTTAACATATCATGACGCATTCTCGCCCGTTTCTCTCCCCTAATGTCTTCACTTGAATTCAAATTGGTATCCCTTACTGCATAACCACAATTACTACTTCTTAAAATCCATTATTGATAATTTCTTTGCCCCCTTTTTTATGATATTCAGTGGGTTTTGTGGCAGTGCATCCATGGTTGCTTTTATGATGTAATATAAGAATTTAGATGACGTTTACATAATAATTTTCTTACTCAATCAATTGACACTTCAGTAGTAATCCTGCTTTCATCAATTACCTTACGGGCTGTTACGGTAGCAAAATTAAGCAAAGTGATGTATATATATATATTCCGAAAACACGAACTGAACGTGCGTAGAGCCCTAAAAAGCGTCATTAACCAAAATCATGGGAATAGAATTCTTCAAGAAATGTATAGTAGATTGGTGCAAAAATAATGTCGTTTTCTCACATATGTTACTATGTGAGAAAACGACATTATTGTTGCACCAACCTAATAACATGCTATTATGGAAAGTGGCAAAAAGTAATTTTTCATGATGGAATCAAAAATAGAGTTAATTTCTAATGCAAGACAATATTTAAGAGGACAAAATTGAGAAAATAGCAATGTAAGATAGATTACAAATATGGTAGAAATTTCGTGTAATTTCGTAAAATTTCAGAGATACCTGAACAGCGAAAACTAGGTTGGTTTGCTACGGTCTAATATGCTACTAGCTTAAAGAAACGTTGCGAACTACTCCATGTCAGACATCACATACAATAAAAAATTTTCCAATGGATGAAGATATCCAACTTTTGAGGGTGTATACAGAACACTTGTTAATTTGTGTGATACAAATTGAAACATAGAAAATACAGAATTAACGCATCTCATATCGCGATAATAAGCAAGTTCATCTTGAAATCATCTTTTGTGTAATAATTTCTATTGTTCCCGGGAACTGGAGTCTATGATTTTTAGGCAGATTATGTTCAACTGAACCTACTTGCATGAATGTCTACATATGTTAAGCAACTAAAAACTGTAAATGATAACATTATTAGGCGTTCAATTACTCTAAAAAAATATAGGAATGCCCCTTCTCAAAGGTATGGGCAATTAGAATATGTAATGATAGTCAAAAATCTGAAGACATTATAATTTTTGTGATATCAACGAACAGTCGTTGCCACTTTTGTAATGTCAACGAATACTCATTGTCACTTTGGTAATGCTCTATGTAGTAGTCTTTGCAATCGCAGATAGAACTATAGTAACTCCTTTGAACAATACTGGTGTCAAAACGCCTAGAGAACCATTCACAATAATAGTACTTGCTTCTTAATACTTGCTCGAATAGTGACCAGTATAGAGAAATAGTATAGTGAATCGTATAGAGAAATATTATAGGGTATAGTATAAAGAATAGCGATTCGTATATTTATAGAGGATAGCGTAGAAACAGTGATCAGTTAGACGCCACGCTAACTCCCATATATACAATTCCTTTGCAATCATGCGGTCTACTTATTAGAAATGGAATGTTTTTGCTCATTGGTGATCTGTGTTCAAACTCCAGTGTCAGCAGTGCCACTTTATTCCTATATAACATTAATATGATAATAACAATAATTGGGATAGATAGTGAGAGTGATTTTTAGTTGTATATATTTTTACTTATACACAATCTATCATACTGGATATTGAAATATTTCAAAGTGATCTTTATCAATTTAACTTTTAGAGTCTTCTGAATAAATCCCCAGAGAATCCGGTTCATTAACAATCTACTCCAGATATATTTAATTCAATACCAAAATTAAAGTAAAATAATAATTAAAAAAAAAAAAACTTAGAAGTCAACGAATCATTCAGATCTCAGTAACTTCTTTCTTTATAGTTTCATCATCACCTCAGGGACGCGGAATAATAATAATAATAATAATAATAATAATAATAATATATATATATATATATATATATATATATATATATATATATATGTGTGTGTGTGTGTATGTACATATGGATTCTTTCAGCTTAGCTTACTGAAAATATTTTTCTTTTACTTTGGAATTAGTCTATACCATGCAAGTAATCGCAGGTGATATCGTAATGACATCAACAACATCATGTGTTTTTTTTTCTTTTTTTCTTTTTTTTTGCAATCCGACTCAGGCTTCAAGCAAAGAGTTAACTGATCTTTATTGAATTTGTCAGCGAAATAAGTGCTCAACTTCAAACAATAGAATTCGACATACATAAAAACAAGTCACCGATTATCTTCAAACCATTGCTCGATAACCTGTAATTAAATATTGTCTATTTCCAGATAAGCGACTCTCTCCCGAATTAAATACTTACACGATCAACATCATCAATAGTATTTTATTCATCATCATCATTATTATTATTATCATCATTGCTGTTGTAATTACTATTATTATTATTATTATTAATATTATTGTTGTTATTGCTGTTGTTGTTTCTATTTTCCAAAGGAAGTAGCCCCCTGTTACCTATGAGAACGTCTCACCCAATATTGTGAAACGTTTTTTCTGGATTCGGGCCGACGAACCAAAGTTCTTCTCAAAATTAGTTGATTCGTTTCTATAAACGTTAATTTCGAACTACCTGCTTTTAATTTTTGTCGATTTTTAAAAATAACACTTAAAAATTATTTGAAATTGACTCTAATTTTCAATTATGCAAGATAAATTGCAAACAAGTATGTGAGCTGTTCGCAGTTTTGTAATGAATAAAGTCTACGATATCGCATTGATTATCATATCAGATATCAAATTTATTGAAGTTCATCATTTTTTCTTTGTCTTTTTTCAAAGTTCGATATCTATATTATATCGATGTTCGTATCTGGTTGCACTGAGCGTCTTTTCAAAAGAAAATTGCCTTCTGTTTAACAGTAATGTAAGCAGAGTGGGAAAAATACAATTTATATAAATGACAAAAAAGCATTTCAAACGGAATCATAATATCTATATAAACATATTTACTGACCTTTTAAATGAATATGACACATTTCTTTATATACATTTATTTGTTCCTTTATCTTCAGGAAATCATTTTCTGTTATTTTAAAATTCCGTATGAATTTGATATTTTGTTATTTAAAATAGTACTCTTAATTTGAAATTCTACCCTTAGATATTCGCTTTCACTTTTAAAATAAAATTACCTAACTCTTCCCGAGTATTGTGTCTGGCATGAGTTTGATTTAATCTGGCAGTACATATGTTGTGGATTCCGGGATGAAATCCGGTACCAATAAATAATAAAAGCCAAGAAGGAATATAGGAAAATAAATGTATTAATTTAATAATACACACTAGTAATGCAGGTTAGTAGTTCCAGGAATGCGGGTTAGTAGCAATATATATATATATATATATATATATATATATATATATATATATATATATATATATAGAGAGAGAGAGAGAGAGAGAGAGAGATAGTCTTTGGTATCGACGTATCACTCTATGACTTCTTACTGAGTCTACGTGCTTGCTCACTGTGACTCTTTCTCGTTACGTTCGTTCTGGTTCGTTCTCGTTCGTTGTTCTTCTCCCGGGTATTCACTAGCAGTAGTACATGTATACCCTGGGTGAGTCCATTTGTGTAAAAAGGGGAGAACCCCTCGACAACATATATGCCAAGGTGGTAATTTTCTAGTTTTATCTATCACTGTGAGGATAACCTCCACATCCCCCTATCAACCCCAGCTCTGGAGGTTGCTGTTGTATGGTTGAAATCATCGGGGAAAAGGTTTCCTTCATTGTTTTGATAGGATCATATATTTTGCATTTTTATTCTTCCGACGAGTAGATAATCTGGCATATTTATAGGGTCTTCTTCAACACCGTCTTTCAGAATATGAGATTTATAAAAAGATTCTTTTTCTGAATTTTCTATGACAAATTATTATTTTTCTTTTAGTTCCTAGATGTATAATTATTTTTCCAATAACGTTCAAGTTTCTTGCATATGTTTTAAATGTTTTCCCCTTGTCTGGACTGTGTTTACCTGAAGATATTTTTACAATCAATGAACAAACATTTCTGAATGAAGAATTACCTTTTCTTCCAAGTATTTTTAACACACCCGGGCATGAATAGTAAAATGTTTTTTCTTAGAATTTATTCCTAATATACTTTAATCCAATGATCCCAGTGTTCTGCAGTGTCATTCGTTACAATTCGATTAAAAATGTAATGTCTTCCATTTATCTTCAGAATGAGTTCGAGAAACTTATAGAAAAAAAGTGCTTCTGCAGAAAATGAACCTTGAGAAATCACAGTTTGCTCAGGTCAGTTTTACCAGTCTGTTTCGAAGCACATCATAGTAGAGCGAGTCACTGTTTTCCCTTTGAAAAATACTCTTACAAAATGGAGTCGAAGTTCAATCCATAGCAGACTGCACATTATCATTATTGTACTTTCATGAATGCACAGGCCAATACAGGCAAATATAGTGTTAAAGTAAAAGTAAAAATGTGACGACTATTTCAAATACGGGTTCCCGTTATAATAAAGTTTAAATTAATAAAAGTGTGGAGTTGCTAAAAAATCAATTAAGATATTAATCATTTGTTATATAGATATGTGTATACGTACATGTCAAGATAACGCTTCAAATAACTTTCACAGGATATGTTTGGTTTGCTTTATTTTGTTTTACGGCATTTCAAACTCAATGGGTTACTTAATGCCGACAATTTTTTTTTACTGCTGATAATATTTTGTTTTGTCAAAAATCAGTTTCTGGTAATATTTGTCCTTCAATATTTTATTGCTGGTAATATTTTTTTTTTCAAAAAAGTATAGCTGGTAATAGTGTCCCAGCTAATTGGCAAACACTTAAATAACAGGTGCTACCACACCAGGTAAAGTTAAACCTGGGAACACCAACAATGATCAGAGGCATTGCTGCTGGACGTAGTTTAACGTATTACCCAGGACGAAACTTTCACAGCAGAATAAATAATATAAGGGTGCAAAAAGAACTAGTTTTAGATACGGATATTTTTATTCGTTTTTCTTAAAGGCGAAACAAATATAAGTACTAGTCGTGATTTCTCGGTTATCAAACACCAGCATACGCCTTCTCTCGCAACCCCCACATTATATATATATATATATATATATATATATATATATATATATATATATATATATGCAAGATTAGAAGAACTCTGGGAGGGTAAAGGTATGGGGAAGCAAATAAAGAAATAAGTGCAGCCGGTTGGATGAGAACGAACAGAATTGCACCCTTCTGAGCTGAAAATAATAGCATCAAAGATTATAATAATGGTGGGTCTCGGCTTTTGTGAGTGAGACTATTGATTCTTTTGTTTAAGTACCAATCTCTGCTTCTTTTCTCTTCTCTTCTGGCGTATGGAATCAAGACTTGCAGATTCAGTTTCTGAGATAGTTGTTATGTTACGTTCCAAACAAACAAACCATTTTAGAAGAATATTAATATTACATACAACGCTTAATTATATATAAACATAAGCACAATATATCTGATTTTCTATCTTTCTAACTCCATGAAGCGAAAGAAACAAATACTCTTTTTTTTATTTAAAACTACTTAATACATATATTCTCTCTGCATCTCTCCCTCACTATCACTCTGCCTCTTTCTCTGTCTGTCATTCTGTCTGTCTCTCTCTCTCTCTCTCTATATATATATATATATATATATATAAATATATATATATATAAAGGTACAAGAAAGAGACAGACAGTAGACAGACAGACAGTAGACAGACAGACAGAGACAGAGACAGACAGACAGAAATTTGAAAACGCAGGAAAGCATTTTACTCTAAGGATCCTTTTCAACCAATATTTTGTCAGAAGAATACGTTGGTAAAAATTAAATTGACAGTATAACAATATGCCTTGCGAGAAAAGAAAAAATATAAACGGTGTAAAAGTAACGACGGGTAAAAAAAGTATTTATTGATAAAAACGACGGGAAATATATACTGGCACAAAAGACAATGTAAAGGGTTCGTAGTGTTTAAAAGACTGAGAGCGCGAACAAAATGCTCTTTCTCACATAGGACACTAAAGGAAACATCACTATCCTGCAGCAGACAACAGATTGCATATCAAGCGAATGGCCGAGTCGTAAAGAGACTGAGTACAACCAGTACTGAAAGTAAAAATAACCTATCTTACATTTACAGGAATATTTTGTTCGATGCAAATTTTGAGTCGCTGATTGGGTAGTTTTAGATAGCCTCAAATATACATTAGAATTTAAAAACCACAGAACCGCCTTAGAGGTAGGACAAACCATGTTTGAAATCGGGGGAAAACTGGATTAGTTCCGAAGACAACATGTATCCTTGCCGGCCAAAAACACGATGAAAAAAAGGCTAGCACTCTGTTAGCTACTGTCTGATATATCCTGTCCAGCGAATATATATATATATATATATATATATATATATATATATATATATATATATATATATATATATGTATATATATATATATATATATATATATATGTATATATATATATATATATATATATATATATATATATATATATACACACACAATGTGTAACACCAAAATTGTTAAATTGTTAGATTAATATCTGAACCGTCCTATCTTAGAAATGATTAAAGATATCTTACTGGGATTCTTCGTGGTTTTTGTAGCACTATTAGACTCTACTTTGAGAAATACGTATGTATAATTACTCACTATGCTTAACAGAAGAATTGTGACAAAAACTATCATAAACTAAAATGACACGTTTATCATTAAGTAATCATAGCTAACGATTGGAAGTTAATGAATAATTGAAATAAATTTCATATATATATATATATATATATATATATATATATATATAGATAGATAGATAGATAGATAGATGCGTGTGTGAGTGTGTTTGTAAGTAATTCCAGGATCATTTTCCCACATATTCAAGATGATCTCAGCTCTCTCTAACCTTCAAACCTTCTGTCCTGATGTAACACGGTGCCTCACAGGTCTCACGTAGGGTCTCATTTTCAAATCTTTTTCAATCCTCTTTGTGCTCTCATAGCTGAAACTCCTGTGCAACGCGCCAAATCCCTGATGGATTAAGTTGGATCTTTTCTAATTGATCTCTTGATCTCTAAGTTGAAATGATGATCCCTACTCTCTCTTGTGACCGCTCGATCCAGCTTTCCTCTCTACTATTCTCTTATTCACCATTCTCGTGATGGTTCTTGAGCGAACTTTGAAGATGGAAACCAGCGTATGAATGCTGGTATCATTAGTGAAGTCCTGAATTACCTTTTGCACTCAACATTACTCTGCTGGAAATAAATTGGGTCTGACACAGAAAGATAACCTGCTCTCTTTTTAGATATATAACTCAAAGTTTCAGTGATTCTGTCAAAACTGGTGTCAAGATCGTTAAATGTATTATCTAAAAATCTGGAAAAAAAGAAACTCAATTAGTTTAGTGTTCCTTTTTGCTTTTAAACATTTTAAGGGATGAATAATTATACTCTTACACGATGTGAACAATTTTATTGGGGAAAGTTTATAAATTTAGTCATCTTTATAGGACTACACGTATGTAGTCCAACCAACATAAGAACATTAAGTCCGATGAAGTCATGTATGTAATTATTTATATCCATTGAATTAATTTTGCAGAATTTTAACAAATTCTTAAATTATTTGTTTACCATTAATAACAACTCAAGTTGCGATGAACAAACTTGGGACGTCAACGTTAATTAAGTAAAGAAATGGAAATATATTGTAAGTTTTATGAAAAAAAAAGCAAAAAAAAAAAGAAAGAAAAACTGGACTGTGAGAAATAAATCTGAAGGCGTATAGCAGTAGTGAAATATTCCTTCCAATACCTAAAACGACTATTTAGAAAACGGACACATCTTGTTAAAATCAAGGGAAAATTTGATGAAAAGTTTTTTTTTTTTTTAGTATCAATCAATATGGCAGTGAATACCGAACAATTTTCACCAATGACTTCGGCCAACATTGATGTGGTTTTACTGAGGGATGCCGAGAACACCGTGTACGAAGCGTTGGTGCAAAGATGGTGATTTAAAAATGGGGTTGGAAATGAACTTCCATGCTTAGAATAAAAAAATTAAAAAAAATTCATCGACACGTAAAGAGAAAAGTCGATTTGAGTAAGTGACCGTCACAGCACATTCAGAAAAGGAGGGCAGACATTTTTGAGCGGACAAAACTAAAGACTAACTGTTAGTACCGTGATTGGTACATAAGAAAAGGGACAAATATTGATTCGAGATACTAAGATGTATGATAGCCTATGTCCTGAACTGAGAGAGTAACTATAATAAAAGGCATCAATTTTAATAATGGAAAGAAGATATGTAATTATAAACGGAGAAGATACTTCTCATTGAATTGATTGATTTTTCTTTGTCATTTTAGTTTAAACGTTTTTCTTTATTTCAAGTGAGGGATACAGTCATAGAAATATGCGGGAATCTTTCTCTCTGTTTCATTTTCTCTGTATTATGTCCCTTTAGTACTTGGATGGTCATGGCTCTAAACAATCTCCTATTTCTTGTAGATCTTAACAGTTCTTTTTGATCGTTGCCTTGAATCACAAACTCATTTTGTCGTCCATTCACACAAACTATGTCAGGTAAGTGGACCGATGTCTTACCTTATCTCTCTTAACATTTTTCCTGAATACTTTCCCTTTGCATCCTAGTTCTGTTTATGTAATTCTCAGTATCCTTCTGTTGCTTCTAGTTTTATCTTCGCCTGTGATTGTAGTTGTGAATCGACAAATAGACCGATTCCTATGTGAAAGGTAATTACACACTAAGAACATTCTCTGATATATAGATTTTTAAAAGTTTCATTGGTGACTGAAATTGCATAAACATCCATTCAATTTCCTTATTTCACTTCTTTTCGTTTTATTATTTTTCTTATAAAATAGGAAGAGTCGCATTGAACGAACGATATGGAATTGAAAGACAAATGTTAAGTGAAAACTTTTTAATAGAATCAATGATGGTTTTTTAAATATTACCCCCCCACCTCAATTTGGGATAATGAAGTAATTAAAAAAAGTATACCATTTAATATAAGTGAAATCCAGCCTGAACTCTTGGCATGATGAGTTATGTTTATTTACACTATTTACTTTCAGACAATTGCCAGTTTGGAATACCCTGTAGGTTACCCGGATCGATATACACCTAATGATTGTCGAGGGGACAATGGCCGAAACGTAGAGATAGCAGCAACAAAGATGAGGACAATAATCCAAATGTGAACAATGTGAATAAAGAGGAATTGCGCAAATTTATGCTCTGTATAATAATTGTCACGATTTTCTTTCATTTTCTTGGTTATCAGCAATAAGGCATTTGCAAATAAACATTGTATTGGCTATTTTTAAACCAAGTAATAATTGTCCAAGTGACTACGTAAAGATAGTCAAGGATGTAGGTTTTGCTTGCATCCAAAATTGTCATTCAAATCGTAGCATTTAACTGATTTCAAGAGTCTAATAAACTTATTTTCGTAGATAAAATTACGATTAAAATACTTACAATATAATTGTTTTTGATAAGTGTGGCAGTAGAACATACGAGGGAGAAATGACCGTAGTGATATTTCATATTTTCCAATGAATTGTTCACCTTATATGGGAATTTAACGAGATTTAAACTGAATCTAAAAGGCAATCTCTTGCACTAAGTATTTTGTATAAAACACAATAATAGAAAGTTGTATGAAATTGTTATTTATCGTATATTATTTATCTGTATATCTTAACAATATAAGCTATGCAGCCGACATGGTATTGACACCAGACAATATGAAAGCTTCTAGTAAATGTCAGTGTTAAGAAAAGGAGTAAATATCAGTTGGAAGTAGTATGTAGGTTTATCAGCAAGAAAATTAGCCAGGATGCGATTTGTGGATTTGGAATCAAGTAAAACATAAATACATACCTAGAATATCCGAGGATAGAATATGTGACGCTAAATCCAAAGACACAATTGAAAAGAAGATGGGGCCTTTAAAAAATAAGTATAATATATCTCATTAGAAACAAGGGTAGGAATGGGGATGTGCTAGATTGTGTCAATACTACTATATAGCAGTGAATACAGGACAATTTCATCACAGATAAAAACGAGCTTTCAGGTAAGAAAAAGTGGTTCAACAGAATTCTACTGAGATTAACATAGATTAAAGTAAAAAGACTGTTATAAGGAGACAGTTAAAAAGATTTTTAAAAGAAAACTGGAGACATTTAACTTTGACATACATAGTGAATGCAAGAGAGAAAGTCAAAAACATGTAGTAACCTACTTAATATGCTTTTGTAAATGGATGCCAGAACAGAAAGTCGGAGCGATAGTAAAAATTCAAAGAGTGATTTGATCTTTAAATGAGAAGATGTGTAAATCCCAGATCATCAACCTACTGAACGGACAGTATAGATAAACAAAACATCTGGTTACTACTTAAGGTTAATTAAACTAGTTTAGCAGTTCATTTCGATAGATTTATTCGTGGCTCATACACATAGCAAATAATTACATGAATGGACATATTTAGCAGCGCTCATCAACTAAGGTAAGATTTGGATATTATACGCGTCGGTATCGATTACCACAGCCTGTGCTGTTATTGTAATGTATATCTGTGCAGAAAGTCCAATTTGTGAGCCATGTTCAAATTCTAGTAATGTGTATTCTACTCACTTCCGAGCAAGACACTTAAGGAATTATGTATCTCTCCACACCCCCGTTAGCTGAATGTAAATAGTCAACTAAAGACTAGATTTAGTCTACAGCTAGTCTTCTTTTTCATGTGCCTTGTAACCCCAGGATGTCGGCGATCACGGCTCTCCAAAATTTCCTGTAATTTGAAGCTCTTAATAGATTGTGTTTTTTTTTATTATTTCATCCAAGCTCTTTTCCGCCATTAATTTAGTCAAGCTCACTAAATATGTTATGCGTTCTTTCCTGTGTCCCTCTTGCCTTCAATCTTTTATATGAGTATAAATTTCAAGCCTTCTTTCTTCACTGTGTGTCCTAGAAATATCAGCTGCCTCTTCCTGAAGTTACGTAGGTTTTCTTTTTGCTTGCATTTTCTCGAGAACTTCGTCGTCCCTCAAATATTTTATTGATGTATCTTCAGTATCTTTCTGTAGAACCACATTTCCATTGTTTCAAGCTTCTTCATCTTTGAGAAGATTGTCCAACATTCGCTGCCATACAGGAGGACAGATATCACATAACAGTCTAGTACTATTTTCTTGGTTCTTTGTTTCTGCCAAAGTTTTCCTGTTTCTGAGTACTCTGCTTAACTTTTGCAACGCATCTTTTGCTGTCCCAGTTCTCCTTCGGATTTCAGTACCGCGCTTTCCGACCTCTGTGAATGTATCGCACTTTCCGTCCTCTGTGAAAGATATTACATTTATTTACTTCTTTGTTTTTGGTATCTCTGTTTTGTAATTCACATTTGCGGTCCATCTTTTTGATAACTATAGTATAGCAAGACTAACCGAGTTAATTTGACTTCAAACCATACACAAGGAAAATAGAATATGCTTCAATATTTTTGGGAAGAAGTCCTAGAAATTGGCTAAACTTAAAAAGAAAGGTGCAGAGCAATCTTCGTCTAAGCAACGAATATGCATGCTAATGATTAAAGATAGAGAAAATTATTCTAATATTCATAGTGTAAGCGTATTTTATATATTATTGAATTTTAGCCAAATCCTTTTTCAAAATAATTAACTGAGAAACGTACACGGCAATCCGAACCGAGTAAGGAATATCGAAGTAGCGGATCCATGTTCAAGCTTTTCTTGTGGAGTTCCTGGCAGGATCAATAATAGTTTCAAGTCATGTAAGAAAGTTACTGACTTCTTCGACGATAATCTTCAATATTTTCAATATTTTCTACAATTGTGCTGGTGACTTCATCATGGTGAACGACAAATCGAGCGTTGTTGGAACATATGTGTCATTCAAAAAGCTGTCTTCTCCATATATCCTTTGGTAGAAGATTTACCAATGGTCACTCCAAAATTTTATGCGGGACGGCTGCTTGAATTTATCGCTCGAAGAAAAAATTGGAGATGCCATTTCAAAACCTTACGAAACCTAGCGTAATATTTGAATATGAGTAGATACAAAGAAGGTTATTAACATATTCACTTATAGTCTAGATACCTATAAGCTTCAGCTGCTTATGTATTTTCGTTTAACAGTACAACCACAGCTGGTATATATCAAGTAATATCAAGTAATATCCATATATATATATATATATATATATATATATATATATATATATATATATATATATATATATATATATTGGATCGTGTTCATAGTTGATGTTATTGCTTCAAATCGGTGAACATTGTCAGCAGAAGTCATATGATCTAATGTGGTCATAGGATTCATACTCAGCTGATCAGTTCCAGCAATATATTTGTGTTGGAAGCCGAACCAATATTTATTAATAGGTAACTAATCTTGTGAAGATAAACCTGGCAGAGCCCATCACTATCGAGGTAAAACCACAGCTGGTGTTCTCCAAATTGAAGGCCGTTGATTCCAATTCGGGTACCCCAAAACTGGCCGTCGATTTCCGTCCAGAAAGCCCTCTCTTACCACGATTGCGTAACATCACCACACTATATTCATACATAGCAATGGAAACCAATCTACCCTATTTACCTAGACTATATAGTGCGTCTACGAGAAAAATTATTCAATTTAGTACAGAACTTTTCACAAAATTACTTGAAAGTACCAGTTTATACACGTTTCTTGTTGCCCAGTTTTTTGCGCCAGACAGAATTAGAAATTTGCCCTCACGACACAAAAGTATATTTCAAATTTTGCGTGTATGTAGGTTTTCGTGCGTGCATATATAATTTAATTCAAAGAGACACCCAAAATATTTTTTACGTTTTTTTTTTAATCTTTAAAATTATTTCTTTTTATTATCGAATAATTTCTGAAAAATCCAATAATCTTTTATAAATATCTTATAATTTTTTAAAAAAAATTAGCATTTATTTCATCTTGTCTACAAATTCATGATAATATTGATCAGCTCCGATAGGATTTGTCCGGCCTTCTTTGGCTGAGAATGTATTATTTCAAAGTATCATTCAGTGAAATTGTGTTTGAATGTGTGTATTCCTATGTTTAAACATTAACGTATATATTAGTCACTCTGACAACACAGCTATAAGAATAAGAAGTCTGATCAAAACTTCTCGAGACTTTTTCTATGCTAACGTGGCTAAAGCAGGCAGAATGAATCCGCTTCGCATACATGACCTTGAAATCTGTCACGCATAGACGGTGACGTTTAACTTACTCGTTCATTTCTCTTACCTGCTTGAAAAGTGTCTGTGTAGAATGTGGTCGTCTCACCACACCACATAATTTCTATCAGTATCCTGGCTTGTTTAGCAGTTTGGGTCCAAAAACAAGATTCCTCAGGTCTGAGAACCTCCATATTCCTCAGATCCCGCCGACTGCGATGTTTCCTTATTACAAAAAAAGAAAGAATCCAAATTTAAATATCAAAACATGAAGTTGGGGCGATAGTAAAAATTTAAACAGTGATTTGACCTATAAATGAGAAAATATGTAAATCCCAGATAGTCAACATTCAACATCCACCATATTCCTCAGATCTTGCCGACTGCGACTTTTACCCATTTAAAAACATCCCACTTGGAAGGAAACATATTCCAAGATGTTGAGGAAATCCAAGATGTAGCAATTGCTCGCTATCCCAAAAAAGGAATTCTAGAAATACTTCCATCAACGACTCTGGATAAATATGAGTAGCTTCAGTAGAAGGTTAGTAAATGCTGAATTGATTTGTTATAGTTTTTTATTTTAATACGACCAGTCCTGATAATTGTTTTTTTTTTTGTTTTTTTTTTTAATATATATATTTTTTTTATCAGACTTTGTAAAAGACAAAGGCAGACAGTGGGTGGTAGACATAAAATCAATTTGTTTTAATCATTACATGTGTACACTAAATATGTTAAAAAATAACGTCATTTATACAGTAACTCATCGTATATTTACTACATTTTCACCGTCTACAAGCCAAACAGCGACTCAAGTTAATGAGTTATCAAATGAGTTTGTGGTATAGATTTATGTTTGGTTTGGTTTGGTTTGTTTAACAACATATCAGGTCCATATTGGTACTTTAATGCCAAAATTTTATTTTTTGTAAGCTTTGGTGGAATGGATATCTGCTTCGAATGAATATCGGAGAGTGAGTTCGAATTCTAGTCGGGTTTCATTTATTCATTTACGAGCCAAAAAAACAAAAAAAAAATACTTGGGAAATGTATGAATCACTCTCTCCTTCCATTTATGGGGTAAATTGTACTAATATCATCTGTAAATGATTTTATTCTAAAAACATATTGTTAATGCGTTATTCGCCGGCAGTTTGGCTTTAAATAAGCCACAAAATGCTGAATGGCCGTAATCAATCAAACAAACACCCGACTTGAAGAGAAATTTGTAGTGTTTGCAGAAGCATTCTCTTGGGTGTACGTTCCATAATGTAACAATTCTTGGGACGATGCTAGCTGTTTTGAACTTCTTCCTCACTAAAAGAATACGAAGGAATAAGGATGAGAGTATTCAGTTTATAAAGATAGCTAATACAAGGATGAGTAATATGCTTTCTGGAGCGGTACAGAGAAAAAACAATTTTTGCAGGGCTTTTAGAGATGGTCTCTATATACTAATTCCAGTCGGGGTTTGATGTGAAGTTATATCCCAGTAGACCTTGCAGCTAATCAGCCTGATTGAAATTATAAACACTCAGTATGACTAGAAAAACTCAGGGTCTGCTTTGTGGCGTTGAAATGGTGCTAGCATGTCTTCGGAGTTAGTGAATTTTCCAAGCCACTTCCTATAATGTTAAGCAGGTTTTGACCAGCTTATTGCCTGGTGGCACTCCCATGAAACCTGGTATCATGAGAATATGTATTCACTAGAGATCTAATAATGTCTTGGGCAGATAGCTAATAAAGCAGAAAAAAAATTAGACCCGAAGAGAGAGCCTTAGGGACACCTCCGTTGGTCACTTCGCATACAGTGGATTGAATATTAACAATGGTTCTTGATAATCAAAAAGTGTTTGTAATTTATTCGTACGCATGTTGTTAAAAACTTTTGGAATATCAATGGTGCCATCTCTCATGATGGATTCATTATCTACCGTTTTAGTTATTGTATTCGTAATGAGACGACAGACAATTGCAGTGGACTCCGGAGAAGCGGAAACCATAATGATTCTTTTCTCAGAAGATTATTGTTTTTAAGGTGATCGGCAACCTTTTTCTTGAAAACCTTAAAAGTTTTGCTGATGAAACTGATGGGGTCATAATTCGATGGGGAGAATCGCTTACCCGCATTCTGTAAAACCGGAATACTATTATGCGAAAATTGTTCGAAAATAATTGATCGAAAAAGATTATTCGAAAAATTTATTTCAAAATCATTCATTTGAATATAATTTTTTTGAGTGAAAAATAATCAAAAGGATAAATATCGTAAATGATAATTATTCAAAATGCATAATACTTTATTTTAATAAAAAAATACGAAAATTAAAAGAGAATATAAAAAAAAAAGTGACAATTATCCCAAATAAGAATATCGTTGATAAAGTGAGTAAGAAAAAATCATTATAACCTTAATTTATACGAAACTGCAAGCAAATTGTCAATTACTGAAGTGTACTCGTTAAAGAATGCCACTAATTTTTTAAAGTTTTCCTTTTACGGTATTTCATGGTGCGCTTGAAATTTTCGTTCAAAAAATAGAGTAAACGGAAAAATTAAACAAAACAAAAACAGAATTTACAATTCAAACAATTGTTTTTCGAATAATTTTTTTTCGAACAATTGTTTTTCTCGATATAGGACATACAGCTACCAAATTCTGCAGACTTTGTCAGCGTATTTCCCGAAGGAAATGGTTAAACAAGTACGCAAAGTTTGGGAATAGTTCTGGCTAAGATACTTAAAAACAACTTCAGAAGATTTATCCACACCAGTAGCTTTCCTAGGTGTTGTTTATTAATAAATCTGGAAATTTCCTGTGTTTCTGGCGAATATTTAAAGTACATCTAACTTTGTAAATATCGGCAAAATGCGCATAGGAATCAACGTGCCGAGTTCGAATTCTTGTCGAATCCATTACATTCACTTACGTGCTAATACCCTTGGGAAAGTTATTAATCCTCTTCTTTATCCCCCAGCTATGGGTAAATAGCAGGAAAGACTGGGTACTATAGATTTCGATGGCAACTGGTCTAGGAGAAAGTAAACTATGAATTCAAAACTTGCGGAAGGTCGTTTGGGGATCTTGTGGCACGTAGTCTTCCAGGTCTCTGTATTCGACCTTTCAAAAAATGTCGTTGGTTCTGCACAAATCCTTCATCAGTATAATCAAATCATATGTGTTGGTGTCTGGCTGTCGCTTCCTCTGTGTCTGTGTGTAGTTTGATGCATTCAATTTTCAATGATGTATATTATTTTCATGTCCAATTTAAGTCATATAACATCATATAATGATACCTAGCGTTTATGTCGCACTGAAGGATCGAATTCAAAACAGGACGAAATATAAAGAACGATTACAATTACGACCATGAAT
The DNA here is from genome assembly GCA_963932145.1 of Acanthosepion lycidas. Classification (NCBI taxonomy): domain Eukaryota; kingdom Metazoa; phylum Mollusca; class Cephalopoda; order Sepiida; family Sepiidae; genus Acanthosepion; species Acanthosepion lycidas. The sequence continues at coordinate 101,421,834 of OZ010571.1, forward strand.
TTTGTGTTTATTGCAGACAAATAAAAAAAAAACGGAACAAAATAGATGAAGATAGAGATTTAAGAATTATTAAACAAAAGGTATTCTTAGGAAATAAAATACTTTCGTATAATACTGTATTGCATTCATATTAAATGGAAAAATCGACTACTTGTAACTAACACAAAGTAAAAACCTCAAAATGAACGTTCAGAGTATTACTTAACTATTAAAAGAATTTAGTTAAAATTAGGACAAAAGAAATGAAAAGAAATGTGTGGCACTTAATTCATTATATAATTAAAAAAAATCAAAATTGCTTTATGATAAAAAGCTCTCTAGGTTGGTCAACGTACTTGGAAATTTAATGAATCATTCAGTCTTTGCCCTCAAGTGAACATTAGAACACATGTTGAAAATCATTGCAATATAACGATGCAATGTTCACCGATATATACTTGCTTTTTGAACCATGTTCCGATGGCGAGTAATTGTTAATATTTTAAATAGTTTGATTTAACTAGTTGAGAGGATATAAATGTGAAATTTGAATTCATTTCTGTGTAATGAGACTCCCAGGAAAATGATTTATATACATAGTAAATGTCTGCAAGACTAATGCAATGAACTTTATTTCAGAAAGTATATTCTCTAACTAAAATAATGTTATACACTAAGTAGATGATTCACACAAGTATAGTTACGGGCATCAAGGGATTATTGAACTTGCCACAGTAATGGCTTTAAAAATAAGTTCCTTTACCCCACGGCTCAGTAAGTGGGTCTAAATCGTTATACATTTTAAATGTAATGTCCTTTCAGGAGGTAACGAATCATGGCACTCGATAGAGCTATTTCCGTTATTACCTGTGAATTTTCCGGGTAAAATAGTGAGGTTAAATTTTCGTTGCTTTCTGCAGTGTTTGAATTCAGGGAATTTTTTTCCTAAAATCTTAATCCAAAGCTAGCGAGATCAATATTATTTTGATATTTAACACATACCTGGAGGAAGAGAATTATTTCTGCCTATATCAAGTGAATCAGAACCAAAGTATATGCATCAAAGTAATCGGTATTTGAATTCGTATCGGTGATTCCACTTTGGATGTCGATATCCGTTACATTACCTCGCATCATAATTCATAATCTAAAGCTTAGATTTGGATACTACTGTTCCCTAAACGCTAAGCATCAACGGGAAATTAATCTGATATTCGAGTATAACATAATAAGCAAGAGGATCTTGTGAAATATTAGCCGAAGGTGATGAGCTTCTCTGAGGTATATGAAAATTATCGTTATTCTATCGTATTTAGATGATGAAACCCCGAAGCCACCAGTAAATTTAATCAAAATCCGTGTAATACCTATTATAATAATCGTCACTTTCAATAATTGACAGTTATTTTACGGCGATTGCTAAATGATATTTGTCTATATATATATATATCATACTCTCACCGACATAAGAATAAATTATTCCTTTATTTGCTTATATAATTCTGATTAATTTACTATTTGCACGATTTTCGAGCTGTCGGATTTCTTTTGTCCAATAAAAGCCAGCATCGACATTTTCAAACAGCTGACTTGCTATTTACTGAAAGTTTAAATTGTCTCGTATATTAACTCAGTTTTCGTGAGATGCCTGTGTATAGGGACAAGAGTATCAGTAAGCTTTGTTTTAATTTAATCAATTCTTGTTATGATCCTTTCGAATTAATACCCCTTTGGAAAGGCATGAAATAATTTCATCTCACTTCAGACGTTAAATAGCAGCATAAACGAAATACTGAATTATTAGCCTACAGAAGCTAGAGAAGCTAGTCTATCTTGTGAAAGACAATATAAATTGCTTCATTCTCTTTCATAAATATCAAGGCAATTTAGAGAGAAAAAATGAGCATGTGGAGATCCATGAACACCTAAACCCAAAAGAACATGGTAATTCAAGCAATAAACATATATCTTTCATTTCAAGCTAACACGACGTGTTTGGTCACAAGTGTAAGGAATGAAAGTTTGCAATGAGAATTTCTGAAAGTTTGACGCAGTGGGCTTACCTAGTCATCGGATTATGTTGCTTCTGGCTGTGAATATTTTTGAAAGGTACTTAAGAAATGATTTTCATTTGTTTTTAAATAGTACGATTTCCACAATTTAATATTATGAAAGACTGACATGAAACTAAAAGACAGTGTCTTGAACCCTTAAGATAAACTTTTTACCTTTCCATTAAGAAATTGTTTTCCATTTAACACATTAAAAATAAAAAGCTACACATGAGTCCCTAACGGCAAGAAACGTTTAAAAGCGTGACAGTCCTGATGTCAACAGTTATGCAAGTTCGATTCCTGTGGCAAGGCCCAAATTTCGTTAGTAAAACTGTTTGATATCAACAGTCGGTTATTAATTTCACAGTTTAAGTAATATGAAATGACAGCAACGCACACACGTGTAGACACGAAGCACAACGTTTCACGCAATAATATATAATGTCGGATTTAAAAGTTTATTTCTCATATGCACACATATACAGAAACACATACACACACCACACACACACACACACTCACATATATATATATATATATATATATATATATATATATATATATATATATATATATATATATATATGTATGGACAAATTTATAATTGTTCCAACGAGAGAAAAATGTATATGAAAAAAAAGACAGAAACCGCAAAATTTTTTGGTTACAATGTGGATTTGTTTATATATTATATTTTAGTTTTCATAATTTTGCTACACGAATTTCTGGCCTCGTGACCTTCTTCAGTCAAATTAATGGAATCAATTTTTGAAGGAATATGTTTTCTTATGTTCTTTTAATGTTTCATTGTTCGTTTTCTGTATTTGTAAGGAGCCTTGATCTCATTTTTGTATTCTTGGCAAAAGTGAATTTCTGCCTAAGTGGTAATAAAATCATTAGGTTTGGTCTTAGTAGTGGTGATTATAGATGTGTTGATGAGAGATATTTTCGTAACCCTACAATACCCTTGACCCTGTCAAATCTATTTCCATTTTAGTGTATCATTTTTTTAAATATATATATAGAGAGAGACATAGTTACATACACACATGTGCAGGTGTGTATGGATTTCATCAGAAAATGTCAGGCTTACGTCAATAGCACCCGGAGATAAGCAACTTCAGTGGTGTAAGCTTGAATATGTGTGTGATTTAATGTGTAATGCCTCTGAATTCGGAATGAGTGTGCCGTGTTTCAATTTCAGAAAGTCTTGAATCAGCGTCTTTGCCTACAACAATTGGTTATTTAGTAGGACATGTATCAGTATATCATTATCATCTCCAAAAAAATATTACTATCTATTTCTTCTGACTTTAAACAAGCTGCAAATTGTAAAAAAAAAACAGTAAAACAAAAATATAATCATATTTTTTCATATAATTTTATCGCATGCATATCCCCAGGAATAAAAATAATTTCTCAAGATTACTAAGAATGTTCGTCTTTTTTAGTTTCATTATTCTAAATGAAAAAAAAAATGCAATTAATATTTGAAAATTTTTTTAAGTTCAAAAAGATTTGTGAACCGATATCTAAAACGGATAACTACGTAGATAGATGAAATTGATAGTCAGAAAATCTGTAAAATATTCTTGAAATATAGACAAAATGTTATAAATCCAGTATCAAAATTATAGATTAAATCATATTTGTAACTTACGGAAAGATTTTCATGAGGCAAACTTTTTGACTCTACTTGCATATAAAAAATACATCTTTATCTTTCAATGTTTTATCTAGCCACAGAAAAATTTAAAAAAATATCTGAATCAGAAGTAATATTTCCCAGTCACAGTAGAAGTTGTTTAATTTGAGATATTGAAGACAGCCCTGGATCCATTCAGAAATTAGTTCATTATTTATTCCTTTTATAAACTCTTGTAACTAGTTCCTAAATGATATCTAACATCTTCAAAAATGACGTTTACTCCTGGTCAATAGAACTGAAATTATAGAGATTTCAAAATTGAGCGTTATTGCTATTCGTACGTTTTTACGGAGCTAATTTCTGTAGTTCTGGAGAATTTTATAATGTTGCAGCAATGGACTTCATGGACTGCAGAAAAAATAAACAGTGAATGAAATTTCAAGAAAATTATAAAATGTCATTTATATGGATTACAAGAAATAGCCTTGAACTGTGCACAAAACTAAGAAGTTGAAATTGTTTACTGAACCAGTTTTAATAAAAAAACATTAATCAAATTCAGTGGATTTGTCAAGAGTAAAAATCGAAAGACTTCAAATAAATATCGATTTACAAGTATAAAACTCTAAAAGGAATCTGCAATAATAACGGAAAGTTGAAGAAATTTAGAATCCGCATCAGAACAGGAAGTATACATAGGTATGTTTTTAATTTTAATATATATATATATATATATATATATATATATATATATATATATATATATATATATATATATATATAAATATATATATATATATATATATACATATATAATGTAAGCTGATTTATTTACTGCAACATAATTATTTATTCTTAAATCTTTACTAATAAATGATAGGAAATATATTGTTATAAATGCATTCTGAGCAAATATGAACAATCTTAAAATTGAAAATAAATGCTCAGTAGTAAGTGATGAAATTAATTACGTTCAAAATTTCATTCTTAGGCTTCGACAGAATAATATACAGACAGGCATTACAAAAAAGACATGCACAAAAGACATGCAAAATTCTCATTATTTGCATTAAAGTTTATAAAATGGAGGACAGATAAATCGGAGATAACATGATTATCGATTAGTTGTATTAACATGGATGGAATTACGGTTATGTTTTGATAAGTATTTATCTAGAGTGAAATCAAAAACATAACTTTTTTATGTCATGATTCAGACATCTGTTTCGCCATCTAATATACTCCACGGTTCAAAAATACAATACATAATCTCAAAGATTTGACTTCATATTTAAACATTGATAAATAGATAAATTAAAATAGTAGTATATGAAAGCCTATATACATACATACGTACGTACGTACATACATATAT
>OZ010571.1:101434389-101439389 GCA_963932145.1 Acanthosepion lycidas
TATTTTGATAGCTTTTTGAAGACCTTGAAAGATACATTGCGGTCTGCAGGTACTGTCATATGAATAAGAAGGCACATTTTTTGTGAGCGATCACTAATAACAATGTCTGGGCGATTAGCTTTGATTGTTCTGTCTGTGTGTATTGTGTAGTCTCATAGAATTGTAACAGGTCCTATCTCCGTAACCGGGTCTGGGTAGTGTTCATACCAGTTTCTTTCAGTTTCCTTCCCGTAGAAGTTACAGCTTTTCCAGTGCAGATATTCGTAAAATCTGTCATGCCGTGTTTTATATTCAGTGGGTGCAAAAACCGTGCAACCTGATACAAGTTGATCGATTGTTTCTGGGTAATTATCACAGAACCTGCATTTTGGTCTAACACTATATTTTACTATGTGTTTGACAATTTCTAGTTAACAAGCACTGATCCTGTGCAGGATGCATAAAACCTTCCGTTTCAGCTTTTAATCCTGCACTACGTAGCCACTAATGGGCACGAGATGGTCTACAAGCAGAGGATAGGCGTTTGTGGCAGATATTCTTTTTTTTGAGTTCAGCTCGGTATTTATTACCAGACGCAAAAGACTGTAGTACTCATTTATTACTTTCTCATTCATTTGGGGATGTTGTATACCATCTCCTTCGCTAATTCCTAAGTACTTATAGGCTTCATATTTCAGTTCCCTAATCATTGTGACAAAACCTAAATCTATTGAAATTGTTTCTATAATTCTCCCTTTCTTGAATGTTATTTTTGCACATTTATCTAGCTCATATTATTATTATGTTATTATATATTATTATTAATTATTTATTATTACATATAATTTATAATTTATTATCTAATAATAATTTGATAATAAATTATTTAACGATTTATATTATTATATATTATTATTATTATTATTATTATCATTTATTATTATTATTATTATAAATGATATATATATATATATATATATATATATATATATATATATATATATATATATATATATATGTATATGTGTGTGTGTGTATGTATGGGGGAAGTAAACATTGTTTTCAACATCCAGCGACGACAGTCTGTTTCATGTTTAAACGCAACATTTAAGCCACCAGGAATATAATCAAGATCGCTTTCAAGCATGTTGTTATGAAGTTATATAAAATAAAAAGTTCCTTACAGCAACTAACTTCAATGTACGAAGGGAAAATCTGTCATAAATATAATATATTAAATATATAAAATTTGCTTACATGTGTCACATTTGGTTTTCTCAAGATCCCCGATTTTCTGTTCACGTAATATTCCAGCAACTATTGTATACAGGATCTAAACGGGCATACATGTATATATACATATCTGTAGGTAAATTTTAATATTAATATTTGAAAATATAATTGTCTTCAGCTTTTTATACCTTGCAATATCTCAGGTTAAAAATTATTTTGTCTGGTAGCCGTCATCTACCAAACGTTTTCCAGCCGCTGATAAATGAAATATTTCAGAGAGTAATGAGTATGTCCATGCAGACTATAACGCTCTCATACTTAGAAACAGTTCTATTGTAATACATGACCGAATATCCTCTCACTGTTTAAAGTCTTTGGTCTTGATTGTTTAATACTGTTACATATGTTTAAGGCATTACATCATCTTTTTTACATATTTTTCTTAGCTGTCAGGAAAAAAAAACATTTCTTTCATCTAAAAGCAGATATATCACTCAGTTATATGAAATTTTCATAACGAACTTATGCGACAGTCAATCAGGTTGGAAATTTTTCCACAAGCAGCTGTTCTGTTCCTACTCACTGAGTAATACACGCAAAAATATTAAAAAAAAAAAAATTATATGTAATGCATAAAAATATCCGGTAAATTTTCAGTAAAAATCCTATTACATTTTGTACCTTCGTATTTCCCGGAGCATATTTTACTAATCAAATTGAAAAGTCCGTGTCCCAATAATTATTGGATTTTTTTTTCAAAAAGAAATGTGTCGTGAATAAAAGAGTGGTTCTGGAATCTGATCTGACTTCTGGAAGAGAAAAGACACGGGGCGCGTAATTACTTCTGAGCATTTAGCTGATGTAATCTGAGCGTAATTAAAATGCTCTCTAACCGAACGCAAGAATAAAATAAATTGTCGACGAATTTATTCCTTTCTCTGCATTCAGTTTCAGCATTTTTAAATAAATAGATATCGTTTTTAATTCGGCAGACTTGGTTAAATCCATTCTCATATACATGTGCCAACAAGCATACGATTTACGACCGAAGCATTGGGGAATGATAACCGCGAACCTGAACATAACTTAGCGCTATTATTTGCGTGACATATTGAAAAGAAAATCCTTGGGGTGCTCCGGGCAAATAAAAGTCGTTTACTCTGATGAAGAACATGTAAGTTAGTCCTTATTTGTTACATATCTTTCTGGACAACTTACCCAATCATTCGACAGTTTAATTTCATACAACATTGCTATGTTGCATAATAGTATATATACAGCACCGTTTTTACGGTTACCTTGCTTCGAGAACCGTAAAGTTTATCCATTTTACCTTACGTAAGGTGTCACGTAATAACAATACGTAATAACAATACGTAATAACAATACAATAATGCATCGGTTGTTCATTAAATATATTTTTTTCATATCTCGAGATTATCATCGTCTCTGAGAACCTTATATTAAACTACTATTAAATACAACACCACCTATGGATTTCAAATGATTTAATGTAGAATTTGTTTGAAATTCAAATGTTCGATTGTGTTTTTTTTAGAAGTAAAACATACATACCTTATGAAATAACGAGAAATCACCGGTGCGTTTGTGCCTTTTCTCTTTCGATCCGCTTCGATTTGAAAGTGAATAAACTAATGTAGGCTTTCCACTGATGTCCTTAGAAAACCTGTAATTCTCTCCTTCACATTCACTACAGCAAAGGATATCTTAGAATATAATGTTTTTGTTCAGTAAGTTTATCGTAATTTGTCAAAAGGGGGTTATATATGGGACACGTTTTGAGGAGGGGACTAGTTACTCAATATCAATCTGTATTTTAGGGATAAAGAATTATTATTATTTATATTATTTATATTATGACATCTTATATGCACCGTATCACTTCCGTGAGTTGAAAATCATAGCTCTACATAATTTCCTGTCATTTGTAACTCCTTAATAGTATTTCATTTTTGTTTCACTCCTACAAACTGTCATCCATATGTTTAAGTTCTCTAGGTAGTTCATGTGTTGTGTTTTTTGTCACTATGTCCTTCAAACTGCCTTGTGAGTCTCAGGTTTGCTAACTCCTCTTTTCTCATTACTTACCCTAGATATTTCGACTACTTCTTTCTGACACTAAGTATAAGTATCCATTCTGTTTCCATTTAATCAAAAAAATTCGTCGTTTCTCACATGTCCGGTACATGAGATTGCCATCATTCTTCTGACCAACATTTCTGTTAATCTAATGCATCTGTTAGGAGACTGCGAAGCATTCACTGTCATAGAAAAGGACTGATATTATGTAACAGCCCAGGATTCTGTTGTTTCTATCAAAATTTTCCTGCTCCTTAATATTTTGCTTAGCTTTTGGAAAGTATCATTCAAAATCTCATTTTGCTGTAACGATAACATTGTGAGCTTCATCATCTGTTTGCCGTACCAAGTACCTTAAAAGAATTTCAAATTTATTCTATCTAGAGTCTTGTAAATTCTTGCTATAGAATGCTGAGGCTGGGTCAGAATGGCAGTAAGAAGCTGGGTTGTACACAATGAACGTGGAATTCTGATAGTGATTTTTAAGTTTTGATATAAGATGAAGAGAGATCTGAAATTACTAAGATGGGAGCAAGGATTACCACATCAAGATTCCTTAATGAGGCAAGCAAGGACATGGTATGTAGATTTTCTTCAGCTGTTTGTCCTTTCGACTGAGAAACGATGCTACAACTACTGCCCGTCACAAAGCGAATAAAAAGAATATTGTACGTCGTTAATACTGTCTATGATATAGCGTTGGCGTCTGAAAGACTGACGCAAGAGACAAGACGAATAAAAAAAAAATTCTTGTATGTTGCTGCATCGCGTCGTGAAATATCAGTAACTGAATGATTAACCAATACGTGGGATTCCCAGCGAAGTAGAGCGGAATAATTACAATCTACTCTCGTATAGTGATATATTGAATAAGTACGATGGGCAAAACTGCCGAAAATCTCTGATAGTTATAACAATGATATTGCTCATTTACACGCGTAGTAAATAGATTAAATTAATTAAATAAAGGTTCGAAATGCACTGTAGGCTACCGGATCGACATACGCCGGATGAAGGCCGGGGTCCAAAACTGCCGAAAGGTAGTGATAACAAGAACAAAGTTGAGGTCAATAGTTCGCATGGAAATAGTGTAAATAATGATAGATCATCAGACCAAATATTCCGAAAGAATAATGTAGATGTTTCTCTTACTATAAATGATGTAAATGTTGACTGCCAAAATGTCTAACTCGTTGACTATTATGTAATTACTTTACGTTCAGAAAAAAAAAATAGTATCTCTTTGAAAACCTCGATACTTGACTCAGAAGTTATTTCGTAATTAAAATAATAGACACTTCAATCACGGATAAGAAAACATTATCAAAAAACATTATCATTTATATCAACTTAAAAGCGAACATTCGGCAATAAATGTCAGCGGATATATAATAATACCGTCGATTAACATTAATTAAATCATTCACTTAAAACAAGTTTTCATGAACATATTTTCTCATGTCCAGTAGCTATTATTCTTCTTTCCATTGCTGATAAGCATTTCCTTCATAAGAATTTATTTGAAGTAAAGTGGAACGTCCACTTTTCTTTATTGCATTAATTTCTCTTCGCTTTACATGTGATATCCATTTCAGTTGCTGCTGTTGTTGAAAGTCATTAAGTCATGTGGTTTCTGTTATTTGTTACTGTTCTTTGTTTGTGATTCTGTAGAAACAGTCCACAAGGTT
>OZ010571.1:101444389-101464389 GCA_963932145.1 Acanthosepion lycidas
ATTCTATTTAGCTTTCCTCATTGTTATCTCGACTAAACTTTTTGTCGTACCAGAGTGGCAGCTCTCTATCATCATTCTTCAGTAGTAGTTGCTAGATGCAAGCATAAGCTATAGGATAATACTTTTGTTTTTTAATCTCATTTCTCGTTTATGGAACTCTCTTCCAGCTTCTTACTTTCAACTCAAAATTGATCCGTAAAAATTTAAATTAAATATCAGTTGTCATTATGTGTCTTCTTGTATCCTGACCTTTCTCCCATAATAATGATTTTCCTCAGATTATGTCACTCAGAGTAACAATTTGTATCTTAGTACCTTTATAACCTTGCTTGGGATGAAATAATAAGAAAAAGAAAAATAATTTAGTGTCATGGAATCGTTCGAACTGCTTTATAGTTTTAGCGTAACCTGTGATGTTTTTTTCGTAAATGATGTTTTTCATAAATAATAGTTTTTCTTTTTCATAAATAATGATCTCTAAGGAAATAAAACGAAAGAATCTAACTATGACATAAACAAAAGCACTGATTCAGATTCTGTCACTGATGGAGATGACTCGGGCGACATTCGAGCAGAATTCATTGAAAACAACGGAGCTGAAATCACTGAAGACAAAAATCATATCATTCAAATCAGCAAAGTAACTTGCACTCACATGTGAGAAAGAAACCGGCTCCCTAAAAATCAAATAACGCAGGATTGCAAACATTAACAGAAAGACGACTAGAAAAAAAATCACAGAAATAAATAATATCATATATGCAGCAACTTTCACAAATGCTGAAAATATTTAATATCAAAAACAAATAAATAATTAATCAACAGGCAAAAACAAAACATTAAGCGAGAATTTGAAGAAATCAGATGTGAGTGATTGATAGTAGATGTGATGTCAATAACTTCAAATGTTTCATCACGGAAAAGCAAGAAGATCAAACGGAAATATAAAACTAAAGCAGTAAATTAAATTCCACCAATCAAGGAAATAGTAAAAAGAAACTGCAATTAATGGCGCAGGGGCAAGATTGTATTAAATGTTTTGTATCGTATATCATCAAAATTCAATATTCCAAACAAGCCTCAAGAAGTCTTACAGGGAAATTGACAAATAAGTTATATAAGTCAAATCAGCATCATATATTGATATTTGGGTGAATACCTGGAGCCAACTAAAGGAATTACCAATGCAGAGCGTATAAAACGAGAACAATAAAGAATTAAGTATAAGCCTGTGCAAGAATTAAAAAAAAAATAATGTTCAGCAAGCTGTAACAACCCCCCGCCAAATGGAAATCCCCAAGAATGACAAGGTACCCAAATATTTATTTAAGATGTCAAGGTACCCAACTGAGTGTGACATTACATTATTATAATTTTACAAAAAAATATCGGTTGAAAATGTCCTGAAACCATTTCTGACCTTATATAAAAGAAATCAAATGCAATAATAATAATAATAATAATAATAATAATAAAAATGATAATAATAATAATAATTCTCTTTCTCCGGCATCCTCTTCTTCTTCTTCTTCTTCTTCTTCTTCTTATTATTATTATTATTATTATTATTAATATTATTGGAGTCTACTTGATAGATAACTTCATGAGGTAGCTCCAAGTTTAAATCTGAAACCTTGAGAGACTCCAAGACATCAAGTCATGACTGTTGTAAGAGATGGTTGGATATGTAGCTAACATTACGCGAATAATTTTTGCAGTTGTATGTGGTAATTGAAATATTTATTAATGTATATTAAGCATCGGGAGATATCATTGTTTGGTCACCTCGCAATGCATAATAGCCTCTACAAGACCATCATACAAAGTAATGTTGGAGGCGGTTGAGCGTGGGGGCAGTAACGCAAAAGCTGTTTAGCCAACTTTAAAAAAGTGGACGGACATGAGAATGCCGGATATCCTGGGTGCCATCGCTAACAGTTCATCCTGGAGAATATTGTTTCTTCCGCAGTTAATTCACCCCGGTGAGTGATGTAGTCAAGATACTGATGATGATGATGATGACGACGATGATGATTATTATGCGGATGGTTTCAACTTGCATTTATATGTGTATGTGCATGTTCAGAAAAAATATTAAAATGTATTAACGGTTTTAATGAAGAGTTTGTAAAACCAAAATTGTGTTACAGGTGTAAAAAACAGTAATAATGGTAAATTGAGGTTAAAGAAGGCAGTACTAAGAAACTTGAACACTGATGGTCAAAAAACAAACTCAAAGAAAGTGTAAAAGATCAATGATATACGTATTCGAAACAGTAAGATTAAGTTCATTCGTTAAAGGATTACACTAATTTTTTAAGTTTCCTATTTACGTCGCAGTATTTCTTGGCTCTCTTGATATTTTGTCAACTTGCTCTTTCTTTCCAATATTAATTTCTTGCAAATCCTCTTCTCTTTTAAGAGTGTCTAAAAATATCCATATTGTGGGACAATGGAATGGCACTTGAAGAAAAAAGCCATATGCCATCCTTCAAGAGGGTTATTACATCAAGATAAATCAGCATTCACTCTCTCAAAGCAATAAAACATGTATTTCAAACAGAGGTATAATTATTCTTTAGTATAATTGTCCTTTCGATTAATTTTCATTCAAAGAATTTACAATCCCAATAGATGCTTTATGAAATATTGTTTTCGGACAATTATTTTCGAAGAATTTACTCGATAAAATTTAAATAAGAAAAAAAAAATTATAAACGTTAATGAATTCAACTAATTTTTTAACAAATCTATTAAAGAAACCTTTTATTCTATGACTTGTAGAAATGATGTAAAAAATATAATTCAGAAAATTGAAGCTATCTCAAAATTGAAAAATACTAAGAATAATTATCCTGTCTGTAGAATTCAAACTGATATAATTTCTATACCCGTGAAGATATCTAAGCAATGCTTATACATGCCATATCCATAGTCCACGAAACAAATTCATCAATATAAAACAAAGAACTATAAGAATAAGTTAATCTTCAATTGTTACGGGAACCATGTAATGCAATAATACAATACCTACCACAGAATCAGGTCATCAGCAAGTAAGGCTTGAAAATGCTCCTCTCGTGAGGAATGTAGTTAGACATCGAACATAATTTTAACAAAATGACCGGGAATGGCTTTATTATAGAGTTAACAGCTATATGACACCGTGATGTAGAGAGGGCTTCACAGATATGCATGCAACAAGTGCGCTGACGACATAGAATCTCTGTGCGTAGGTGTTCTTAGAATGAAGTAAATCACCAGAGGGAAACGATCTTTGATGGAATCAACGGCCACAATTCCGTTGAGATTGATTGTGGCTTGCCATGGATTGCTTTCCTACAAAATCCCTGCTATGCATGAATGAATAAATTTTCCGGCTTTCAAACCAGGTTTTTAGATTTAAATGGTATGGTGTTTCGCTGCGTAGCGTCCCTAAGACCACACCCATATTCGGAACTGATAATGATGTTGTCAAAATAGGTGAACAGTCTTAAATTACCAAAAAATTGACATAGGAATATATTGTCTCTTATAATTTTTGTGACGTCAACGAACACACTTTGTCACACTTTGTGATGCCAACGTATATCCGTTGTCACTTTCGTATTGTTCGTTGTAGTAGAGACATTGTACTCGCAGATATAGCTATAGTACGCCGTTGAATAATGCTGGTGTCCGACACCTTCGGGTATCACTCGCACTAATAGTACTTGCTCGATAACACTCGCTCGAATAGTAATCGGTTTAGCAATCCCGATAGAGAAATAGTATAGTGAAAAGAGTAGAGAATAGTGGTCCGAATAGTAATAGAGGATAGAATAGAAATTCGATCCGTATAGTATAGTGGGTAGACTAGCAAGGCAGATCAATTATGCGTCACTCAACTTCATATATAAGCGTTTCCTCTATGGTTACGTGGTATACTTAATTCAATTAGGGTTTCGCCTGTATTTTCTCAGTGACGTTCTATATTCAAATTCAAGTGTCGGCAGTGAGACTGTATTTCTATATAACACTCATACACTCTAGAATATCCATGGCAGGGAAGTTGTGGAGAGAAAAAAGTATAACAAGCATTGATTCCAATGTAGTAATATTGATATGCACAAAGTAAATATATAATGAAAAAGGTGAGACGAATAATTTGATGTTAACCTTGAGAGTTACGGCAATTTTGATAAGACATTTTGGTACTTGTGAAATCGTCCAAGTCAATACTCATTTAGGATAAAAAGAAATACCGCCGGAGAAAATAATAATGTTAATAATTAATCAATTCTCTGAAGGAATATGGCGAATTATTTTAGTAAATTAGCAATTATTTTTGTAGGTCAATATATATGGCTAGACGCCATAACATGAAATCGCTTCCACTCTTTCTGTGAATGTACGTAGTAAGACGTAGGCCTTCCCTATATCATAAGGAGGAATGAGCCATCCCACTGCCACATTGACCTATTGCTTGTTTATTAGGGCGTATGAGATACGCGTGTAGGATCATCTCTCTTTTCTATTCATGTTCGTCTAAAAGCATTTTCACGTAAGTGAATATAACGAGCCTGATGGGAATTTGAAGTCGGCTGATTTATTATTTTCCTCAAGCCTCCATCACTTACAACAATTGCATAACTAATTTACAAAACGCTGTATTCCTAAGCCGTTACCTATAAAAATACTGAACACGTTCGACGTTGTTTAACAGGTGATCTGTCTAGAATCAGTTTTTTTTTTGCGTGATATGTTCGTAAGCCATAACATGAAACTAAATGAAATGAAACAGAAAATAGAACATGACTGAGTAGCGAGATTTTACAAAGAAAATCATTTTATGTTGGTTCAGTCAATGAAGACCTATTCTAATATTTCTCGGCTGAGAATCCGAGTGAAAATATACGGCGGTACTCTTATGTTAATAATACGTGATTTTGTGAATGGATTCGATGTAGTTTTCTTTGCTAAATAAGAAAAGAAAGTTGTCATGTTTCAATTGCACAAGGGATTTTAATAGAGTATCTATCAAGAACATTTTATTGCAAACTCCTCCACATTATAAATTTTCTGACTAGAAGAAATGAAACAAGTATGCACAATATTGACCAAAAATACAGAAAGTAAGCCGGCAAATTAATACAAAATAAATAATTTAAGTTTAATAATAATGGCTTTTTAAAAAATAAGACCATAATACCTCTAACTTTACTAAACAATACTTCATTGCAGACAACGATTATTGTGATGATACTTATGTGAAGGAATCGAAAAAAAAGTATGAAAGCATTCTGGAACTTGGGAGTACTTCTTCAACATTATTTTCTTCCATTTTGAAATAACAGTAAATTATATCAAACGATTATTTATACAAACGATCGTTTTTAAAGAATGGTCTTTCCGTTAAGTACCGAGTCAATGATGTTTCTCGATAGATTCCTTGTTGGGATGCGTCTACCCAAGATTTTGTTGCTATATGAGTATCAATATTCCAATCATTTAACAATAACAGCTTTTAAATTAAACCTATATATTTTTTTTTATTCTGGGTGAAAAGTAAAAGTAGAAGCGGGATGTTAGTTGAAATAACATTAATATACTCTTTTCACAGTTATTCAATGGTAATAAAATGTTCAATTTTTCTTGCAATTTTTGTTGTGAGTTCATAGACAAATGCTCAGTTGTCAGCTTAACCCATTTTATTTGTGTTCGTGGATAAGGCCTTATTCTGCGGCTTTCTGGCTTTTGTTTCTTCCATTGTGTGCGTGTATGCACGTGATTGTGCATAGGCACGTGTAAATCAAAATGGCCTCCGAAAGAGTTTTGAGCCTCGAGAAACAGTACGCAGCTATTTTATATCCGTAAAAGGGTTAAAATGCTAATATCACATGGAGGCGTGAACTTGTTGAATATAAGGTTTTTTATTCGATATCTAATTTTTTTCTAAAATGTCCAAAAATAAAACGTCTACAAAGATTTTGGCGGTAGGTGCCCTTGTCATTATGATGGGCTTTTATTAGTTGATATATATATATATATATATATATATATATATATATATATATATATATATATATATATATATATATATATATAATTTAATTCCTATATCCTATTATCAATAATCGATGTATATACCTTCTTCAGAAAGATAATGAAGTTGGTTTCCGTCGTCTTTCTCCATGGTTTTAAATCAATGTTTTCCTTCTCTTAGACTGGTTTACACACAAGGCTTGACATCACATACTAAGAGACAGTTTCACGCATTCAAAATAGTGGATTTATAATTTAACCTGTTATCAGTTCACAAACTTCAAACAGTTGATGAGGATCGAACCTGTTCCAAATATCTATCCGTTTAACTTGCTTTTCACTAAGCGCTCTAACGTGAAATATCTTGTATTTTCGTAATGTTCGTTTATTATTCCTTGTAAATCTCGTTTTCCCGTGGTTGCTTCCTAAGATCCCAGATCTTTTGCACCTTCATGAACTGTGAAAAAACATGATTGATCCTAATGTTTATCGTTTTTGGATGTCGGTTTTGATACGTGACTTGAGTACCCAATGACACTTTCTCATCCCAAAATATGCCACCGCTTTGACATGTTGTTACGGGAAAGAGAGAAAGAGATGAACAGGGTAGTAAAGAATTTTTCACTATGAAAATAAACTGAAATTGACTTGGGCTTTAAAATTCCGTGAGAAAAGCGACATTTACTAGCAAAATAAATAAATAAATGGGGCTGTGCCGAGAATACATGACGTTGTTTTTTTTTTCCCTTTCGTTGTCTCCTTCACATTACGTGAAAGTTGCGAGGGCAGATCGTTTTCAATTTTCTTTTGCTATCTCCTTCTCTATTTGCCTATAAAAATCTGATGTCACTTTTCGCTATTTCCTACCTGTGATTTTAACCTTTTTCACTGCGGTAAATTTTATTTTCTCCTCTATATTCAAAAAAAGTAGTATATGTTTTAAACAAAACGAACATATACTGCATTTACATCCAAGATAACTTTTTATATGTAATTGTGTGGTGTACTCTTTTATTAATTTTTCCTAACGTAGAGAAATTTGTGAAAAGATTAAAATAAAATTTGATATTTTAAGATGTCTCTGACCTCATGCCTGAAAGATAGACTGAAAATAACCAACTTGTATCAATTCGATCATTCTCTTTTCATATCTAGTGTTCCCGGTGAAAAACATGTTAGACAATGGTAGAAGCTAAAGCCGTAGTTAAAAGTACAATCTCATTAGTTACTCGAAAAAATGTAACGTATATATCTCTATCTATAAAAGGCAGGATGTGTGTGCGTGCATGTGTGTGTGTGTGTGTGTGTGTGTGTGTGACGAATGCATGGCCGCAATTTCCGACGGATTTGCACCAAAATTCACATTCTCCAAGTTAGCGGGAAGGCCAAGACCGACGTTGCATTTCCCAACTCCCATCGATAGTGGAAATAATCGATTTTTCATGCTTCTACGACAGTTTTCATGTAGTTTGCGACCATTTTCTACAGGCCAGAGTGAGAGCCTATAGCTGGCTGTCACGAACAGGCAGGAAGATTCTATTGGTCAGCGTGAGAGCCAACAGCTCACTGACACGAATGTTAATTAGCATGCTAGTATGCAAAAAAATCGATAGCTCCATTCGTCACAAATGGAAAAAATTTAAATCTGAATGGCACTTTACTCCAATTGGCTCATTCCCTTGCTCAACGTTGATTCTGATTCCGCAGAACCTGTTTGGGTGTGAAAAAGTATTTGTTATTAACATTCTTTTTTCATTCGGTTTTCCAGTTACGAGTCCTTTTTTAAAGCTGATCGTTTTGTGTTCATTTTGTTTAGTTCTTTTTTCGTAACAGATTTTATGTTTAGTATAGACCTGAGAAAAAATCGCAGTGTCAGATAGGCAAGAAGTAAGGCATGTAGCAACATCAGCACGGCAAAGGGCATTCCTTTAAAGGCAAGGAAGGGCAAAAATATTTTAAGTCAAGTGATAGCGATTGCTGTAGGAGTCGTACGATTTTTGAATCAAGCACGGGCAACGCCGGGCCATGCTGCTAGTTCTTCAATATTTCTTTAAATCTGCAACATATTTGAAAGACTTTCTTTCCAAAAAAGTATCGCTTTATTCACTCTTTCTTTGGAAACCATGACATTTTTTTCAGAATAAAATTAAAAAGAAGAGACATTTCATTAACCATTCCTACTAAGAAATCATTCTTCAAAGCGCACTGCCCTTTCGGGACCAGTTCTATCATGACAGTCTACAAGTTTCTAGACTTTATAGACCCTTGTAATGTTTGCATTGCTTTATCTCTTAATCGTTGTTCTTCCAAATATTTACACAAGCTCGTTAGATAGTTTATGCACTGATTCCCCTTGTCTCCATTGCCTTTACTATGTCAAAGACTATGAGATTTTCTAAACTATCTTTCCTCATTATATGCCCGCGAAACATTTTATGATACAGTGTCCTTTTTAATTCCATTGTCTCAAAAACTTCGTATTTATTCACGTGTTCACTCCATAATATTGCCAGCATCTTTCCGTAGAACTATATTTCTGTTGTCTAAAGTCTCTTCTCTATCTGTGACGAGATGATCCCGCATTCACTGCCACAAAAGAGGACCAATGAAATTAAATTTCTATAAAATTCTATTCATACCGCAATACGCACATATTTCTGTTAATACGTAAATCATTATTCTAAATACTATCTTGATGACTGTAAAAGTCTAGAATACATAAATCAGTCTATACACAGAAACTGAATAGAATGTTTAAACATTGAATATATATTTTTTTATTCAATACGCCATATATTAGTCATTAAATTATTTTGCTAAGGCTGTGATCTTTTTTCTAGTATGTACCGTGTTATTTCAAAACATGAGCAATCATGGCTTTCAACAAAATTGTTTTCGTTATAGATCTTAGTATAACTTGTTTTGGGATATTTCTCTATATCCCTGATTTCCAACCATTCATATAAATCCTTAGGTAAGTTACTTGCTGCTTTCATCTGTCTCTCATGCCGTCAGTATGTTCTGTGAGAGTCATATTTTTCAATCCTTCTTTTTTACATTATGTGCTCTAGAAATTTCGGCGTTATTATACTTTCGCATCCCACCGTTGATTCCTCTCATTCAGCAATGATTGACCCCAGATACGACAGTCTGGAAACATTTGTTATTGTAAATTATAGTATTTAAATTTAAATTAAAATGCAAATCTCGAAAACCAAAATCAGTGTTTGTAAAACCCTAACCAACTAGGGTTGCGAAAATGTAATAGCGCCTAAATTTTAATTGTCTCTTTCTGATTCTAAGTAAAATTTCTTTTTGTTTCCATTTTCCTTAAATCTTGCTTGTTAATGGCATGTTGCGTTTATTCTATTCTCGATATCCTTCTGTAGAACGACATTTCTGTTACGAATAATTACCACTTCATCTATATTTGTCCATCATTCACAAGCATAGAGAAGGATCACTATTAAATATCAATTCACTGCTTGTATTTTTTTTCTAACGTACATGTTTCACTTTTCCAAACAACATTGTTGTAAGAGTTTCGCCCTTTGTCAAAAAAATCATAGATATTTAAATTATTACACTGGCTTGAAGTTATCCTCACTTGTTTGTATATGACCTCTTAGAATGATCCGTATAATTTTTATTGTCGACTGTATAACTGTTTCAAATAATTTTATATTTTTCTTTTCACTTCATCTTGAATTCAGTCTTACTGAATAAGCATTATTCATTCTAATAATTAGAGATAACGTTTCTTTATTAATTGAAAAGTCTGGGTAAATTTTACAAAATAAAATTACAGTGTGATATTTATTCCAGCGAAAACATACAGGGAGAAAAAATATGATTCTGTCCTGTGACTTATCACTTTGCCATATAGCATCGCAAGTTTGCAATATATATTACGCAAAAGGCAATAATAGACCAATTTGTCATATTCTCTCTCTACTTCAAATATCTTACGTAAACATGTTAATTTTTCTACTCCCCGAATTTTTCTTCTTTTTTCACTGACTTGATAAATATCAGGTTTTTAAAATATCACGGAAGAACTCTTCAATTCTCAATCGGAATCATTATCTGAGGATTTAATAAAAATTAAAAGGACCATTTATTAAAATATACAACGGAAAATATTACAATAACTGAATAATGTTTCTACGAAATTATATGAATAAAAATCTGCTGAAAAAAATTCCATTAACTAAAAATTGGTCATACAATATAATTCATATACAAAAGTATATTTGTTAACAATTATATGCAGTTAAGAACCACTATATATATATATATATATATATATATATATATATATATATATATATATATATATATATATATATATAATTCATATATAAATATATAACATTATATACAATTAAATAGTGTCAATAAATTAACAATCAATGAAACAAGAAATATCAATCGAATAAAATTCTATTCTAATATTCTGTGAGCGCCATAGTTTTTTTACGGCATGTTGGTAATATTCTACCGTAGTACTTATCTTTGATGGAGAAAATATTGATATTAATCATGAAATAAGACTTTTATTTCGTCTTCAAAATAAATACAAATTAAGACGATATTTGATACAATGTTCACATCATAATTATGGCTCTACTGTATTCGATATTGGTTATTTGAAATAGAATTTCACAGTTCATGGTAAGTTTGTAATTAATGAAACTGCGAAATTCATTATTGCTGCAAAAAAGATGCTGTACAGCTACTCGGAAGTTAATATGTCAATTGAATAAACCTCAATAACAAGAAAAAACCCTGAATCGATATTTGTCAAATTTAAACTCATAGTAAAATATTTAACTAAATTTTCTGTCATTTTTAATGGTTAGTTTTTTAGATGTTTGGAATTTATGAAAATGGACAGACTGAAGTCAGTACGCGGATTAAATTAATATTAGATTAAGACCTCTGAAATCTAATATAAAACTATTTTTGTCCATAATATATGTTGAAACATGGGTAAAGGGAAGGATCTAACAACTGTTGAAAAATAGAAAATAACAAAATTATTCAGTAAGGGAATGTCCACATTGAAGATATAAAAGATCTTTGCAAAAATCATCGAACGATAATGAAAGCTGGTGAAAGTATAAGTTGATAATAGAAAAGGCTTTATGAAATCACTTCCTCGAGATGAACGTAAACTAAAGTGTGTTATAATAATAAAAAAAACACTTTTGACCAGCACTCAGACCTTAGAAATGACTAGAATTGAGTATCTTGAAAGCCAGAAGGTCTAGAGCAATTTGTGAATTGGGAACTGTAAAAAATCTCCTAGGTAACCTCCTCTCAATAAATCTAATATTTTAAAACGTCGAAATTGGGCCAAAAAATAAATGTAAATTGACTTTTCTAACGTAATTTTCACGGGCAAATCTCGAGTGACAATTGATGTACCTGATGGATGGAACAAAAATGGATTTTACACAATTCATACTGGACCGTGGCTAAAAAATGACAACAAAGAGCCGGTAGTGTTATGATATTGACTGGAATTTTCGATCAAGCCATTATTGGACAATTGAAAATCTATGAAGGAGATAAATGAACAATGCTAACTATTGCGATTTTATGAACAGGTCTTTCTTTGCATGATAAAATTCTCATTTTTGCAGTTTCAAAGTGAAGTATATATATATATATGCACGACATTGCTCCTATCTAAGCTTAAATTCTTTTAGCATAATCGAATTTACAGGAGAGAAGATAATGGAATAACCACGATCAAGTCCTAATATGAATCCGATCAAAAATCTATGGTCAATTGTGAAGCTGTAATTATATGAAGGTGACAAACAATATAAAATCAAAGCAGATATATTCGAAGCAGTCGAAATTACAATGTATTAAACCGAACTTGCTGATAAAAGAACAAAATCGATAATTAAGTGCTTGTTATTGAGATGAGTCACTATGTGAAAATGTAACGGATTGAAAGACTTATCATATATTTTTATTTGTTATATTATAGGTGTTGATCAATTTTTATTGATTGCATTACGTTTATATTGAAGTAAAATGTGATTATTTATTTTTGCCTAATAACTTCAGACGGCAGTTTTTTTTTTCAGAATACACCGAATAGCTTTAATAACTTCAATAAAACTTATTGTTACTACCTAACATTATAACTCAGGCTTTGATTTGACATCTAAATTAATATTTTACCTTTCTTCAGCTTAAATTTGAATTATTAAAGTTAATATGATTTGCTGATTAATTTCAGACAGAGGATTGTTTTATGCCCTATGTAAAAGAGTTTTCGTCCGATATTTTCTTTATTATTGTCGATCCGATAATCTTTTGGGGTTATCTGAAGCTAAGGATTAAGCTTTAATGAATCGATACATTCTGTTTAATTATATATCTGCCTACATGTTAAGAAAAATATGTATAAATTACAACTTTCTAGTGCTATTCAAGAAATACTTAGAACAACTTTTTGTGTATTATTTAACATAATATATCAAACTGACGCTTGTCCACTTTGGATCTTCAATGACTTTTTTTTTCTTTTTTTGTAAATCAATTGACCCCAAGGAAGGAAGAAAAACGACTGATACACAAGGTTTTACTGGGTGTGAAAGAATGAGAAAAAATGAAGCATTATTAAGGAGCGAGAATAAGTGGAGAGAAATTAATAAGACATTAGATAACATAATTTTTTGAAGATCAATCTTGGCTGGAAAGCATTGTGCCGGAAGAGAGTTTCACAGGTAATAAGTGTGAGAAAAGAAGCTGTTAAAATAGAACTTACGGTTAGGTCTAATTCAAATGCGAATTGATGAGAACTTGTTACCAATCTAGTACTGTGATGAAATTCATAAAGTTTAAGTATTATATCTAATTCATCTGAACAATTACTATGAAAGTATGTATAGTAAAGGCACAGGTAAACTACATTACGATGGTGGAAAACGGACTGAAGCCGAGATACCAGGTCAGGGCTAATAATATTGAAGATTCATCTTTGGTTGTTATCAAGAATTTCTAAATATAGAGTAGGATCACAGGATTCTATATGGTAGCAAGATTAAAAACAAAGACGGATGATAGACGATGTAAGATAAATTCTGCAGAGAAAAACTGTCTAGCACGACACAGTGAAACAACGTTCTTAGAAGTAGACCTAGAAATTAATTAAATATAATCTGTTCCCCTTCATGTCAGCCGGGAATATTAGTCCGAGAAAGCGCAACAAGTCACTTTCCAGGATGTTAGCAGCAGCCATGCTGAATGGAAGCAGAACGAGACCTCTCCAATGATTAAAAAAAGAAGCTTCGCTAACATGTCAATTCATGTCCCAGTTAAAAACAGACCATTTTTAAATCAGCTACCAATTTGACCTCATCGAACTGATCAGATTCCTACCTAGCTAATTGAAAATCGTTGTGTCATCAGCATAGATAAAAAGTTACGAAATGATGTGATTAGGAATATGTATAATATTTTGGAATAGAGTCTGGGAGATAACTGCGTCATAACATATATATATATCTCCAAGTATGGAAGTTGAGACCAACTTTCATTTCGTGATTTAATAAGTAATCCTGATTCAGTTCAATTTTCATCCGGAAATACTATAAACATTGAACTTGTAAATAAAACCGATATGCCACAACTGTCACAAGCTTTCGAGATGTCCATTGCAACAGTTCGAGCGTCACCATTCTTATCTAAAGCTTGACAGACTCTTACAGCAATAATCGTTAATACATGACCAGTTGAGCTAGAGAAGCGAAAGCTACATTGCTTGTCTGAAAGTAAACACAGCCATCTAAGATGATAACCAAATTTAGAGTTGATTAGGGCGTCTCGTAGTTTGTCAATTTAAAAATATATTTTACGAAAGAAAAAAATAATTCTCCCACACAGATTGCCTGAGATTATATGCTCGAATATAAAGTCTATTCGTGCATCTGTTGTGCGTGAGCAACTTATATGTGCTTTCAGCATTTAATGGAT
Organism: Acanthosepion lycidas; assembly: GCA_963932145.1. NCBI lineage: Eukaryota > Metazoa > Mollusca > Cephalopoda > Sepiida > Sepiidae > Acanthosepion > Acanthosepion lycidas. Next base: position 101,458,412 of record OZ010571.1, read on the forward strand.
CCACAAATGTACACGCATATACGAAGTTTAAAAAGAGACATTGGAATAATACATTTCCATCGACCTCAGTCTCCAAATCCTTACCCTGGGCTAATCAAAAAATCATATACTCGCAGACAAGAAAAAAGTTTACTTTTTTAAAGCCGAAATATATCAGATAATTATAACTTTTTATTGAACTTTTTTGAAATATTATTCTGTAATAAATAGAATTATATATATATATATATATATATATATATATATATATATATATATATATATGTGTGTGTGTGTGTGTGTGTGTGTGTGTGTATACACATTCGCACAAACACACACACGCACACATATATATATGTAAATTTTCATGAAATATTTGTTCGATGGATTAAAATATACATGCGCAGACGTAAATGTACGTACACAATTTGAGTGAAATTGAAATTGAAATCTGTGCCGCGAGGAAGAATTTCCCCTTCTGTCTGGAAAGAACACATTATTATGAAGCTTTCTGTATTTAAACTAAATAGCTTTTATAGTAAATATAGTATTTTAAAAAAGACAAAAAATCTTTTAAATTTGATCAGGTTTCAACGAAGCGGCGGTTACCAAACTAGTTTTATTTGAACTGAACAGATTTTGAAACTACAATCATTGTGAGTAATTATAAATGGATTCATTTTATGTGCTGGATCCCTTCAAGATATGGAGTACATGGCTCGCCACAATTTCCTTTTTTTAGCTATTAGTAAATTTTGTTTTTTCACTAGTTATCTGAATCTCAGTGCCTTTATTTATTTACACAAGCTCATTATGTACGTTATTCCCCGCATTTCTCAGATCCTGTTGCCAAAATAAGTCATGCCGGTGTCAACTTTTCTAATAACTCATCCGTCAATATGGGCCCTAGAAATTTCAACTGTCTCTTTTTCAGCATAAGCATCAGTTACATCTTGTTTCTATTTTCTCTATAAGTTCGCTGTTATCTAATAAAATATAGTAAACAATAGACTCTTGCTGATTATTTAAATTCCGCTGTTGCCCCGGGGTTGAATTTCTCAAGGTCTACCATATTATTGTGTATATTCTTAAGTACCTTTGTATTAGTTATCGTTCTATAAGTTATTAAAACCTTCATGTTTAATCAATCTATTCAACCGACAGTGAAATCGAATATAGAAAATACACAGAGGCAAACGGCATTTAAGAAAATGTAGCAATATGAACAGATAGAGAAAGAAAAGAAGAAACGCTGAATGAGGGTGAAAGAGAAGCGCGAAGAGTGAGATAGCAACCTTGATATATTTAGGTGGGATTGTTGAAGTGAATATAAAACTTGCAATTATTGGAGGTCAGATCGTATCTAATCACACCGCGGATCAACATCCACATCGATTATACAACTAACAGGGGTCCAAGGCTTCATTTTCCTGTCCAACCGTTCCGTTTGCTGTGTACTCCTCGTCGTGTGATTAACCGATTATTTGTTCTTGCTCCCTACCACTTGATACAGAGATGTAATTAACATCCGTGCCTATCTACTTGATGTTTCAGGATTTGACATGAGGTCACGTGCAAACTTTAGCGGAAACAGCAATTTCACAGCACCTCATCTAATTTCTTCTCTGACGTAATTTCAGTATTCTCATTCTAAATCAATAATTTTACAAGCCTTTGTATATTTCCTCGCATGTCCTTCATCAAACTAATCCAAAATAAACTTAGATATACACTTTAAGAAATTGATCATGGAAGAGGCTCCGCTGGGGTTACTTTCCCTCAATATCGCGAAATGAAACAAAAACAAAACCTTAACATGAAAACTTCAGTCATTTTCTAAAATGATCGATATCTTTTTTATGGATGTCAAGAATGGCGCCAAACTCGTCCAAGAATATCTAAACAGTTCCTGCATGCGACCGTATTCTTAGATTAGTGCTTAAAATGTTGCTGATTGAGTGAAACCTGAGTGTGTTGGCGAGGACCATCATTCTGTGAAACATGCTGACTAGCGATACATAATCTCACACGGGCATAAATGGACTAAATACTATAAAAGAAATTACTTGAATACTTTCGATAAAAGCAACAGATAAAATGGATATCGCATGCTAATCCAAGTGAAAACAATGACATAATGATGTCTTTCCACACTAAATCAGATAAAATATTAGGAAAGCAGCATTAATACACAAAAGAACTCTAACAGCTACTGGACTTGATGGACCTATTTTTCGTGAGATGTCTTTTTACGATCATTTTTAATATATTATAATTGCCAGTTGTACTGGCTGCTCGGTCAACGAGGCCGATTATTTTTCTGATAAATAAAACGGTTAATATTACAATTACCCTTCTTAGCATTAGGTCATCGTAAACTTTCCATCCGATACCAGATAAATCAATAATGAGAATTATCTAAGGTTATCACTTCGTTATTTTTGCCGAAATTCATGATTTTCACTATACGTTTCTTTTTATTTTCTTTCTTTAACCTCCTCAATTTTCTCTTCATCATAATCTTTGCTGCATTTGCAGTAGGATTTTACTTTTGTGTACATATTCCCAATCCGAGAAAATTATAGAGCGAAAATCCCAATTACAAAACGTCAACGCCATCTGTAATCGTTTTCCTACTTCCGGTCCGACATTTGATTAGCTCTCTAAGCTAAATGGACATATTGACACGTAATGATAGATACTTAATGCCATAGACCCCATCTACCCACTGAATTTCCCACCAGCGCCCAGTGTTTGCGAACTGACTGAAGGTGGAAGAAGCAGGTCCTTAAATTCATGAGCTTCTCAGAATCGCATAATAAGTGAATTCTGATAAGGAAGGATTTCTGTAATGGACATTCACTTCGGAGAATGTTATCTCCGAGTGCAAAGTCTAATCATTCGTTCATTTGATAAGGGAATCAAATATGGATTATAAATAAACATGTTTGTATATGCAGGCACAAACGCGCACATTCCACATGCACACGTACACACATATGCATACACACACACACACACACACATATATATATATATATATATATATATATATATATATATACATATATATATATAAGTGTGTTTGTGTGTGTGTGTGTATATATATATATATATATATATATATATATATATATATATATATATATATATATATATATATACATGCATACACAAACACTGTTTGTAAAAGCTTACATTTCCTGTCCTCAAAATGTTTAATATCTAAAAGAAAAAAAAAACTTTTAAACAAATTGAGCTTCCTTTCACAAATATTCAGATGAGAAATTTAGCCATTATGATATCATTTGCCGTAAGAATCAATGAAAAACACTAAACATCGTTTGTGCCAACCCCACTGTCTTCCCAAATGAGCACTGGTGAGAGGAAAAGATCTTTCAGTCCTTCAGTAATGGTACAAACATTTAAAATCTTGCTTACATCTTCAAAGTTCATTCAAGAACCATGAAGATGAATGTTAATAATTTTAAAAAAGAGGGAACAATATATTGAAAACTGAATACGGAGGTCACAACAGCAAGAGTAATCATCAGTTAAATTTGAACTAAAGAAAATGAATACGAAAATTAAAAAAAAAAGTTTCCTATCCGACTCTGTTGATTTTATCCGAGTTGCCTGTGCTCAATCAAATTCATCCAGTTTTACTTACGCCTACATACTCACACATTTACACTGGCATGCAAAACATTTCGTACCTCTTCGTAAATTTCTTTTTTTTCCTTTTATTCAAATCGAGGGCGATAAGATTTCCCAGTACATTTTATGAATTTGACGACCGGCAGACATGTTACTTATTTTCTTTATTATTCTTTGGTAGAGGATAGAGCCTCTTAAGCACAGTGATGCTGAAAAAAGTCCATGCAAAAATATTGGATCCCCAGCAAAAATGCCATGTTTCACCTCTTTTCTTAAGTTTATAAAGGTTTTATTTTCATTTATATGCAATTTCTATTGCACAGTTGTAATGTGGCATTGAATAGGATATGCCTCAGATTTTCTAACTGAGAATCTTTCCCATTTTCATGGCAGTAATAGCAAAGTCATTGAGAATTGTATGGTTTTTGTTGGGATTCTTGTTTCTAGATTCACTGCCAAAACTATTCAATTATATTGAGATCAAACATTTGAACTACCCAGTCCACCATCAGTTGAAAATCTTCAGTCAAAAGAAACGTCATGCTGAAAACATTCTTCAGAGAGAAAAACAGACAGTATGAAACTAATATATTTTAGCTGTTTAGATTTCCATTAATTTTAACAAGTATATTATACGTTCGCGTTGGATGCACCCCCACATAATTACGTATTAATCGTCCAAATTTTAACATATTCGTGGTTTATCTTGAATTGTTTCTTTCTCCCATTCGAATTCTTACATTTTCCCCCTGCATTAGAATATAATTGTGAATTCACCAATAAAATTACATTTTGCCACAGTCCAGCACTCATTGATTTAATAACATATTAATGAAGTTGAACATTTAATAAACAGATATTTGCACGTCATGGTTTTATTATCTCAGATCTGTTCATGACAAAATACAAAACATCATAGTGGTAATTGATATAAACGTCTTAATGAAATAAAATTGTTTATTCATTTCATGTAGTTTCCCAAACCATTTGCTAGAAAATGTATACAATTTTATGCACACTGTCTTGTGTTTCTTTTTAAACACTGTTAAAAACAGATTCAAAGGATTAATTCACATATATTTTTGTGAGAAACTTAAAAGAAATTAAAAATGTTAATAAAATATGTTAAAATATTTTTAATACAAATTAAGCATCTTAATAGATGTGCCATAATGTTTTTAATTACGTGTTATAAAATCATGATATCCTAAATATCAAGTATCATGAATTAATATATCATATATCATAATTATATTTTTAATTATAAGAGTTCACTATTTTCTTTTTGTATGCACATTTTATTTTTTTTATCGTGGTTACTTATATGTTGTTAAATTTCAAAATGTTAAATAAATATATTTAAAATTTGTTTCAACGTCATTCATATGAGCTTCTATCTTGATCTGATCACATATATTTATTTCTAAATTTAATTATATATAAAAATATTTCATATATATATATATATATATATATATATATATATATATATATATATATATATATATATATATATATATAACTTTCTTAGCAGCTGACATATCAATAGATTCAATATAGTCTTTCCACTTCATGTTACCAGAAAACCTTGTCGAATATCTTGTCGATTTAACAACGAGCATGCTTTCAGCGATAGATCTTCCAGCTTATAAATATAAGTGAACATTCAGGCACATTTACTTTTTACACGTTTTATAGTATAATCATTTCTCCTATTCTGATATATATATATATATATATATATATATATATATATATATATATATATATATATATATATATATATATATATATATATATATATATATCAGAGAATCAGAATAAGTGAAATGATTATACTATAAAACGTGTAAAAAGTGAATGTGCCTGGATGTTCACTTATATTTATAAGCTGTAAGATCAATCGGTGAAAGCATGCCCGTTGTTAAATCGCCAATATATTCCACAAGGTTTTCGGGTAACATGAAGTGGAAAGACTATATTGAATCCACTGCTATATCAGCTGCTAAGATAGCTCACTATGCTGTACTAGACAATTTTCTCTACTGAAGCTATCTTTCTTATCTATAAGTCTACAATTTGTCAGTGCTTACAATACTGCTGCCACAGATGGACATGTGATTTTTCCATTTATCTAAAGATGCTTAAAATGTCTAAAGATATATCAGAATACTATTGGTCTTGATTTAATTTTTCGGCTTCAATCATTTTCCTACCGCCGGAAAGTTGCCTCCATGTGCTTTGCCTGTAAATACTTCCATGTCAGCTGTTCAGATGGTAACTTCGCCAGAGCAACTAGAGGCTATGAATTTAAGCGTAGTACCAACTGGCGACGAGGTCAC
>OZ010571.1:101469389-101524389 GCA_963932145.1 Acanthosepion lycidas
CACCTACCTCGCCATTCACCCATGCCAGTTGGGCGAATGTCCATGAATGCGAATGTGCGAAGTGAATTGAGTAAAAGGGAGAAGAGAGGCTAAAGAGCGGAGACGTTTCAGACGAGAGCCGAGACAGAGGCGAGATAGCAGAGAGATCGTCAGGGCCACTGGTTGTGATAAACCCCCACGTCAATACCGGCAGGAGATCTCCCCCCCCCCGATTTCAGCCTTGTGTGTAACCTTTCCAACAACAGCAAACCAAAATTTGCCTAATCAATGATAAAATCATTTCCGATTTAGATTCTGTTTGTGCAGATAATTCATTGCATGCGAACTGTGATAAACCAATTATTGTACGGAGGACTGGTATAAAAAGAATATTTGCTTCTGTTCAATTGATTCGAGTCTTATTTTTTCCTGTACGCCTTCGCCTTGCTTGGACTAGCCCAACACGAAGATATCAGCGACGATTCGGTATTGACCTCCTTATGATCAAAATCACAACGTGGGATATAGCAGGTCTGAAATCGAAGCGAACTTCATCGATCTGCCTCGGTGATGAAAATCTTAATAAATAATTCTAACAATACATTTGTTCTTCAAGAATAGCAAGAATATTAGAGAAAATCATTAAAGTAAATTTGCGAAATAATAGAAGTAATATACATTTAATAACGTTCGAAGTATACAATTTAAAAACAAGCGTATTAAAACGTCTCCGAAAAGACGTAAGTCTGTTAAATCTCAACACTAAACTTATGTAATATTATTTATTAATGTCATTTTGCTTTTAGTTTAAATACGTAGTCATTGCAAATCACTCAATGACAAGAGAAAATGTGGTAAAAAAAGATTCATACGTTTAACTTTTAGAAACAAATATGCAGGGCATAAAAAGAGAATTCGTTTTTTTTTTTTCAAGACAATTAAATAAACGTTTAAGAGAAAATATTAAATCATAAACTTAAAATTTTAACAGAAAAATGCTGAATATTAAGCTGAAATTTTACCTGGAGAAATGACAGATCAGCAGGATTAATTTCGTTGACACAGCTATTTCAATATCAAATAATGTTTAAAATGTGACGTCACCCCGGTGTCGCTGCGCCAAATGTGACGTCTGCATAGCCGCGTCCGTCGTGCTATCCTGTCCTGTGACGACCAACTGGCTTGGTATTGGTCGCGGCACCAAATGTGACGTTCTAACCTTTTGGTGATTCTGATGGGAATCTGGTTAGATTCGGTATCAGCCTTGTCGTTCGCTGCTCGCTTCCAACGTCTGTTTACCGAAGTAACTGTTTCGATTTCCAGTCTAACCTACCCACGTGGTGAATTGATCTTAGGCAGACGAAATCAATGAGTCGCCGGGCCGTAATGCAAGCCGACTTCGATCAAGGGTAAGACCGCACAAGTATATGTAAAAGAAAAAAAAAAATAATAACTCGAAAAGTTCAAATGTGTTAAAAAAAAGCATAATAATATTTTATATCTGGTTGCTGAATACAGGACTGCGTCTTCTTCCCAACGCGCTATATGGATTCGGGACACTTTGTGTTTGTTAGGCGAGTCTTAATATCTTAATTTGTTTGTTCTTTAAGACACGGGTTCTTGGTGTATCTTCAGGCGATATTCGTAAAACTTGTTTTGGTGGTATGAGTCTAAGTCGTTCTTCAAAAATAAATTGTTCTTGGCTAGAAGTTGAGGTCGTGATTTGTGTGAATCTTTCGCTCAATTCTTTGCGAGGCGGGCCCAACTCAATTATACTCAGCTGCGAACTTCACTGCGAACTTAACTGGAACTCGAACTTGAATTGGTTTTCACTTGCTGCGACTCTGCTTATATGGACGCCGACCAAAACCGGGGTGGGCTTGTCGGAGTTTGAGGTTCCTTGATAATTCTAAACCCACAATCCACTTCTTTGTTTTCGGTAAGGAAAATTATATTATTTTCCATTTTTGGAAGTCTTTCGCCTTCCCACCTTCTGTTCTCATATTGGTATCTCACCATGCTCTCAGAGGGTGTCAACGGGTTTTCGCTCTCTCTCACAGTGACATCTCACACCTATCCCTTCAGGGGAGCGCAACAGGCCTCCCCTTCTTCTTCACATGATTACCTCTTAGTCACTTGGACTTTATCACCCACGGCCTTCGCCAAACAAGTGGATGGTCAATTAGACGTATTTGCATTCTTGGTGCCAATTACTGATCCGTTAAAATATTTTCGCTATCATAGCCAGCCCTGATAATATCCAGATGCCATCTCAATGATATTCTGCATATAGACAAAGGCTTAATCTTTCCTTCATGGTGGTTAGCGGACATTTTTGTTTTTCTCGGAGAGTGTGTGCTTAATTAATTTTTATTTATATCTCTTTAGAATTCTGCGGGAAGTGTCTTGTCCAACTTGAAAAAAATCTTTTTTTTATCATTGCCATGGGCAGATTGGATATATAACATAAATCAGATTAAATTCTGTGTTTTACCTTCTCGACAATGGAATTAAAAATCTTACCACTTTTCCTTGTTTCCTTCTTATCACCTAAATTTAATTCTCGCCTTTCTTTTTTCTTCTTTCTTTCTATCGACGTAAATAGTGTCACAATCCACCCCTAACCTATTTGTCATTTACACGTAAATGACATCTAAACCCAAATACACTATTTAGCATACCATCATGTCACAAAAATAAAAAAAAACAGATTACACAAAAAAATAATTAAGTTTTATCAATGAATAGTCTTATGAATAACAATATAAAAGAAAAATGATTAAATAACTTTAAAACATTAGCAAATAATGAAATTCTATATTAAACTTACATAAATAAATTTGTAAGTAAAAACAGAAGCTGGGGAAAAAGTTTTCGGAATCTAAAACTCATGACAGAAACGAAGCGCGTTTGCTTTTATTTTTTTTAGAAAAACCTTAATAAACTTTAAGTGAAGAATGTTCAATAAGAAGCTTAAAAATTAAAAGTGACAAAACCAAAATTCATAATTATTTTAACACAGCCAAAATTTTGTTTTTAAAATCTACAATAAAAAATAATATGGCAACTCAAAACAAATTAATTTGATCATATATTTCCTTCAATAATTAAGTTAAATGATATTACAAATGCAAGAAAAATTCTTTGAGTTTTTTAACCCAACATCACTGGTGGAGTAGCTAACTAAAAATACCCTTCTGCTCTCATTGGATCAAGTTTAAAATCGGCACTTAGTTCTCTCCCGTCCCCAAAGTATGATTTGGCCATCTAGTATAGAACGTCATGCAATGAACACTAACAACATTCCTATAAATCCAGTAGCCCACTGTAATGTTCCACACACACACACAGACACACTCACAGACACACAAGCGCGCGCGGGCACACACACACACACACACACACACAGACAAACACATATCAGAATATGTTATCTTACGGAATAAAAATTACATATATATGTGTGCATGCGTGCATGAGTTCCTGTGTTTTAATACTTTAAAAATTATTGTAGTGGGTACTCGTATTATAAATACATAACTAATCTGTAATTTTTATTTTATTTTAAATAGTGTGCATTACATCTATCGGCATGGGCATTTAAAAATCTTAATAAAGAAAATGTTTTCTCCTGCAAGGATTGAAACTCCGAAAATGTCGGTTTAAAAGGTAAGTCCATTAATATATATATATATATATATATATATATATATATATATATATATATATATATAAGGTTTGTGCAAAAATAATGTCGTTTTTTGACGTTCAACTTCAAAAGATCATAACTCCTTTCATAATAAACTTTATTAATCGAAATAAGAACCATTAGAATCGACAAATTTTTGCCAACGAGAAGCAAGTTTATTTATCCCATTAGCATAGAAATCCGGAGTTCTGGAAGCGTTGAAGTCATTGAAGGCTGATTCGGCATCATCTCGGCTTTTGAAGCATTTTTCGCACAGGAAGTTGTCGAGATGTTTGAAAAAGTGATAATCGGTGGGCGAGAGGTCCGGTGAATATGGCGGATGAGGCAGAGTCTCGTAGCCCAATTCGTTCAGCTTCTTCAGGGTCAGGTGAGCAACATGCGGGCGAGCGTTGTCATCGAGGGGAATTGGTTCCTTCATATTGACCAATCTCTGGCACATAAGTTGGAGCTTCTGGTGCATTTCGTCAATTTGTCGGCAGTACTTCTCCGCCGTAATCGTTTCGCCCGGATTCAAGAAGCTGTGAGGGATGAGACCGGCCTCAGACCACCAAACAGTCACCATAACATTTTTTTGGTGTAATTTCGGCTTCGGGAACTGTTGTGGAGCTTCTCCGGCATCCAACCACTGTGCCGAACGTCGCCGGTTGTCGTAGAGGATCCGCTTCTCATCACACGTCAGAAGCCGCTCGAGAAATGGGTCGTTTTTGTTTCGCAGAACTAAAAACCACGATTTTTTTTGATTATCCTTCAATTCATGCGGCAACCGTTTATCCATATTTTTGGACTTCCCTATTTGCTTTAAATGGCGAACGACTGTTGAGTGGTCGACCTCGAGTTCAACAGCAACTTCTCGTGTGGTTTTGCGAGGATCGGCTTCAATTAAGGCTTGCAAATGTTCGTTATCAACCGCAGTCGGCCGGCCGCGACCGTCTTTATCTTCGAGGCTCTCATCACCATTGCGAAATTTCTTGTACCACCGTTGTGCCACACGTTCGTTAGTGGTTCCTGGGCCAAACGCATCATTGATATCACGAGCTGTCTCGGCAACTTTTCGGCCTAGTTTGAACTGGAACAAGAAAATCGTGCGGATTTGAATTTTGTCCATGCTGTCGAAAAGCCTGCAAAAAATGAATGAAGAGATTGAGAACGTTAACGAATAACACGATTCGATAGAGCGAAAAACGCCCTTCAAAATGATATATAACATGGCTATATATATCAATGAATTAATTCAGAAACCATATATAAATGTAACATATGTGAGAAAACGACATTATTTTTGCACCAACCTAATATATATATATATATATATATATATATATATATATATATATATATATATATATATATATATATACTTAAATTTAAAAACAAACATGATTAAGGGTCTATTGATTATATTTTATTTCTCCAGGAAAGTGGTTTTTCCAGTTTCTTCATGTCACATGTATGTATATGTATGTATGTGTGTGTATTCTCGCGCGTTTGTGCGTACAACAAAAACATTTACATGGTGTTTGTGGACTTGGCAAAGGTTCTTCTTTCATAAAGGAATGAAAGCTAATGTCGTAACTGATGGATTGATATCAGAATCATTTGATGTCTCGAAAGGCATCAAGCAAGGGCATGTCATGGCACCTGTCCTTTTTTTAATTTTCTTCTCGCTGATGCTGAAATATGCAGTAAGACACAGAGAGCGGCGTGAAGTCTCCGTTCCGAACAAACGGTGGACTCATCTGCGCTTCAAATCTAAGATTCACCTTCGTACACAAATTATCCTTGGTTTGCTAATGCTTCTGCTCTTGCTGCGTCATCATTTGAGGTGGACCAAACATCTACTAAATCGTTACTGTGCTGCATGTAAAACTTTTGATCTTACACTTAGCATAAAGAAAACTGAAGTAGTGCAGTAACCTTGCCCTACTCCAAAAGAACACGCTGGTGTGTAACAAAAACTACCAAACTACAAAGGGACCATTGAATGTAGAAGAAAAAGCCCTGAACTATGTAAAGTCTTTCACCTATCTTAATAGACAAGACAACTACAGTGGATCTTTAGATGATAATTCGTCATGCATCAGTTTGCTATGGCTCCCAGTGCTTTCGGCAAACTTCGTCAACGCTGATGGGATGAGAGAGGTATCAAACTGAATAAGAAGAATTCGGGTTTACAGATCTGTTGTCCTTGTCATCCTTTTATACGTCTCGTGGAATCCATATAGATACCATATAAGCCAGCGGGATGTTTTCCATACCAGCTGTCAGATCACTGTCTGCAGAGTTAGCCATCAAGACAGGACATCCAATGTAGACCTGTTTGAGAGGTGTAATATTGGAGGAATCGAGACTTTCTACATACAGTCTCAGTTGCGGTGGACTGGTCATGTATTGAGATTGTCTGATGACAGGATGCCCAAGATCTTAATGTAGAACCAGATAGATTGGGGCTACACAAATGTAGGACGGCCATAGGTTAGATACAACGACAAGCTGAAGAGCAATTTCTCAGCTGTCAATATACCTCATAACACCCTCCAGCGCTTAGCCTTGGAGCGGATAGAATGTATATCAACGTGCTTTAGTTGACTCGGTGGTTTTCAATCTGTTACTCGGAATCGTCTTCAAGAAAAAAGAGCAAGCTCTAAAAGTTCAGCGAAACTAACAATAACATCATCCTACAATCCACACTCTTGCTTCAACTGTGGCCTCCTCTGCAAATGACTTCCGGTTTCTAAGTACCACTTAAGATTATCGCAGATATTCATAATCGAAGAACTGGTTAAGTTGTCAGATACTCATACGTCGAAACCGACAGGAGTGACCATTATATATATATATACATATATATATATATATATATATATATATATATATATATATATATATATATATATATATATATATATATATATATATCAAGTCATCCCATAAGTTCTGTCCGAATTTTGAATAAAGAAAACAAGTGACAAAATATTACATTTAATTACAGATTCAATCAACAATGTATTTTCCAAGATTATCTATGACTTCTTTCTATTTATTAACAAGCTTACTAATTCCATTACTGTAAAATTCTTTTGGCTTTGATTCGAAGAACTCACAAATGTCAGTTTTAACCTCTTCCTGTGTTACAAAGGCTGTTTCGTCCAAATTATTCTGTAGGCTACGAAACAAATGGCAGTCTGAAGGAGCAATATCGGGAGAATAAGTTGGATGAGGAATTTTCTCCCAACCAAGTTCATCGATATTTTGTGACGTGATTCTTGGTGTGTGGGGTCGCGCATTGTCCTAATGAAACATCACCTCTTTTCGGTTCACTAGAGCAGGTCTTTTTTTCCTCGAAGCTCCGTTCAAACGCTCTAATTGTTGACAGTATATTTGAAAATTCATGAGGCACCCATTTTCCAAGTTTAGGATCTTTTCCAAGTTGTTGAAGATGACGATGAACAGTTTTACGGTTTGAACTGAGAACCACTGCCAATTCCTCAATTGATAAAGCAGGATTTTCTTCAAAGTCTGTTTCAAGAAGCTTTTCATCAAACTCAACTGGACGTCCGGTTCGATCTTCATCCTCAAATCTCCACCGGTGAATTTTGCAATCCATCTTCTGAGTTTACTTTCTTGAACTCATAAAGCATTATGTGCCTCAAATGATTCTTGGGTACTTCCATGTTAGCAGGGTTTTAATCAAACAAAATTTAATTTTATTGTTCTCTGAAATAACATTTGATCAGTTTAAATGCATCTAAACATAAAAATAATGTTCAGCTCCATTAGACATTATAAAATACTCTTTAAATTTCGTTCATTTAAAAAAAATAAGTTAAAATTCGTAGAGAACTTATGGGATGACCTGATATATATATATATATATATATATATATATATATACACTTTCATCTACAGACTGAATGATTCACTGCTCATTAATGTGACATCCGATCGCTTCAAGACGGGGCCGAAACCCAACCGATTTGGCGTAAGTCGGACATTCTAACTCTTAGGCTTGGACATCCGGCTGGGCGAAAGGTGTATTTTTGCGTATTTATTTTTCATAAACATCTTAGTGACCTAGAGAAATCATTCCAACTTCGAGAGTTTTTTTATTTTCAGCAGTAATAGTGATTTTTAAGGTCCTCTCATATTCACGGACAAGAGTGAAATAAAGAGACATATCGTGCTATAAGTGACAATATTGTAACTGACTTATATATTTCTGACTTGAATATGCGTTTCGCATATTTAAGTAGGTAAATTAGCAATCTAAAATTGCAAGGGAGAAGTTTATAGAAAAAAGCTTTTCATGATTGCAACTGATAAAATTAATTTTTCTAATAATGACTATAATTTGTCGAAAATGACGGGAGAATAACGTAATACGCTTTGGAATGTTTTAGAATTAATTTGATCAGGGCCTGCGACAGTTTTATTCGATTGTAACAATATTTCAGCAAGTATTATTTTGCCTTGAATTTTCTCTTTACATTCGTATTTTTTAATCTTTCCCTGATGTACAAGTTTATTTTTTATTGGATATTTATCTACAGAAGCAGGATACTACTTTATTAATTTTCTGATATCAAAGACTTTTTTTAACAAAAGATTCAACAATCAGAAATTCATAATGTGAAAATGTATTTATGCATTTCAGCTTTCATGTTATTGGTTGCAACCATTAACAATAAATAATATTCTGCTCACGAATTTTAAATAATTCATTTCAATAACCGTGACGCCGTCAATAAACATTAGGGACATATAACTTCACTGCCTAAAAGGGTAAAGTTAATATTGGACATTTTTAGGAAACGTTCGCCATTCTTTGCTTACTCTTTTTTTTTTCAAATTTATTTCTGCCACTTTTGAAATTTATAAAATATTTCTCTTAAAATTTTTTTTCGTGAAAATAGGTTATCTCACTTTCAGTAGCTGTTATCGCTCTTGTCATTACTTTTGAGGCCATCCATCCTAAGTATTGTAGAACGTCAATATCTTCATTATGTCATTATTAGCGCTTGGAGATGTTTGCGCCATCTATTTATGTCATGATGTTATAGACTTTCCTAATTAATAGAATAACCCACTCAATTCTGTTGCTTTTTAAATACTGTTAATTTATATCCATGCAAGGTCGACTTATCAAGCATCGGATCCAGGTAATTAATTCTACATGTTTTCTAAAGTTACAGTTGAGAAATAGAATATTCTTATATTTCTTACACACAAACACACACACAGACAAATATATATACGCATATACTACACACATACACAAACACACATATAATTATATATGTGTGTGTGTGTATGTCTGTATTTAAAGGACTCAACAACGGGAAACAGACGCTAGTTAATAATGGTTTTCAGAACTACCATATAGATCACCTACTTAGACTATTTCTAAGTTAATCAATAGAAATACCGAACATACAGATAACAACAATAACATTATCATTTTCTATAAAAATTCAAATACACGTTAAATTTAAGCAACATGAAATGTCCCTTAGAACCACAAAGAAATACAATACCCCAAAAGTTCAGAACAAGTAAATTAAAGGAATTATCTATTATACAAAATTAAGAGCTATCTTTATCGTCAGCAACAAAAACTAACTTGCAAGATAGAAATTACAAATAAATTTACGAATTCATTTTGTTTTTAATTATTTAAAATCAATGGCGGGAATGAGGATAAAGAGGATTGCTGAAACGACAGAAGATGAACGGGATTTAAGAAGACAGTAGATGACGATTGACGTTGCCTTTTGAAAAGTTTTGAAGATTGTAGTTTTCTCAGCGGAAAGGAGTCCCACAAGCAGAAAGTGCGAGAAAAGAAACTGTTGTAGCAAATGTGACAGTTGCATTTAGCTATTTCAAAGGGAACTAGTTGGACCTAGATTGCAATCTAGGTTCCACCGTTACTTTTGAAATAGTTAAATGTAAAATATTCCACAGTTTCTTCACTCGGACTTCTAGACTGTATAACTCCCTTCCTCTTACAATCTTCTCTGATAAGTACAATCTTAAATTAAATGAAAAGCTATCTTCTGTTGTTCTGAACTCCTTTTCTTTTATCCCCGATATACCCAGTCTCTTCTCTCAATTTCACTCTCTGTAGCACTCCTGCCTTGCTTGAGGTGAAATACTTAAAAAATAAATAAAAATAAAAGCATATCCATGGATGGCCGTTAAAACATCAGCGGTAGACCTGACGAAACGGAAGTAATATTATCTGTGCGAGTTTAGGTCGTGATAAGTAAGATTCTTAAACACTTCAGCCTTTATTAGAAATGTTAATACGTTGCCGGGACGCGGTAAGAGACTAGTAGGGTATCAGGGTGTTTCCCCACGGTTAGAAATAGAAACTACAGAGCAGGACTTCCAACTATCAAGAAAGCAGTCAGCAGTGAGACAACTGATGTAGAGTCTGGAGATACATAGGTCCCGCTAGGGAGCAAATTTCTTTAGGACAACAGCTTGGATCCTGTCACTTCTTCTTAAGATTGCGTTCCAGCCTGATCCAGGCTATTGATGCTCGGTTTTGACCTTAGTGCCCACTTTTATATTTACACACGGTCTTGTTTTGATCTCAAGATCGCAGTGAGTCATGGTGAATCCGATATCAAAGTAGAGAGTGCTCAGTTTGGCCACTTAGTCTGTAGTCTCTCAGTTTGTGATAATTCGCACTCATCCCATATATATATATATATATATATATATATATATATATATATATATGTATATAATTTTACACAAAAAGAATCATTCAATCACTCTCTCTCTCTTTCTCTCTCTCACACACACATACACGCACACGAACACACACACACACTCACAGTCAGGTATAGAATCCATAGTTCTTTATCATTTATCATTTTAAAAATGTGACAAAATGAGTACAAAAAATGGTTTACTATTAAACAGTGACAAACACAAAGATTCAATATGGAAAATGTGAAAGATGAGTGTTCAGCAGAATATCCAATGTGAAATTGTTATAGTGTATAGCGAATATGTAAAGGGAAGGAAGCTGGTAAGTGTCTGGTGTAGTAGCGGTCTGACGATGCTAAACATAATGCCCCATTCACCAACCTATATAAATAGTCGAGCCACCAAACAACACACATAGCCTTAAGATTGCATTCAAGTGTGATCCAGGCTATTGCCACATAGTTTTGACCTTAGTGTCCATTTTATGTTGTTTTATGTTGTGGAGGAAATGATAAAGTACTGTGGATGTATTGTGGGGACAGTGACATTTAAAATGTTGTTGTGTAGACAATTGTGTATTCATTAATTAACCTGGAAGGAAGTTTACTTTAATAGTAAATGTAATGAGATTGTTATCTTAATTATTGGCGGGTTATGTCACATTAATAATCATTGTAGCGGGACTGATTATTTTTTTTTTACCGATTTTCAACACTTTGGGAGTTATTTAAAGCCGTAAATATCTTTTGGATTGTCGGAGTCTACTTTGGAAATGATATCTGTAACTAGTGGTGGGGTTTATTCGAATATCCCTCAGTAGAAACTATGTTCTCAGGTGTAGGTATTCTAAATTATTCTAGCGTGGAGTTGAAAGAGAATTTCCGAGCTAAGCATTCGATCTTACCTGTTTTAGATATCAAAATTGAAAAATGGAGGGATAGGGGATTTGCTGTTTTCAGCACACTCTTACAGAGCCTCCAATAATCTCTAGACCCGAACTTGTGAGTGGGTACACGTTGATTCCTTCATTCAGCAAACAATAAATTCGCTTCTTTGAGAACACGCTTGCCCTCATTACGAACGTTGACAAAGAGACGTCTGTCGTAATCAACATGTCGCTCTATACAGCCATAAGAAGTCATCCCTGTGTTAAATCGGCTGAGCTTCGAAAATGTCCCTTTCGAAACAGCTTTCCTGATCAAATCAACTTATATTGGATATAACACTACATCTCTATCAAGATGACTCACGGTACACCTCTCCGACCATAGCTCAGTTACGACTCATATAAAGACGCAGAGAAACCAAACTTCTAAGCTCCGTAATGATCGTAAACTATAATAATAGCATCCATATCTTGAAAATGCTAACTTTGATGAAACTGTTAATAATAAAAAGAACAACCCAACATCAATATCTGACCTTGTTCTTCTTCAGATGTACAATCAAAATCGAATGAGCACCTGTTTTTTCCTGATATTTTTCACTGATATTTAACGTTGAAACGTGTAAAGTAGAATTTAATTTTTGGCAAATATACTGACAGAAATAACTCAATGAAGCAACATATATCTGATAGCTTCCGATACGGCCCAAACTATATTCTATACGCGGAGTTGTTCCCCAATAATCATACAGATATTTTCTTATTTTGCTACTGAAAGCAACTTTCCCTTTCTTAAAATATTCAGAGTTTCATTAGCATAATTTCAAATGATTCTTTTTTTTCTTTTTCCACAGAAATTCTATCTATCTATAAGTTGGGCACAATCTCAGGAACCGAATCTCAGGGGAACAAGTTCTGTTACCTTTAAGTCTTTTATAACACATTCTACACGCCAAAAATAATAAAAAAATATGTAATTAAACTAGGGTCTACATCCATATAACGTTAAACAACACCGTGCCTGGCCAGAACCTATATGGGTGATCGCTTGTAAGCAATAGGAGCTGTAATCTAGGATGTGCAATATGCATGTTGTATAATGTATGACGGTTAAGTATGAATAAGTCGGAAAACCGCTCCTGCTAGCAGCCATTGAGTCAGCACGACAAAAAATACTGGTCAATTTTTGGCCATGATCTGAGAAAGGATTACATACAATAAAGGGCCATCACAAGTTTAAAATTCGATAATCCAATAAAATCGAGGAGCAACAATAACCCATCTTAAAATTACTGACATAATTATCCCTTGAACGTGCACTGGATCTTTACAGCAATAAACTTCTCGTATTCATCGGTTTTGCGAGGCGGTTTATTCGTTTTCCTTTTTAAAGATCACGAGTCCGAGTCGGGGCACCAGATGCACCTCAGCCACAGAAGCAACGGTATTTCCTGGCCAATATAGTCTGACGGAAACCTATTCTCTCCAGACTAATTTGAATTCAGTTTTCTTTCTGCTAGACTGATTGACAGAAAAGTCTTACGGCCGTGTCTGTCGCGCTATTTATCTATAGCTGTCGGTTGAGGGAATAAATAACCCTCATCCAATTTTGAGTTGTCCTTCTTCCCAGATCGTTTGCTACCAAAGACCCATAGCTGGGAGGAGAAGAGATGTTAGCACGTACGTGAATGTAATGAACCAGACTGGAAAGCGAACTCGGTTCTCCGATTCCTCAACCTGAGCCACGCCTCCACCGATTTATATTAACTAGAAAATATAAATATTATGTGGATTGAAGAAGGCCCAGTCGTTATTATTATGGACAATAGACTAAAAAAAAAAACGAATGATCTTTTCACACTTGACTTGGACCACCTAATTTCATATATGATTGAGAAAGTTTGCCTCTACAGCATTGTTTTAGACAGTCCAATTGATTGCATTGACTCTAAGTTTTAGCCTCTGTTACTGACAATAGATCTGAGGACATAATCTCTGGCTACATTTTGATGATGAAAGGTAAATAAACCATCTGTGAATAGTTATATTTTGGTCTGGCTCCTTAACTGATTTCAGAAGGTTTGATTTAATTTATTTTTTATGTTTTTACTCGCACAACATTTTTATTATTTAATTCCGTTATTCATTTAAGTAATTATTTTCCTTTTTAAATAACTCTCTTGTAACCTCAATCTTCGTATCTCCGTCCTCATTCCTCCTACTACATCTACTGTTATATTTGTTTTATCTCCTCTCCCTATTCAATCTGCGATGGCAAGTTTAAATCGAATTGCAGGCACGTCTTTGACGAGGAAATTGTACGTCCAGAAAATCAGTTGCAATTAAATTCAAGTTAATTGACTAAGCACTGCAGGGCAGGATTGAACAGAGATGAAGACCGTACACGGTTAAAACAAAACAAATAACGTCCCACAGCAGTGACTAATTTAGAATCTTTTACGTCGCATCTTCCTATGACTTTTTCCTGGGAGACCTGTGGTTATATAATTAATTGCCAACTCTGTAGCTGATGCTGAATTATTTGAATTACAGACTACTGAAAATAACTCCAAGTAGCGGGACATAATTCATTCCACGACAAATGTAGATTGCCACAGAGTGTTTACTGTGCAAAAATGCATATCACATAATGAGTTAAAAAAAAAGAAAAAGAAGATTCCTTCAAAGTCGTTTAATAATTTTACGTGGGCTGTCAATCATTTTTCAAAGACAGAAAAACGCGGATTACAAAGCTACGGTTGATTACACGAAACAATGAAACGCATTCCATTAGAAGATCCGAACCGACAAAATATTCTAAGTAGCATATTTCAATATTAGAAGCTGTTTTAAATTTAATAACAGTCTTATAAATCGTCATTTTCGATTAAACATGAATAGGATTAATTAAGTCCATTTAAGCATAAGAATTACTTGCCTAAAATAATATATATATATATATATATATATATATATATATATATATATATATATATATATATATATATATATCTGCGTGTGTGTGTGTAAACGATTGGAAAAGAGAGCAAGAGAGCAATTGTTTTTTACTTTAATGTGGAATTTATATATATATATATATATATATATATATATATATATATATATATAGTAATTTATTTATGTATTTATTCTATATATTTTGCTACACGCGTTTTGGGTCTAGCGCACTTCATCGGGCGAAGAATGATTATTTACACATACTATTTAAAGGAATGATTTTTTTATATCTTTATTATATTGTGTATAGTAGTAATTGTCATCAGAATCCGTTTTAGACTGGCTAAAATATGTTCACTTTCAATAGGGTTAAGAAAACAATTAAATTTGGTTTGAGAAAGGAAAAGATCTTTTCATTCCTTCTTCAATTCTTGCGTATTGTGAGTGGGTGGTTGTCAGTATGTGTATTTATATACTTTCCAGATGCATATATTTTTTATTATTACAACGAGACAATATATATATATATATATATATATATATATATATATATATATATATATATATATATATATATATATATATATATATACTTTGTATGGTGTGTAGGGTAATTTTTTGTGCGTGCATTTGTGTGTTTAAATATGTGGCATGTCTAGACAGCTTGTTTTTGCTAAGATGGGTGTATATATTTGTTCTACACACACACACACACACACAAAATCAGGGGTCAGTTGAATCCGCTACCTTGGTTTAAACTTACGGTATCTTCAGGTGATTTTTATCAAATGACCCCTTATAGCTTTATTATTTTTTAAAATTAATGTACGTCGTATTATTTTTTACATAAATAAATAAACGATCACATGACGTGGGTTGTAATGGAAATGGAGGTGGATGATGTTAAAAGAGAAGAAGAAGAAGAAGAAGAAGAAGAAGAAGAAGAAGAAGAAGAAGAAGAAGAATAAATTAATGTATCAGTGGGGGGTTAATTGAAATGAATCCTTTTTTTAACCAGCCTCATATGTGTATAATAAGTATTTCCTAATATTTAAGCAAGGACTCATGAAGTCGGATTTCTGGTTGAAAAGGTTCTTTGGAAACAGAAATGTCATAATTGCTAATTTTTCCTGTTGGCTGGTGTTGCAAATATTCTTGTGGTTGTTATAAGTCCTCGATTTTTTAAAATGTCCCAGCTTATTATTGGATCCCTCTTGTTTTATTTCTTTTAAATTACACACATGGTCAGCTAGGTTGGTAGCGTACCTAAGATTTACTAGCTTGAATGACGACCTATGATTGTACCATCTACGGTTGAAATTACCTTCAGTACATCCTATGTACGCGTTATTTCGGCCATTACCATCTGTTACTTCTGCTTATAGATTAGTACATGGGTTTTACAACTACCACCTAATGGACATCTAGTTTTATTTCTACAGTTGCATAAATTACTAGTGTTACCATATTTTGCTGTGCGTTAGGTTTGAACTTTCTGGAGTTTTTTTTCTATTTATTATTGTTTGTAAATTACTAGTGCAGCTGTAACTTAATTTATCTGTGATTTTACTGAATATCTTATGTAATTCTGAATTTTGGGAGAAGTGTTTATTACGTAACTTGTAAAATACTTTACCTACTTTATATTTTGCATCTAATTTAACAGCATGGTTAAATCAAATAAGGATTTCGTTTTCCTATAATTGTTCGCCATATGTTATCTAATTTGTGGTTTAAATCCGAGTTTGATTTCATGGCCCTCAACCTTTAGTTTGCCTCATATTCTTTATTTTTATCCTCAAAAATTATTTTACTAAAAAAGTTTCTGGATAACCTAGACTCTATTCTTATAGGGGGGTGCTTTATTCTGTTCGCAGTGTTGTGATATTATACGTATTTTAGTTTTGCGTTTGACTTCATGTACGGAAATCAAATTGATGATTTAATTCTACGTCCAGATTGTTGACAACCTTTTTATTCATTTCGATTTCTGTTTCAAATAGCCCGAGGCTTTTGGAGAGTGTGAAAAACGCTTTTCTTATAGTGTTATTTGTTCTTCAGTTGTTTGGCGCTATCATAAGGCTGTCATCCCTATAAAGACCGTGCTTTTTTATATGTACAACCCCCGCGCAAACACACACACACACACACACACACACACACACACATATATATATATATATATATATACATATATATATATATATATATATATATATATAAGCGCATAAACTAAATGCATGCATTTTCTATGATGTGCGTATGCGTGTGCGTTTGTCTATGTTTGTGTGTGTGTGAGTGTGCTTAGACTAATTTGTTTATCCATATCGTGTGTATATATGTGTGTGGTTTTATGATTTTTTCAGTGCTACTTAAATTGTTTCTACGATTCTTTTTCTTGTATTACTGGATGTAAGACTAATCTTTTGTTTGATATATTGGCATAAAGTTAAAGATACTCTTGTTACCAGACAACAGAAAACAATTTGTCCCACAACACGTCCACAAATGCAACAAAGGTAGCTTTAAAATTATTCCAATTTATCAAACAGACCATTATTCTTACCTCCAAATACAATAAAAAAAAACATCATATGCAAATTTAAACTAGTACTAAACAAATCATAACCCCATACACATAAACACACACCATATATACATAGTGACAAAACACACTAATCGGACCACATGCACACATACTCAAACACCTCATAGGAAATGCATGTATTGCTATATTGATTTCCTCATAATAATATGATATACCATATAGATATATGGAGAACGGATATATAAACACATAATTGCAGAAACAAAGACACTAGGCGGAACACACGTACACTCACGAACCTTACCTTGCATACAAAGTATATATATATATATATATATATATATATATATATATATATATATATATATATATATACACACAGAGACATATATATATATATATATATATATATATATATATATATATATATATATATATATATATATATATCTCTATAGTTTTCTTTGTAATAATAACATATATATGCATGGAGAACGAATATACACGCATACGCGCAAAAAAAAGACAAAAAATAAAACAGACGTAGACAATACACATGAAAAGAGGAAGAAATGGAAATATACACGGAGACAGAAAAAGATAAGAAGAAAAAAACATCTTTCTTTCACTTTCTCTGTCCAAATTTAATTGACATATTACCCTTTAAGTAGAGAAACATTTCTCGGTCAGTCCATGATGGATTCATATGACTACTACTACACACATAATACAAAGTTTAAAAGATTTAACATAGGACTAAAATTAATTCCTTTAAATAATATATAGGAATAACATTTGTTCGCCTGATGAAGGTCACAAAATCTGTGTAGCAAAATACATAGCTTAAATATATAAAGAAACCATTATTATTAAAAATGTTTGCGTCTTTTTCTTTCTTTAAAATATACACTTTATCTGTGTTCTTCGTCTGTGTGTGAAAGTTTCTTCTAGTGTCGAATAAGCCGTCAGATATCTGATGTATGAATATCTTCCATAATTATGTTTAATATTCAGGAGACTTTCAACCATTGTTCGTATTGGTATATTGTGATTTAATCGGAGGTAGACGGGAACCAGGTTTTGGAATGCAAATCAGTGACAATTATTGATCATAAAACAAAATTCCTCTTGATTCACTTGCTCTCTCCAAGCGCAGTTCGACATTGAAAAAAATTATTTAACACAAATCCCAAACACCCATTCTAATGAAAGCTAGAATTTTGTGTAGAGTAAAACGGTCCACTACCAATGAAGCCACAAAAAAACGATTTAAAATTAGCGAGGCCTTTCATATCAAAAGCCAGCATTCATATAATATTATGACTATATCATTAACATTTGCTTCAATCTTGATGTGCACTTGTTCATATAGGTTTGAACTATAACACAATTATCGTCATGTGATACAAGACACTATTCTACTATCATAGCACGTGGACGTACTTAAAAGCTGCAATGTCCATTATTCAAATACTATCTTCTTTCGCTGAAAATTAAAATTGGTTGTCGAGAATACTGTGGATATTTATTTCTCTTATTTCATATGCACATATCTATCTATCTATGTTTATTCATATCTATCGATGTTTATTCATATCTATCTATCTATCTATCTATCTATCTATCTATCTATCTATGTTTATTCATATCTATCTATCTATCTATATGTTTATTCATATCTATCTATCTATGTTTATTCATATCTATATATCTATCTATCTATATACATATATATATATATTTTCTACATCTCTCTGTCTATCCCTAAGTCTGTCTATCTTCATGTCTATCTATCTATATCCATTTCTATATCTATCTATACAAAGTCATTAAAACACACAGACTAAAAAGCGTTTGCATGTCCTCTCCCCCACACATATTCCCGCACAATCCGACACGGATATATATATATATATATATATATATATATATATATATATATATATATATATATATGTAGCACTCATAAAAAAATGAGCTAACAGACATTTTCCCACTAATCATTTGGTTTTGAATTTTAAAAATAGGAAAATTACGCCAGAAGCAAATTTTATTGCAATCACCATAACAAGTCATGCATTTAATCAGGTTTCCGAATGCTACATTTCCGGATTTTTTTTAAATGAAATTACATTTTTAAATGAAAAATACAATTTATTTTTCTAGCCTTCTGAAATCTTGTTTAGAATTGATCAAGTATATCTAAAAATACGAACTAACATTGTTATTTAGAAGAGTTGGCAAACCAGTAAGTATATTTTGATTCCCTCTTCTTCAAAAGAGTTAATCGCTCCTGCTATCGTAGTTATTACAAAAAGAATGTGTGCTTGTTTAAATAATTATAATCATTATGCTGCAGAATTCAATGAGCATGTACATTAAAGCTAAAAATAAATAATGAACTGTAGAGGCATGGTTAATTTTAATCAACTAAAATATTATATTTACCACGAAATAACAATTTTAATGTCGTTAGTGTTTCATAATAATGTATCATTAATAATTTATTGAAACAGTTGAAAAATAGAACCCCCAATAATGAAAAGAATTATGTAGGCCTTTAACTTTTTTTTACTAAAATATGGTAGCACTTTTAATTTCAATATCTATCTAACGTTCTATCTATATTTGTATGTATGTATGTGATCGTCTAAGAGTGCAATTTCCACCGAAAAACTCAAATACATTGGATCTGGCCAACCTAAGTTAATCACTTGAAAATATCCGATTTGCCTACCTAAAGAAGTTAGCTCAAGAGAAATTAAATCAGTTTTCTGCTATAGTGAGAGACAGTTAATATATGTCGATATATATTAACGCGCACCTGACTGTATGTCTGTCTATTAAAAGGGGAAAACCTTAGATATTAAATAATATTAAGCTGTTCATGCAGACAATCAGATACGATAAGTTTGGTGCCTGATCATAGGAGAGTTTTCAAAGTTATTTTTCACTGTCTTTACAAACACAGACACACACACAGACTCACACACATATACATACTTATATATATATATATATATATATATATATATATATATATATATATATGTGTGTGTTTTTGTTTGTGTGTCTGTCTGTGTGTGTATGTGTGAGTGAGAGAGAGAGAAAGTTTGGATGAATAATCTAGACATATTATGTGTATTTCTTTTTATTTTGATCCTTTCAAATTAACGGATCACTTAATGTTGCCTTGAAACACATTAATGGAGCCGCCATAGTTTTTCTCATTCATTTTATTTTCCCGAGTTGTGTCACTACCATCGAAGGTCATCTTCAGGGGTGAAATTCTGAAACAAAGACTAATGGAATAGATAGTTGTGATTTTTTTGTAAATGTGCATGAAACGCGCACTGAAAATCAAAGGAGATAACTCAATTTGTATTTGTAAATTTAAAAATAATTGAAATTGAAATATTTAAAAACATTTCTGTTATAACTATGATTTGAAAATGAAAATTTCTGATATTTAAAAACTTAATGCATAGACATTTTAAAATACTATTGCTATAATCATAATTAAACTCATATAATGTTATTTGTAATATTGTTATATCCTGTGTTTCTAGAATTTGAAGTTTTTGTTTATTTTTTCATGCTGGAGCATACTTGTATTGCTAATTAATATTTATCTAAATCGTGAATGTGGAGAGGAAAGTTCTTTTAAATGTTAGGTCATGGAACTTGAATCTGCCATATATAATGTAAGCCACTTCGATAATTTTATTGACGTGAAACCAACATATATATTTACTTTTTTTGTCTGAGATACAATCTACAAAGGACATATAAATTGATATATTACGTTGGTCTTTTATAAAACATTAGTTGATAGAGAAGAAATATTGCGGATGATTAAGTTGTTTGTATTAAATTTAGCATAGTATATAATTAATTTTAATTTTTAAGTCGGGACAGTGGTGCTATATTTCTGGCGAAGCCGTATTTATGAACCTGGATTCTTCTTTGTCAGCTGAAATGGGAAAGCTATATTGTTAAAGGAAAACAGCACTATCAACGTGCAAACTCTAACATTTGTTGGATGTGGGAGATTTAACCTCAGACCGGGACACTTGGCACAAACTTAAAAACAAACGACCTCAATTTTGGCTGCTGTAAACAAACTGAATGACTGACCACTCTCTTCACTGTATAACTTGACGCCACTAAGCCGCCCTCATGTGACCCATGTGTATCATCTCCCTCAAAGGAAGATAATCACCTTCTGTATCCCTACAATTGAAGTAGCTGTGGCATATGAGTGAAAGATGAAGGGTGGAATATGGACTTATTGGTTACGTAACTCTAAACTGTTATCTCGTAGACAACAAAAGAGTAGTGTTCCGAGTAGCGTGCCTGAACGGGTCTGTTGCACAAAGTAGAATATTTCGTAAAAAATCCGTCTGAATTGAAGTTCTTCCTTACAACTGGATCACTGAGGAAATATGGCTGATTTGACTCTGCATGCGTACGATTGTGAGTCCTAGCTATAAAATCTAAATCTGTAGCTGAAGCGTTAATCAATCAGTTATGTGTCATGTTTAGACTACAATTTATTAATGAAGTATAACTGTAAAAAATATTCCAAAATATAGCTTCAGCTAAATTACAACATAAAACACACATATCACTTCCTGTAGTAGTTATGTCCACACAAACTTGTATATCCACAAAAGCTGAGTATCATCTACCATATATTCAATTGTGAAATCAGAATGACATTTATCATATTTTTATTACTTCAATGCTTCCAAGAAAATAAAATTGTAGCATTAAATGACACATAAAGTGTTGATATGCCATTAAACAGTCGGATCAATTAATCGAGACGATTATGTCGCTTATCAGCCACTAGAATCGCGAAGACGTTTTTAAACTCCATCGAGACTAGAAAGTGATATGTGGTCAGCTCTAGTATGATATCGGACACAGGATTAAAATCTCAGTTGTAGGATATTGTATATTTAATGTCCTGAAATATATCTTTCATGTTGTTTGTTCGTAAATGTTGTTTAACGGAAAATTACACTTTATGGGTTAGTTAATGCCTAAATCTAAATATGTTAAACTCCTTTTGATGGCACCAACTATAAATAAAATGTATAATTGTTCATTTTACTATGAATAGTTATTGCTGATAATTTTACTATTAATATATATTGCTTATAATTTTTTTACATATGTGCATTACTCGTATTTTTACTATCACTTTTATTTTACAATAAAAATGTATTTTTAATCTTTCATATAGATTTGTTTGGTTTGCGGCTTCATTATCACTCCATAGATAGGAATCTAACAGGTTCTATCATATCAGTTCGGGGTAGACCTTGGAACAAAGCAAATTAAAGGTGGTTCCTACCTCCTCAAAACCGCCAAACTCCCGATCAGATGTCTTGCTGCAGGATATAGTTTATCGTCATACACGGAGCTATAATCGTCTCGACTCTCTATCGTTATTCCCATGATTAATCTTTTGACTAGCTATATTATTTGTTCTACCTGTTCTCCCTCGGCATGATGATAAACTACATCGAGCAGCAATCTGGTTTGAGGATTATGGAATCACATCTTAATTGCTGTTCCCGGGTCAACTCTGACCAAGTGTGGTAGAATCTGTTAGGCTTCCAGCCATGGGCAAATAGTGAAACACGCAAAAGAAAATATAAAACTACATTAGAAAAAATAACAGGAATAACTTTTAATATTAAAATAAAATAAAATTCCGACACAAGCTCAAAAGAAAATAGAATTTCCTCCATAAGGATTGGCATGCAGTTAAACAAACAAATCAAACCAAACCAAACTATACTAAGCGAAAATAAATGAGCATAATGTAATACAGTGTAACCCGGATATAAGAGAGTTACCGGGACCGGATAAGAAGTCTCTTATATCCGGGTTTCTCTTATATCATTCTATTATTTACCTAATTTTGTTTAGGTAAGTATGGTTCTAATTTGGAACAAGAAAAAATTTATCTTATATCCGGGTCTCTTATATCCGGCTTACACTGTATATCTTCATTAGCCTGAGATCATTAAATTCTTCCTGAGAACATTACAAGAAAAGCGAGACGTGTTAAGACAACCGTGTTGATTTTACGGTGAGAAAATGGCCCCTATTTTCACCAAAGTTTCATAATTCGAGTCCTCCTTGAATATACACCAAATTGTTCACCTATTGTCCATTTCCCAGGCGATTTTCTTTATAATTTTGCTAGGGTTCTCCTTGTCTACCTTGCCAACGTCGGCGACGAACTCAAACATCCTCGTGGCCCCAGTGCACTTCCTATGTGTCTCATGTTCTGGGTTGAAATTATCCGTGTCGTGTAATGCCCCATATACCTCTGTAATATCGTAGACCATGGTTTTATAATATTTAAACTATGATTTTCTTAGTTTTGTGTCCGACGCGAAGTCTCCTCCACAACAGCAATTCGACAATCGTATTCTGAAACATGTCGATTAATATTCATATCGTTTTTCAATGGACAGATAGCTACTGAAGTATAGTACTTTCCAATGCCGCACTCGGAATCGCGATATTCTGTGTCGTTATGGCACAGTTCCAGATTTATCTACGCCACACTGTACAGTCATCTGCAAAAAAGGCAACAACAATTCCAATGATAATTTTATTTTGGCAGACGATTACGCTTTCCGATTAGATGGAAATCATGATTACCGATAAATCTAATGCATATTAAGTGTTTTAATCTTATGTCTCCAAACAGAACTCTTATTATTACTTTGTTATTTCCATCCCGACGGTCATGTCTCGATGAATCACCGGTTCTCGTACGCTCACCGAATACTTTGCAAAGTCGAATCTGGTTAGTAACTAGAAAGGTGGCCGCTAGTGAAAACCAGGTGTAGTATGCTTGGATGTGCAGAGGGTGTAATGGATAATGACTAGGAAATTTTAATTGGAAACACGAGTTTGTTACATGCGCAAACATTATTGGGAAAGTTATGAGTCCGTCTCTTATACTCCAGCTATGGGTAAACTTGTATCACTAAATCATTATTATTTAAAAAAAACATCTTATGATCTGAAAAAAAATGTCTTTAAATAACCTGCAAAATTTTGAGAAGTAGTAGAAAATCTAATCACTCAATTTGATTATGTTACATTTTATTCTCACTCGTCTTTTAATTTGATATTCATATTGTATCGACTTGCTCACAATTATAAAAATGCTGCTTTATGAAGATGATAACCTAGTCTTTGTCACGTTCATTGTTCCAGTGTCTTTAACGAACCCATACGGCTTTTAAATAATATATTTTAGATAATTATTTTTAGAGGAAGTGTAACTCTCCTAGAACTTCTTGAGTGAGACTTTAGAGGTAAGATAGAAGACAAATTATGAGAGGCCGATTATGATTGGCTGATCCAGCGTGGGAATGATTGCGATATATAAATTTTTTTCAGAGAATTCTTTCGCAACCTCCGATCAAAGCAGACGTGCTTTCTTTTGTGTCTGGAAATATTCCCCAGTGGAGCTGTTACATCTTTCTTTGTGTAGAGTCCTATATACTGTTCCGTTTCTTCGCATGTTTTTTCTCCTTTTCATGATGTAGGAAATTTCAAGTGTCATCCATTGATT
Organism: Acanthosepion lycidas; assembly: GCA_963932145.1. Taxonomy (NCBI): domain Eukaryota; kingdom Metazoa; phylum Mollusca; class Cephalopoda; order Sepiida; family Sepiidae; genus Acanthosepion; species Acanthosepion lycidas. Next base: position 101,493,796 of record OZ010571.1, read on the forward strand.
TTTTCTTAGTCTTATTTCCTCTAGGATTATATGGATTGTTGGTGTTCGTAAAGCTTTTTTTTTAAGTGTCCCACTTTGGGTTTCCATTTTCCGCTACCTCCTCGTATCTGTATTTCGCACTGTCCATGTGAGACAGAGAACTACATCTATTCGGATTGTTCAAGTGTCTGTTGTATTTCAGTTGAGGTGGTGCCTTAGTCCTCTTCAATTTCCGTAGTTTCCTTCAAAGTTTACATAGCAATGTATGAGATCGATCCCACAGTCTGCATTTATTTATGTCTTCGTCTTTTGTAGTGTAAAACTACATTCATGAATGTGTTGATACTTATAAAGTCGATCTGGTTTTTTTTTTGGTTTTTTTTTTTGCTTCCCCTACTGGGCTTCGTCCTGGGTAAGACGATAAACTACATCAAACAGCAAGGCGTCTGATCAGGAGGTATTGAGGACCATGCAACTAACTCTTAATTGCTGGTGTTCCCAGGTCCACCCTGACCCGGGGTACTAGAACCTATTAAGGTTCAAGCTATGGTCAAATAGTTAACCACCAAACTTGGGTCAAAATACTATGAAAGTGTAAAAATAGTTTTTAATACCAGAAATACTTTTGTAAAAAAAATATTATATATATTACCAGCAATTATCTTTTGACGGAAACATTATTATCAGCAATTCATTGAAAAAAAAATAACTGCAATGCTATATATTTTTGAAGGAAAAAATATTCGCAGAAATAGATTTTTTCGAAAAAATATTACCAGAAATACATTTCGAAAAAAATACCGGCAATAGAAATTTGTCGGCATTAAATTACCCATTGAGGTTGATCTGTCAGAAAAGAGACCAAACTTAAAAAAACAAACAAACCAAATTGGGATCAAAATTCTATGAAATTGTACAAATAGGTTTTATTACCAGAAATACTTCGTAGAAAAATTAATACTAGTAATAAGATTTTGAAGAAAAAATTCTTGCCAGCAATACATTTTTGAAAAAAAGTATTACCGGCGACACATATCAGAAATAGGTTTTTGTAGGAAAAATATTACCAAAAATAAATTTTTGAAAAAAAAATACCAACAATAAATATTTTGTTGACATTAAATAACCCATTTAAGTTGATATGCCGTAAAACAAATCAAATCAAACCAAAACTTGTCGGCTTCTCCATGTCCATATTCGTCTTAGGTTTTCTTGAAACCAATTGTTGACGACTACTAGGTCATTTGTCTACCACTGGACCCTATTTTTCTCCATGTTCATTACGGATTCCTAATCTAAATTTGCCAACTATTTCATCATCTTTCTCGTTGTCAACTTTGGCATTTAGGTCTCGCATGAAAATTATAATTTCTTGCGATTTATAAACTGCTTTGGCGTTGTCAAGCGTAGCGAAATTTTCAATTAACGAAAATGGATAGTATATGTAAGAATATAATGACATTATCAACAACGACGTCAAACTAAAGGTTAGGAAGGAAACTACATTAATACAAATACTTGTATTAAAAAAACATATTTTCATGAAACATTGTTTTAAGTGATAGGTTATATATTTTACAACCTAGAGTAGTACTAGTTGTTTCATCAATGAAAACAAAACGTTTCCTTATAAGGAAACAAATATTCTTACCATTACCATGCAGTTAATTTCATGAAATTCGTTTTATGTTTTCTATATTCAAAAGTGAAAACCATATTCTAAAATTGATTTTATACATTTAACATTATTTTCTTCATGTTTATTCAGCAGCGATTTATAAATAATGATTGCCTATCTTTAATTAATGGCATATAGTTTTAATTTGCTCGCATAAAGCAAACATTTTTGCAATACGTATAAAGTGCCAATTCAATCTTCATGTTATACTAGTAAGAGTAATGATATTGGCATACATGGATCGTCTTAAGCAATGTCATTATTCCGATTTGCGTACCTTGAAAATAGATTTGAAATGCTCAGAAGACAATGAATAAAAATTAGAAAAATAACATTTCGTTTAATATTATACGTCACTTATTTGAATGCAAACATATAAATATATTGTGTCTTTGTATCACAAATTCTTAATAATTTTGTAAAATACGCATATGATAAAACTACGTTTTTTTTTTATCAACTGATATATCCAAGCTGTACAATTTTGCTCTCCTGAGCGAGCTGGAGATCCTACCAGCTTTTATTATCAGTGGTTAGGATAGAGAAATTAAAACAGGGCGGACATATACAGGACATTATAGACGGGTAGAAGTACCAACCATCCATTCTACTAAGACTGAATATCTTGACCGCAGCAAGAGAAAAAAAAAGCCCAGGGTGTGAGCTACTAACTGGAAGTGTCAGAATCATAAACAGGTAAAAATAAGAAACAGTTTCAATATCTGGGATGTATGGTAACAGATGACGGAAAGTGTAACACCGAAATCCCCAGAAATATTGGATTAGCAAAAGTTGTATTTTCAAAATCTAAACAATTTTTTTCGTTCAAAAACTAAACAGGATTATGACACTCATATGGGATATTAAAGTCAAGAGAATCAGAGGAAAAGACAATGTAGCCTCCAAAACTATCTAAATCTATTATAGAACATATATTAGGAGAGATAATAAAAAGAACAAACATTGCTAAGATCAAATTACATGAAATCTTCGTGAGCCCTGATCATCCATTTCTGAAAAAACAAAGACAGCATTATGGATTATATATTTTAGCACAATACAGCACATTTCTTCTGACTCATGTGAAGTCAATTGCAATGAAGACAATTTGCTTAGTTAAGTAAAATAAAGAGAATAATTAACCACCTATTTTGTTTTAAATTCTTGCGTAATAATCTGTTGCTAAACCTTCACTTTTGAAATCTCTATTATATCGTAAAGAATCCAGATATTAACTGTGTGAGTTTGCCTAGAACATTAAAATTTAAAGTAGTTTAATATACGAACAATACAAATAAACTGGCCTCTAAGGAGATTTGTTGTCAATTGATCTCCGATATGCAATAGAGAATTACGGTTTGGAGATATAGCCATGAAAATTCAAGAAATATTATTATATTCCTTCTTTAAGACCACGTCATTTCTCTTAGAGTTTATATTGATCGTCTGCCTAAAAACAGCGATATTAGTCCATCAAAGGCGACATGCCAGTCGTCCTACATAACGTCAAATTTTGGCAGCGCCATAAAAATAGTTAAAAGGAACGTTATAAGTATTCCACTTAAATGCAAAAGAATAAATAATAGAAAAAAGAATGGGACAAAGATTGCGGGAGAAGTAAAAAGAGAAAGCATTCGCTTAGCAATTTCGCTTTTTAAAAAAACGCAATCAAATATATTTGTTCGAGGTTGCTGCGAAGTTTGATGATAGGATGAAACTTTTTTTTATAGTTTAAGTGCAAAACAAAAAATGTCAATTTTTCTATAAAAGTAGGAATTTTTGAAAATGTCATTTTAAGTAAATAGGGTAAGAAACCTGACTTCCAAACCAATAACATACGACAGCTAATCTGAAATTATTCTGCATGTTGCGTTCGTGCTAACAATAAAAAATGGGTCGCCTCACTTCGTTACAAAAGTGAGTTCAATATTCATTTGATTATGAATATAGTCTAAGCTAAATATTTTTCGGACTACTGCTTAATTGCCTGTATCACAGCTTAAGAAGGATCTGTATTATCCCGTGGTGAAATATATCGATTTTTTAAAATCATTTTACTGGAAGTAAGGGGACGCAAGGGGCTACTCGGAGTGAAAGAAAGTTAGAAGATTTAGTTAGAAGTCATGAGAAAGGACAATAAAGAAGATGATTCAGGAAGATAGATGGCAATTAGCGTTGCATTTATTTTTTATTTATTTAAATGTAGGTGGCAGAGAAGCAAGAAGTCTGAAGGGAGTTCCACAGACGTGAAATATAAGAAAAGAAAATATTAAAATAGAACTTGCGGTTGCTTCTATGTAGTTCAACAATAAGACACTGAGACCTAATTGACAATGTATAAGAAATGTGAAAATTCATGCTATCGAAGTAGCAAGGAGAAAAGCTCATCGGAACAATTACGATAATAATATGTATAAAATGACATGTAAGCCAGGTACGGTAAAAATGACAGCTTAGTGCCGATTATATTACATACGATTTTCCGTCAAAAATCTCGAGAATAGGTATCGAAGCAATATTCAATGGACAGACGGATGGTAGATTTATAAATATGGAAGGAGGATTCTGATGAGAATCTAGGTAAAACAACGATTTTGGTCGACGATTTCCGAGGCATGATAATAATTCTCTCTAATCTCAATCGATCAAATGGTGATCTTAAATGGAACTTATACATGCAATCATATGAAGAGAGGTCATATTTCAGAAAGGCATAATAAAGAAAGAGCGCTTGAAGGATTTAACAATCACTGTCTATACAGAAGGCAAGAAGGTCAACAGAAGCAGCGATTAACCTATCTAATGGGTTTATCAAACGAATGGCAGGACAAGAATTGACAAAGATTGTAAAATAACTGAGTTTACTTAGTTCTGCAAATAAGAGGAATATTTTTACGCCTATGTTCTAAAGCGACACGGTTTACGGGAGAGGAATATAAATAATTTTACTAAAGTAACAGAAAAAAAAACTCGGTATTCTTTGTAAATTTCTGAGTTGGCAGGGTTCGGATTCATAATATTTATTTATATTATAAATATATTATATATTATTAAAGACCATCTAAAATATAATTACACTGGAAATTTTGAAAATTACATAATTTTGTTCATATATTATTTTTAACTCTCTCTTGGTATTTGAAAAAAAAATGCTTAGCGATTCAATTCATGTCTCAGATGTAAAACTTCTGAAAGTAGTAAAAAAAGTAATAATGCGAAATGAAGTCTTCGTTCCGTGTAAAAAAGTAGGACGTCTGTATGCAGATAACAGAAATGAATTATGTATATGTCGATATGTAATTAACAGCAAGTTTAATGGCTCTCGGTTAAGATAAACAAAGATTATTTAATGTTAGTGTATCAGAATCAAGTTTTGCTTATTTGAAAAGGGCGAATAATGTTTTTTTTTCAGTATCGAGCAGGATACATGACGAGAAAGAGATAGTTTTAAGCTGTTGGATAAAATAAAATAGCACTGTTGAAATAAGAGGCCCATAGATTTCAGGGTCTGTATTTCTTAGAAATGAAGAGGAAACTAGGATATTTGTGGAGAGTTGGTGGCGGTTAGAAAATACATACACACACACACTATATATATATATATATATATATATATATATATATATATATATATATATATATATATATATATAGTGAACGTGAAAGGGGGAATACTATATAAGATAATTATGGAGAAGGAATAGTCAATATTGGATATAAAGAATTGTGGATTACTATATGTTAACAATGTGAATATAGAAATTAATACTACATGGTGATCGGCACTTTCACTCTTTAAGCGTTCATCGGACAATATATTTAAGGTCAGGGTCTGATGATTGGGTGCGAGGTGAGTCTATCAGTTACCATACATTGTTGATTCGATGGGCATACCGCTAAAATATATACACTCACTAGCCCCTTAATTAAATACACGAGAACAAAACGTCTTTCATAAAAATTTTAAGTAAGTCAATGACATGCCAGAAATAGAGATTTAAACATGTTCATGACAGCCTGCTAAATTCCATTTCATATATTAGTATTGTAAAGAACCATATTTTAAGGAGCGGGTTTTTGCTTTCGGATGGTCGGGTTTTAATATTTCAGAAAATCCTGATTTTCACACACAATCATCTGTAGGAGTTAAATAAAATTTTCAGAAATATAAAGATATTTAATGGACATCTATTCTGTAAGTAAACACTTTTTGGCGATTCGAATTTCGGATGTATATGTAAAAAAATAAGAAGAATTGCGGAATGCGATAATAAAGGTAAGAACCCAAAAAATTAAAGAAGGCTTCAAGAATATTTTCGAAAACATGCCAAGAAGTATTGACTGATTTCAAAGGTAACAACCGATGGAGCATAACCTTACTAGAATAATTATCATTATCACACACACACACACACACACAATAAAAAAAAAATCCAAAGACGGGTGTGCAATGTGACCAATCCTGACATTGCAATCTCGACTCGAGTCACTTTTTAGCAGAGGTGATGTTGCTTCACTCTGACTTTTCTGCAAATATTTTTATGGCAATGCTCTGACAAACTATTTCTACTGGTGCAGCGATTGCATGAATTTCAGAGTGTTACTAGATTTGAATCTCGGTCCCACATTTTACTATCGAAACAGTTAAATATAACTGTCACTTTTATTCCAACAGCTTCTTCCTTCGCACTTCCCGTCTGGACGAACCTTGCACTTACTTGCTTCACTGATAACTATAATCTTCAAGAATTTAAATGAAATTTTCAATCGACATCTTCTGTTGCCTCCAAACCCGTCCTCGTTTTATCCTTTCATCAATCCTCACCATACCCAGTTTTTTCTCTTACTTTCATTCTCAGTAACCCATTGCGTAACACTGACACTCCAGCATTGCTTAGGGTGAAATGCTTATATATATATATATATATATATATATATATATATACTGCTCACGTTGACCTTTTTACATTCTTGCGTTTATCATATGTTCTGTTTCAATTTGAACTACAAATTAATTCACTATAATAAACTTAACAATATTATTCTTCTATGTGGCGTGTCCTTTCAGGCCCTTGGTGATCATGGCTCACCGCAGTTTATCGTCCATTGTAGCTCTTAATAAATGTTATCTTTTCGTTATCCCTCCTAAATCTTGTGACGTCATCCATTTCCTCAAGTTGACTTGGTAGCTGTTTCCTCTGTCCCTCTTGGCCTTAATCTCTCCCCTGAATGTTAAATTCGCAAAGCCGTCTTTCCTCATTATGTAGTCTCGAAAGATGTTAACTATAAGTGTACATGTTGTTGCCATTTTCTCGAAAGCGCGGTCGTTATGTTCGATCTAAATAAAGTCTGTATAATTTCCTCCGTCTGATTCATCTCATGAACTGGCAATATCGATTACTCTAGAATGTGTCATCGATTGCTCACACCATCTCAGCAAAATTACGTGGGACTGGCAAATTAAACTGTCTCCGGTCGGAATATAATAAAGAAAAATAACCGTGTTAATCTGAAAATGATAGAAATATTATAAACTTATCAGGACATAGCCAGAGAATAAAGCAACTTTAGAAATCTAAAATACAAGTTATTATCTACGATATTTGAAAGGCATTGAATATGTCGAGATTATTGAATCTGGGGACATCGGTGTCATTTAGATAGCAAAGAAAACCGTGTAAAATATTATATTTAGATCTGCTGTGACATAACAGTTTTACTGTTATGGTTCAATTCGATAAAATAAGCGATAGCAGTTTAATAAAATAGATGAATAAGTTTCAAAGAACCATTTATAAACTGTATAATTATTGGACATTATTTGGTTTATTACAAGAACTGGAAGATAATACCGTTGTTCAAGTTTCTACAACCCATATAAGACATGAACAAAAAATATAGGAAAAATAGAGCAAAATATCTATTAACACTTTTAGGAATTTAACCAAAAAGGACAAGATATGATTTCAAATATCTTATAACAGAATGGTGAACAAAAGCACGTAAACTTGAAATAGTGATAAAAGACAAAAATGGATACGACGTGTAAGGCAACAAAGAAAGTCAGATAATAAAATAAATCTCTATGCTATAATTTTCTCACTGAAAAAGATCGAACAGTAATATGTGGTGAACATATTGTGTTCAACAATCTAACACAATATTTTAACACAAACCAGACTCTGTCATGGAAAATGAAATGATGAACTTACTGGAATTTGATTTGTAGAAGAATAAACGCACCGAACAAGAAAACCGATAGTTGTAAATAAGGTAACTGAAACTTAGTATCATATAGGCGGATATGTGTCAGAGTGAATAACTTTCATTTTACTTATAAAGTTGTTGTACAGGATAAAGTACGATCATTTTATTAAGACCAAGTGGATTTATAAGTGTGCAAAACTGCTAAAGTAGCCATACGAATAAATGAAATAAAAATGAGAAAACTTCATTAGAATGCTGGATAATTAATGTGTTGTGTCAATTTAATACCAGTGAAGACAAACAGACATAATATGTGTCATGCCAAATAGATATAATACATGTGAAGACAATGATTGTAGAAATTATAATTAACACAATAAATGTTAACAGTTGTCTAAAGTGAAATAATTTAAATGTAATTACGAAAAACAGTAAAAAAAAACAAAAAAAAAACAACCAAAAAGCACATGTTTCTTCTGTTGATAATGACAGCGCATCGAATTTATTATTAGTCAAAAAATCTAAACTTACCCGGAAAAATACATATTAAAACATACAATGCCGGGAGAGTAAACCTCAGAGAAATGCAAAAAGATTTTGCTTGAATTATCTAAGCGTGTTAAACGAAATGGAACATATTAGATTTCAACTGTGAGTTTCGACTAAGTCGAATATTCTTTCCCGCTGTTTATATATTTGCAAAATCTTACTACTTCCGTTTGATAATAGTTGTGATTTTAGCACACGTTTCGTCCTGAGAAAGTCACTATTACCGTATATGAAAAGAACAAGATGAACTCAATGAAAATGAAAAACATCTAGGATTTAAATGCATTGAACAATTACTTGTGACAATCATTTGAATAATTTAATATAGATTTAATTAGATAAAATACAGTTAGAGATATAGTAAATACTATTCGGTAGAAAATTTTTATGTCGAAATATTCCTTTTATTGTACGTCTGATTTAGTTGAATTATTTCAGTTTTTGTAATGAAATATTTTCCGTGAGAGCGAAATACAATTGTTTTGCGAACACTTGAACGGTTTTTAGAAGACGCAGCATAGTCATTGAGATGTCAACAATTATTATACAGTCTTATTTGCTCTGTTGCTCCTGTTATATACCTCGCAATTCTTCAAACAATCCAATGTAATCGATCCTTACTGGCATCTCAATTTTCTGCCACTTTCCCACGGTAGTGACGTGAATTATCTCCGACTTTTCTAAAAAAAATACTTTCATGGAAATTATTAAGATGAGCTTTCCTTATAGGTATACCAACAACATGAATTTAAGTGTACTACATGATTGACAAATAGGTCTTGCAGTTGTAATGTTCAACTAGCTAGATGATGTAACCGTATATTCTATCCTGATCGTTTAATTTCTCGCACTTCACACCTGTAGAATTCTTTCCGGTTTCTTGTTACACTGACAACTCTGATATAAAAAAACAAATCATTAAATGCAGCTCAAATATATATGTATATATATATATATATATATATATATATATATATATATATATATATATATATATATTGCTATTCTTTTCAAATGCTTGATACCAACTCAGTTCCGTGATACAAATCGTGGAAATATACGAAGAACTTAATTAATTTTGCGTAATTATTTTTATTTTATTTTATGTACTTAACTGATGTTCATATCTATTCTCCCTCAGCTGGGGGGGGAGTGCCTCACATTTTTTCTGATGTATTTAAACTCGATTTCCTTTCAGAGGAGTTTATTACAATTTTTTTCCGTGTATGATTGACGATATGTGATTTCAATCTAATCTTTCGAAAAACAGATTTTCGCATTACCCCCTCGCTTATTTTAAGGTGGCGTTTGGTTGATCAATTGATTGATTGTTTTTTTGTTTTTTTTTACGGTTTATCAACATTTAATTGCAGGCGGTTTATCTTCCCTTAAACACATGGGATCAAATGCACACATTTCTGGCTTTTGTTTGTAGAGTTAAAATATCTCAAGATGATTTAACAGTACTCGTACAATCATCAAATTTAAGCAACGTCGAAACTGGTCAGTACCTTGATGATTGACCACTTGGGAATACCAGGCGGCGTAAGTTTTGATTTGCGGGAAGTGCAAAGGATAACGACACGGAAATGGAAATCGAAGAGTCAAGTTACAATTCCACTCGAGTTAGCTGTATTCACTTACGCGAAAATCCCCATTGGGGAAGTTAAGGCTCTACCTGTTCTCACCAGCTAGAGTTTATTTTGTAGGACTAGAATCTGTAAATTATTATTATCACCAAAATAATTTTTTACAGTCTAAAAGTATTTTCTGGCTTTAAATGATCTGTAAAAAAATAATTAACTGTGAAAACAAATGAATGAATGAATAAAACAATAGGTTTGAACAATTTTTCACGTTAGTGGAGTGCAAAACTTATATGTGTTAGACAGATCGGAGCAGAAATTTGTTGTGTTTCATTCATCTGGTTTTGCCATCTGTAGGACATAAAATGTTGTAGAGCGCACATTACTTTAATTAAATCTTCACTGATAAATAGGACTAAGATTCCAGTATTGTCCGGTAAATATTGGCTTCAGAGAAACCATTTTTGAGAACAAGATTTAATTTTCCTTTCACGAAGACCTGTTGATTTTTTCTTTTTTTTAATATTTGTAACTCGAAAGAAAATATAACTGAGATCACAACACCGAAAAAAATCGCAATTTCTTAATTGGTTAAATGAATTATGATGTAATATCTATTTGGCCTCTGGATGGAGATTGCAAAGTCTGAATTATGTAAATGTATCAACCGAGATGAAGGTTGACTCTGCACCCTGCCACACAAACAGAAGTACCCACTCAAGTCTTTCAGACAATTTCTTTGACCACATCACTCCATACTTATGGACATATAACTCCCCATATTACAAGGCTCTTCATTATTATGTGTAAGGCTCAGTTGAGCCCGAGTTCAACAAAGTCCTTTTAACAGCAAACATGAACTGAAGGCAAGTATTATCGCAGCATTTACCAATTAAACAAATAAAAATCCAAAAGACTTTCAGGAGATTCTGACGTCATCTAGAAATCGTGGCTGAAGCCAACGGCGATTTCCGTAAATAAATAAACTCTTTACTATTTCAAGATATTTTTGTGCAATTATTTTGGTAAATATATTTGTTAAAATGAGATGCTAGTAATATTTTGATTTTTGAGTAATTTAGGCGAAAATTTATCCCTCGAACACTGTGTATATATATATATATATATATATATATATATATATATATATATATATATATATATATATATATATATATATAAAAGAAAAGCAATACTCAGATAGTATTGTCATTCCATGTAAACCTAGATACTTATGCGGCTGTCTCACAATATACAGTCGATATAATTGTCAGGAAAATGTCAAGCACGCACACACACACACACACACGCACACACACACACGTGTGTGTGTGTGTATGTGTGTGTGTATGTATGGGAGAGAGAGTGTTTGTGTGCATCTGTTTTTTGTATGAGCATTCGTGTTTATACATAAAATACGTATATATAAAAATTGACATTGGTATATATATATATATATATATATATATATATATATATACGCATTTCTCTCTCTCCCCCTCTCTCGTTCTCTCTCTCTCTCTCTATATATATATATATATATATATATATATATATATATATATATATATATATATATATATATGTATGTATGCGTGTGTGTGTATGTATGTGGGAACGTAATTATTAAATGCTTGTCATAAGATTAATTGTTTAAGGCAGATTTTAAAGAAATACTAATTTCAAATTATGAATTTAGATTTATTTATTTTATAACATTTCCTCTAAATGTAGACAGTTGATTTAATTCGCCTGTTTCTGAGTTAGAACTGTCACGTCACTAAAAGGTTTGTAAAGAAAAAGAAAAATAATATAAGAAAACAAGACGAATAGCAAATATACCTACAGAGACAATCATTTAAAATGCGAAATCGGATTTTGTAAATTCGTAAGTCTAATGGGCACGAAACTGTTTGGATTTAGTATGGCAATAAGATGATGAAAAAAAAATGACTGGGAGAATTTCGAAAAAGAATAAGAAGCTTAAATACCGGGAGAAAGACATTGTCGGTGAAGAGTTTTATAAATGATTGCTTATTACATTTTCGCAAAGATGTATTTTACAACCATTAGTAAGTAAAATTCTTGTGAAACTTTCTTCATCTATCTTTCTGTCTGTCTATCTATCTATCTATTTTTTTCCTATATTTGTTTCTGTTATTCTTTCCTTGTTTCTATCCAATTAAATAATATATATATATATATATATATATATATATATATATATATATATATATATATATATATATATATATATATATATATATATATATACGTTTAATTCTGTGTGGGTTTGTGAATAATATAAGATATTTTTTTATGCATAAATCAGTTCTTCATAATTTTTAAGAAAACATTTACCAAACGCATACTTTTTTGTAAAGCCGCTTAGAGCTTCATGTGTTTGCGTGTTTTGTGATAGATTTGTGGTAAATGTCGAATCCTGATTTTCAATTCCCTTAAAATATTTCATGCTACACAATCATCCTAAAAATGTCCATATTTTGAACATAATCATTTATGTTTCGAGATTAATTTAGCAATTAAATTAAGATCGACTATATGCTGCGTTATTCGGTATCTGATCAAAAAATATTTTCATTTTGACGCATTTTATATGAAAAAAAGTACTTCTCTTTGATTAAGTTTGTAAAAACAAATAAAACCTTGTTAGGAAGTCTTTTGACAGAGGAAGAAAAACGCGATATCGAAAACCGATGCTGCATAGAGGTTTGAGAAATATGTCTTTCCGAAGCTACACAAAGTAATAAAAAGCAGGAAAATCTCGTTAGAAACAAAGAAAAGAGCACTGACTGAGCAATGTTATATCGGTCCTCTTATTTGGCAGTGAATGATAGACAATCCTCATCGCAAAGAAAGAAGAGAGTAGAGTAGACAGATATGTTGTACTACAGGAGGATGCTGAGAATAGCATGGACCGAACATGTAGAAGTTTTAGAGAAAATGGAAAGAAATGTCCGACTTATATTTGTACTTAACGTCAGAAAGAGACAGATGAAGTGTCTAGGCCAGATATTAAAGAAAGTGGAAAAGTTTCACCCTTTCATGATAAATTGAACTCAATAGAAAAAGCAGCGCATAACCTACATTTTTTGACTATTTAGCAGAACAGGGTAAGAAAAGATAGCAGAAAGATAGTATATATTGAATGCTATAAAGAACATGAAATTCGGAAGAAACTTCATTGTTCACGCCCTGAAGGGACACGACACATAGAAGATGAAATGAATCAATAGAAGATCAGATCTTCATGTTGAAATGTCTGAAAATTCATGGTAGCTGAAATACATCTTTGTTCAAACACACAGACTCGGAGAACAGATAAATAAACGCACACACGGGCGCGCGCACGCACAAAGACAAATACACAGAAACAGACAGAGAGAATAACACACAGAGGTACACGCACATGTATGATGGGGACAGATCGACCGTAGTCGGTATTATAGAGTCAATGTAAACTCTGTGATTCTTAACCCATCTAAAATATGAATCACTATGATTATATATGGTTTGAATTCAGAGTTATTCTACTAGACCGTTCGCCAATGAGGGCTAGAGAACAAAGAACGTCCAACTATTCAGCCATAATTGGAGGATTTCAATTCAGTGATGTCTTAGACCAGCTGTTGCCCATGTCTATGTTTCCCACTCTGTACTACTGTTTACCGACAGCCGTTGAGGGATGGATTCATGACATCACTAATTACAATAGCACGTACGTAATTGAATGTAAATAACTTGATTACAATTCGAACTCCGCTCTCCAATTTCTCAGTTTGACACACCCGACATCTTTTACTCAATGCTGCCTCTTATCTATCTGTCTGTCTATCTATCTATCACGCTAATATATATATATATATATATATATATATATATATATATATATATATATATATATATATATATATATATATATACACACACACACACACACACACATATATATATATATATATATATATATATATATATATATATATATTATAATAAAGAGGATGAAGAGTAAGATATATAATCCGTTGTTCGTATTAACATCTTTATTTTTACAAAACAGTGCTCAAAGCAAATCTACAGAGCATAAATATTATAAAATTCTTTATTTACAAATATGGTTCCATCGCTACACAGGAATTACTATGTTTCAAAAGCAGAAGCTAAAAACTTCAAATTCAGTTATAGTTCCTATTCAATTATGCCCCTAGTTCTGCTTCATTTTCAAGCGAATTTTTGAATAATTAATTTTGAGATTTACCGTGTTTCATAAGCACATATATTCATAATATTATTTTTTTATGGATATGGGGAAATATATCATTTTAACAAAGAGCTTTCAGGTATTATTTTTAACTGACAACTATCGTATCAACATAGTAACTTTCAAAAAGAGGTTAAGGGAAGGTAGAATGGCGATGCCTTTTGTAAACAAATGATGACATCCGTTCAACGCATGTCGTGTGGTCTTTTTCAACGACAGAAAGATTTTCGGAACTTGGATACATAAAGATTTTTTTCTAAAAGGGTTGTTTGTATCTGAATACGTCGCATTGAACTATAATTTTAAAATATTTTTCTTAATTTTAATAATAGAATATACATCTTTTAAAAGAAATAAATGTAATAGAATTACTTAAATTATTAAAAAAAAACAAATTTAAATATCAAATATAAATATGTATATTTCAGTTTTCAGTTTTTGTTTGTCTTTATTTTTATTATTTTTTTTTTAAATTACTTAAAGAAAAATTTTGACAATGTCGGCACAGAATAGCTATTTCATTTCTTTGATTAAGTAATTGTTTATTTTTATAAACTTAGTAATATATAGTTTCTCATGTATGCAGAAATGAACCAATATATACATACATACATACATACATACATATATATATATATATATATATATATATATATATATATATATATATATATATATATGTAATGAAAAACAAACCACTTTAAGGTACCATTACGATAATTTATTTCACCTAAATCCTTTTTTAAGGATTCAGGATCAGGTTAATTTATTTCACCTAAATCCTTTTTTAAGGATTCAGGATCCTGAATCCTTAAAAAAGGATTTAGGTGAAATAAATTATCGTAATGGTACCCTAAAGTGGTTTGTTTTTCATTACATATTAGCTCTGTCCTCACATTGAGCTCTCAGGATTTCATCCTCTTTGGATTTACCAATTCGGTTTACCAAGTTCCTTATAACTTAATTATATATATATATATATATATATATATATATATATATATATATATATATATATATATATATATAATCAATTAGTTCTTTAGAAATTACTGGGAAATCCTGCATACTTCATAAAGGTTAACTGAAACTTTCTGGGTTGTGAAACTCTCTGCAGCCGATCGGTCTAATCTACGCATAATCAAATAGTGTTTTCGGGTAAGAGCTGATCACTGTTTATGGTAAGAAAATCACATTTTCTTTTGTAAATCCGAAAGGGCAACCCTGTAGACATAATTCACAGTTTAAAAACTGACCGCCTACATACATTTTTGGAGCAATGTTATATATATATATATATATATATATATATATATATATATATATATGCGCATATTTCATTGGATAGGACAGACGACTTGCTTTGATTTAGATTTTTATACAATTTCTCCAACGATCTAATATATTTTTTTCTTTTCAAACGATAAATTATATAAAAACTGTCCGAATGTTATTTTATTCAGAGCGTCTTAGTTTACTTCTTTCAAGAACATCGTGAGAGAGCATAAATTCTCGTGCGCTCTCGTAAGGAAATTTTATATCTAAGAGGGCATCACTAGAGAAATTAAGTGGCTAGAGTCTTTATTAGTTGTTTTTTTTTTTTATAACCACAAGTTTTAATAGTTTTATTACTAAAATCGACGAGAACATCTAAGAAAAGAAGTTATTATTTCAAGTAAAATGTAAGTCGGAATTTTGTTGAAATGTAGCTTTCAGATTTTCTATTTCTTTCTTGTTTTCAGCTAAAATAAATATATCGTCTATATAAAGAACATATATTGTATGTTTCATAAATGTAGTAAAAACCTTGTGATTCCTTTTTTATAGATTATTTCTGTATTATTTTTATAGTTTATTAATAAAAGCAAGAAAAACAACAGTAAATAATATCAACTACGAACATGGATACAATATCTTGAATGTGTTTTGAAAGAAAAAAATGAAATCACTATATAAATACATAAATACAACAAACTATTTCTTATTTAAAAATTAAAAATTTAATCGTTTAAAATGGCTAAATGTATAGACGGAAGCGCCCGAAAAAAAGAACATTCGGACAGTTTTTATATAACATATCAACTGAAAAGAAAACATATATTAAATAGCATTAGAAATTGCCTAAAAAAACTAAATCAAAGAATCTTATCTGTCGTATTCAATGAAATGTGCATGAAAAAGGATTACTACCTAAATACACACACACACACACACACACACACACATATATATATATATATATATATTTATTTACAAGAGAAGAAATTTTGTTTAGATTTTTATGAGTTTCGTCGTCCTTTGATATCTGCTGAAAACGTGTGAATTAATTCGCGCAAAGGATGTGTAATGTTTCGAGCATTTTCGAAGATATCTGGTCATGCTCTAAGAAATGAAGTAGGTGTCTATAAAAAGCCAGTGGTAACTTTTTTTTATCTATTAACGATCCGGATTTTGAAATGAATATCTGCGATGGAATATATTACTACAACTAGATGAATGTCAATTACATCATTAGAAACGGAAATGGCGCAAGATAAAAATCGTGCTTATTAACAGTACTTCCCCACACTAAATGAAACCTAAATTGCAAATTATGTTCACAACAATTATGAGTCTGTATTTTGAATATAATAAAATAAAACCAACATAAAATATCACACTATGACGTTTCTCTTGAGAATTCTGTTTTGCCGTCTTTCCGTGCATAGTATTTAGCAGATATCGATGGTATCTCTTTTAATTGCCATAACCTTATGATCGGAAATACAACGATATTCTAACAATACTAAGGCGAAAAATGATATAGGAGCCTAGATCAAACAATGTCAGCTGAGTATATTTTGATTAAATCACGGCACGCATGAAAGGAACGTAAGTTACTTTTCACCCTCGAGAATACTTAAATTTAATACTGTACCATAGCATGTTAATCGATATTGACTATAAAAGAAAAATGACGATTGATCTGTGAAACTACTCAGAATGTTACAAATAATTTTGCTAAGAACTTGTACACCTTTCCATCTGATATCAATCGATTTAGTTGACACGTGGGAGAAATCACTACAATATTAAGAGATATTTGTCATCCATTCTATTCAATATTTGAAGGGCAGCTGCGTAGTTATGCTATACATACACGCGGGCAGTCAACCTCGATTGAGTGTGTGTGTTTGTGTGCGTGTGTGCGCGTGTGAGAGAGAGATAGAGATATCGAGAGAAGGAGAGAGAGAAAGAGACAGACTGCTTGAGAGAGTATCCATTAGCACAGTCGAGAGTAGCATGTATCGGTTCCAAAACAACATATAATGAGACAAATTCTAGAAGCTATAAACAAGGCGTTTCACCAAGAATATCTGCTTCTTCAAGATAAAATGAAAAACAAAACTATGTGGAAGAACAATTCCCTGGGATCTCTGAAGATTAGATGCGGAGTTTATTGACCGGTATAGTTCTAAAGAATAACATTTTTTTAAAACATTTAACTCATCAATTGTAAGAAACAGTTAATAAAGAGACATTAAACTGAATATATTTAAAAAAAATATATATTCTCGTGTTGAGCAGGTCTGATTCTTTTTTGTTTTATATATATATATATATATATATATATATATATATATATATATATATATATATATATATATATATATACATATATATATATATGTATGTATGTGTATATATATATGTATGTATGTATGTGTGTGTGTGTGTTTGTGTGTTACTCTATCTCTAAAACTCTATTTTTATCTCTCTTTCTATCACTATCACTCCCTTTAGAATGATATATGTACAAACAGAAACATTCTCAAATGAATAATGAAGATGGCATTATAGGCATAGATATCACTTGATGTCGGCGAGAGGATTATGTATTTTCGTTGGCGTTAATTGAATAGGGTTGAAGATGCCTGCTTATAACATTTGAATTAATTTTCCAAAGAAACAGGCATACATTGAAAATTCGAAGGTATAGCGTCGACAATTTTCACTTTAGCTTTAACTGAACTTGATTTAAATGAAGGGATATTAAATAAATTGGAAAATAAAATTTTCAAAATTCTCTTTATTTTCAGACATAGAAGATGTAGCAAATATTACATATTATTTGGAGAATGCCAATAGTGATTATGAAATATACATTTTTATTAATCAGCTCGCCAGCGTGTGTAAGTGTTCATGATTTGTTTGTAGACATGTCGACTATATAGCTATGAAAGATTCAAGAATGGTGTGTTTACTCTGAAACCAAGTGACGACTGAAGAAGGAAGCAACTTAAATTTATACGAAGATTTACGGAAATTAAAGAAAACAAAGACAACGCCTAAACTGCAATGTGAGATAATTCAGAATGTCCAAACATATAAGGCTTTATCTGCTGATATAATACTTTAGATAGGACAGTAAATTCCGTTTGGAGTGCATTAAATAGATTTAACAACGTGCTCCCAAATATAGAGAGACAATAATAAAATGTTTGTGGCAGATCAAACCCATCGTTATTAAAAAGGAAAATAAGTAATGCAAAGGAATGTTACACATAAAAGAACGTTCAACATAATCATTAGAAAGAAATGAAAGCTGGAAAATGATTAACGGCTTAACGAAAATTGTACCGTGATAGAATGAGCATAATCGAATTTATGCATAAAAGAAAAAAATAGCAAGATCTTTATTAGAGGAAAATTCCAGTCCTTCATTTCAAATGAAAATTCCAATGCAGGCACTTATCAATGAAATATTTTTTCACGACATATTTACGCAGACAATTTTCTGACATCTTGAATTAAACTGAATATCTTGACACTACACTGAGTGAAAACGTGCCTCACACATGAGTTTTGCACATATAAATTTTGAGTTATTAGTGCCGTAATATGTTTAGGTGGGACGGTGGACTAATGGATAGCGATTCGAATTGGAGTATCGGTATTCCAGTCGAATACCTTACGTTCACATACGTCCTATTACCCTTGAGAAAGTTATGAATCCTCTTTTCTCACTCCAGCTATGGGTAATTAGTAGGACAGACCGGGTTCTATAGCCATGGATGGCAACTTGTCCAATTCAGTAATACATGGCAACCTTCTGCGGGAAAAAAAATCTGTCTCGTCAGTCATGTATCGAAAGATACATGATCGCCTAAGCGTGTATCACGCATATCACATAACTGACAGAATATGCTCCTTAAAAGTTTAAGTGATGTTAGTAGTTCGCATGTACACCAAATCCCATAAATGCATATTCAAAATGAAATACCACTGTGAAGTATATTTCTGTACTCTATTTACATTGTTCGGACTGCTGCCCTCATATTTATTGCCATATTCATCACGTTTCGACCATTGTATAGGCTCCAAAATTTTTCAGGTGATATACGCTGGAATTTACAACCGACCCCTTTATTAGTCCATGGGGGTAGATTGCTCCAATTCCACGTGCCATGTCTTAGAATATTTCAGTATTAGTTCAATCTCTTTAGTATCTCAAATCACCAAGTTTGGTTCCCTCTGCTTTCGCCAGATATTGAACACACATCTCTTCGGGGCAAGTTAATTTTTGGATTACTCAATCAACCACTCGGCCATGTATTATTGGGGACATGAGTTAGTGATTTTTTTTTTGCCTTATTAAACTAAATAATAAATAAAGACTAACACAACAATCTGAACGATGCAAATAATATAAATAGTTAAAATACCTCATCTCAGAAATATAAACAGATATATTTCTATACATATGAAACGAAGCGATATTGTTCACAGATATTTTCATCAGACTGTGGTATTGCTCCGAATTTGTCTTATTTAGTTTATAACGGTTTAATTATTGCTGCCGATAAAACTTCTGTGTACGGCTGGTAATATATACAGTTCTACCAATAATATTCTGTATTTAACGAAGATATAGTAATCTAAGTAAAATTTTTAATATCAGGTCGGTTCTAAAAACTAAATTCTTGATTTCTTATCTTTCTCTAATTTTCAAGACTAAGACTCTAATTTTATAACAATTATCTTGGTTATAATTGTGATGGAAATAATGAGATTAGCCGTAGTCATAGAAAAAAAACATACTCCATTTGAGCGAGCAATTTTAACAGTGGTCGAATCTAACACAATAAGAACATTTATAACCGAATCTTTCCCTTGTCATGTTTCTGTGCATAGCACATATCTATGGCGTCACTTCTAATTGCCGTAATATAATGCCCGGATTTTTCAACGACATTCTAACAAAACTACGTCGTTAGACATATGACAATGTAGTTAACTATGTTATGTATGTTAACTATATTAAACATATACCGATGTATCTAATAACACATATAAAAGCTTAGAAGATTTAACACAATGGAATACATTAATCCAAACACTGTGATAATGTGAAAGTTGGCCATTCGAAGTAAATTGAGAGAGGAAACGAAGCAATGGATTGCATATCAAATTCGCGAAATAATGCAACCGAGACAACAGATGATGCCAGTAAATACTAGCTAAAGTAGGATGTTGAGCAAATATATTAAAAATAAATTAAACCAAGCAAAACATGAATGACTCAATTAGAAGTATTCTGAGATGGAAACGCAACGGGAAAGACCAAGGTGTATGAGCATTAATATCAAAGAAATATCAGGAAATGAATGTTACTCTATGACTGGGTACATTAAATCTATAAAGAGAATGTAAATAACAGAAGTAACTATACAACAAATAGGAAGCAAAAACATTGAATGATTCTTCTATAACGATATGGTTGGGTGAAATCTGCAATGCACATAAAACAGAATAAAATGCATTATTAAATCTGATATAGGTTCGCCACCCGGTAATTGTTTATGCATAAACAAACAGCAAGACTATTTTGCAATGATGAGATTCTAAACTCTTTTTTCTGTTCAAAATGCAAATACTCTAAAACTTGTAAATAGTTCATGGTCATGTTTCCGGTCAACTTTCCTCTAAATTACCAAGACTTTATGAATTTAAGTGCAGTTCTAGAATGACAACAAATTCTCATCATTTTAATGTTGAAATGACTAGATATAATCGTAAGTTCTATGTTGACAGTTTCTTCTAACGCAATTCTCGCTTCCGGCTTCTTGCTACCCTGTCAACTTTGATATTTAAACATTTATATACAATGTCAATCGTTATTTTTGTCTTAATTATTTTTTTATTATCATCTCAAAATATTTTTTCCTCATATCTCCTCACACTCAGTAACCCTTGCCATAGTAGTGGCTTGGTCTTTCTGGAAATTTATTAAAAACAAAAACAAACATAATCTTATTTTATCAGAATATTTTAAAAATACTTTAACGTTATAGAAATCGTGAATAGTTTATCTAATACGGGCTTCTCTAGAATAATCGTTTGTTTTTTTTTTAATTTTTATTTAAACTATGCACATCAGATATTTGTCGTCCTCTATTACTTGCAATATACTCTTATGGTTTGTTTCAAATATTAAAAGTTAAAGAACAAACATGTTAACCTGGTGTACAGACAGTAAGTATAGAAACTTTAGTTGCTTCTTGATTTTTGTTTGTTCATTCGAAAATCGCTAGACGAGGTCCAAAACTGTGCAGAATTGAAAGAATTTGGAGACAACAATAAATAAATCCTCCTCTTAAAATATTTCTATTGAAGGCCGGCTGTGCTCACCTCGTCTGACCTGAGCAAGGCTGTCGTCGCTTCAGCTTTATTGATAATCTATCGTGATATATTGGACTGGGAGATTATGAAAGATAAGTAAAGAAAACTAATAATTCAAATTTTGTTCATATTTCTTGGGGAATATTCAACTTTTTCTTCTTTCTATTTAGAACTTATATTTTTTATACTCTTTATTTTGCCTGATGTTTTTTTTTAAATACTTTAAACATGTTATGCCTTGATTTTCAATAGCGTTCTGTATTTGAATTTATGTCGTGTGCTCCAGAAAAGAATATCTACGCCGTTCATATGCTGTTGTCGTGGAAACCATCACAATCGCGTTAACATCGTTGCCATTTTTATTTTTATTATTATTATTATTATTATTATTATTATTATGATTGTTATTATTATTATTATTCACAATTATTATGTCATTTTTCAACAGTAATATATAAGACTGATGTGCTTTCATTGCAAATATTTTTGCATAAGACATCGACATCTCTCAGCTATTATATCAAAGAAGACTGGGCGATGTATCCACAGATAACATTAACTCTAGAAATATTATACTTGTAAATGTTCATACAATACAAGGCCAAAGAACTAACCATGTTAGAGGGTTGTTTAGTGATACAGTTTTTTAGACCGAAGAGAAGGGAAACGGGAAAATAAATACGGACATGTACCAGTGGTAAGGTTTGATCCTAGACTTAAAAATGTAAAGTTTCTAGTGTTTATGGAATCATCCTGTCGGTAGTCAGCTCCATATATCAGTAGCTAATTGGAAAGAAACTGTCCGAACGGAATATCCTTCGTATTAACGGAATACAAAGATAATAAAGACGGACCCCTTAATTATATGGTATGGTGGGTTTAGATGTAAGTCAGTGAACAGATTAAATTAACGAATGTAAGGTGGCTGAAAATTTTCCAAGGAAATATCGCTATAGTAGTAAAGGGCTTCGAGCGTTGCGTCAAGGGGAGTGGGGTTTTATGGTGGAAAGTAATCGTCCTTCGTCCCCATGACCTCGTAAATGATTCTGAACTTTCTCAAGGACCATTTTTGGCAGAAAACACTATATTTGGTCTGATCTTACTCTTGTAAAATAGAGCAGCCACGGTGAAGTCAGATATTTTCTAATACGGAACCATATCCTGAAAAGTAGTTCCAGCATCGTACTTTATGGATCGTATATATTAGTGCCACTTGAGGTTAGGAGAGAACCTGAATCCCCAACAAACTCACAAAGCAAAAATCCTGAATCAAAATGAAAAATTCGTCGTAACCGTGTCAGAATTTACGCTCGCCTTGGTTATTAGGAAAAGTTATTAACTTGTGTTTTTATTAATATTGGAATTTACAAATCAGTTTACTTCAGTTTGTCTGTTAGCACTAGGTCAAATGTGAGGTCCGTTATTAGGCTTTCTTTTAAACCCTAAATTTATTCTAAAATTTTTGCTTGCGGATGAAACAGGGGTTGATACGTTAATTCAATTTAATTTTGATAATTATATTGAGGGTTTCGGCTCTCGTTTTTGAAACATGAGAACTGTTATATACGAAGGAATCATATTTTTAAAAATAACTATATATATATATATATATATATATATATATATATGTTCAGATAAAATGAGAACGAACAGAGTACAATTCCAACATTTGTAACATTTAATTTAAAAGTGGGCTCAGTACAAAATAGAGCAATATTTTTTTTATTTTAAGATATTACAAAGAAAATCATGTCAAAAGCTTTAAACAATTGCAGTCGTGTGTCAATGTTTATTAAATCATCTCATCAGGCGATTGTAATTTAGTGGCAAGTGAAAGATTTATTCACATTTAAAAATAAAATACAAATCTTTTTACGAAAAAAAAGATAAAAAAAGTTGGGTGGTTATAAGTTGTGTCGGTTTTATTCGGATCAACTTACCGAAGACGACCTACGCTAAATTTAAACGAAGCGAAGGAGAAAAAATTAAGAAAAAAAAAAATCATAAATGGGTGATGGCCCGTAGATTTGCGGTCAATGGAAGCACAGACCTTAAACAGAAGCGTCTGTTAATGGGTACATATTGTACATTAGACAGTGTCATTTACTAAGAAAGAAATTAAGCGATAATTTAACCAAATGACAGAAAATTTAAATGCTTTGTGAGTTTTCGAAATTAAAAATATAGTTGATCAATAAATAGCTTCTCTAAAAAGCAGTAAATAATTCAAACGTATAGACTTATTTGGTAAATTAATCTGCAACTGTTGTCTAAAGATGCTTTATAAAATGTGTTAATAACAATATCCAATCAATGCAAAATATCAAAAATACCAACCAATTAACAATACAAGAGGTTACTAATACTAATTGGAGATTAATACAAAATTCTATTAAATCCAAAATAATCTTAACAACAGAAAGATAAGCCATATATGGGAAAAACATAACAACAAAAATCTAAGAAAAAACATTGTGAAATTTCAACTCTAACTGGATTTTAGAGTAAAAAATATACTGTCTTTACAATTTACCGTTAACTCAAATCTTTGGTTTAATAAAGCATTCTTATCAAAGAACCTGATAATTAGCAATTTTTCATGTAAACACTGGAAACATGGTCCATATAAGGAACTACAGGCCCTTGCCATTTTAAAAGTTTTCTATTTCACCGTAGGATTATATTACGTCTTTCAATCCCCCAGAATATTTAAAAAGCGATGTATTATTTCTGTAAATATTATTAGTAAAGGGCAATATATGTTGATACCACCTAGTCTTGAAAGAATTCTTACCAATATGGAACTTTTCAACAGTCGGATTCTCGATTGTAGAGATAGAACAACGATAAACAAAAGACTTAGTTAAAAATGTGTTTGGCAATGGGGATTGATCAGAATTCCTACAATTTCATTGACCAGTAACCTTAACAATATTTGAACTTGTATTATGATTCAGTTTATTAAATTGGTTTAGAATGTTATTGTTATCTAATTTTGTTATTTCTAAAGATAATTGGTGCAGATATAACTTACTTTTAATGTATTTCTGTTAAATATTTTACTAAGAGGGTTATTTTTAGGAAAATGTTTATCAATCAATTTGAAGACCTTATGACCTAACTTTGTACTAACTGATTAAATGGTGGTGTGCTGCACCAAATGATCTTCCTATTTCTATTTGTTTTGTTCAGACCACTATCATCATATTTTCTAAGCTTGATTTCAGCGTTTATGCATGTAATTAATTAAATTCTTAGTGTGATCAAAGACGATACGTTGTCAGCAGGTTGGTCTCTGAAAGGAAAGCAGGGCCGCTTTATTCTGTAAGCCCCGAAGGGTTTGTTCTTTATATATACAGCCTCCTACATATTTAATGGAACAGCAATGTCAATTCTTTTGTTTTTCTTGTTCGCTGAAGACATTTGGTTTTAAGATCAAAATATTATTATAAGACAAGTGTTCAGAATGTCGGCTTTTATTTCCTGGTATTTACATACACACACACTCAAATATATATATATATATATATATATATATATATATATATATATATATATATTAGGTTAGTGCAAAAATAATTACGTATTTTGACGTATTTTTAACGTCAAAAAACGTCATTATTTTTTCACCAACCTAATATATATATATATATATATATATATATATATATATATATATATATATATATATATATAATGGTAATAAAAAGACAGATACTTTAATTATCCATTTTCATTTCGTGAACACCGAGATTTTCAGCTCATCAAAACGAAAACTTCTCTGCAGAAAGTACACCGGACGGACACTTTAGTTTAGCAGTGCGGAGGGAAGGTGAGATAGCGGTTTGGGTAAAGATAGGGCTGAGAGATCAGAGACTGGTAATAGTCGGTTTTCCTCAACCTAGAATTTATTCTTAACTTTTTAGACTTCAATATTGTTTTGTATGCTATTTTGGCCAATACCGTTTGTTGTTTTTATGCAGGATAATCTCGTCGAATCAAATTAATTTAATTAAAGTGATCTTTATTTAAATAAAATTCAGTATTTATATAGTAATACTTAAGCATTTGTTTTTAGGTCGAATTCTGATCGTCAGTGGGGACATTGATGTAGTAGTTGGTTTCCTCAAATCTCACTTTCCCTCCACTCTACGGCTGCTCGGTAAACGTATTCCGATACTTAGGATGAGAAAAAAATTCCCGAATGTTTTGGTAACGTCCTCAGACACAACACGGAGGCCTATATAAAGTAACACGAGGAGGTAGCGCTTCACTCTGTCAAGAGGGTGGTTGCTTTGAGACGTTATATTTTGCAACAGGACTCTGCACTTTGACACGCAAGCAGGGGAACTCAATCTTGGTTGTCAGACGATTTTTGCGACCACATCAACCCTTACATATGGATGCCTAACACCTCAGACTACAATCTCTTGATTATTATATGTGGGGCGCAGTTGACCTAGAGG
Organism: Acanthosepion lycidas; assembly: GCA_963932145.1. NCBI lineage: Eukaryota > Metazoa > Mollusca > Cephalopoda > Sepiida > Sepiidae > Acanthosepion > Acanthosepion lycidas. Next base: position 101,520,205 of record OZ010571.1, read on the forward strand.
CCAACACCACTCCTTGTGACACCAAAAGTGAAGGTAAGGATTATTGTAGCATTCAGCAACTTGAACAAGGAAACCTTCCAGAAGACTTGCAGAACATTCCGAATATTTCTGGAAGCCGTGGTTGAAACCGATCGTCATTTTATTGAATAGATTTACACTTTCGTATTTCAAAATAAATTTGTGCAAATTTGGCGAAAATATATGCATCACACCTTGAATTGATGCACTTGCTGTGTTATCTGTAGTGTAAAAGGAGGCAAATAAACTTAAGTTAGTAAGTTTATGAATGAATACTTGTCTTAGTCTTTATAATTTTATATACAAATAAAATAAATCTCTTCAATGAAACAAAATTCGTTCTGGGCCAAGATAAAACGTTAATTAATCAATTCGTTCACTCCTATGTCGCTTTGATTGCAAGCAGGGAAACCTATTAACTTATTTTTTTATTTTATTTTATTTATTTATTTTTATATATCGAAAGATCTCTTTGATCCTTTCTTTTAAAACCTATTAACTTATTTTTTGTCCATGCCTTTCATGCGAGACACTCAGATACCTTGTCTATTAAATGACCGTTTTTCTTCAACTTGGTCTAGAAATAAGGTTTGTCTCCGACATCTTTGTCGTTTTGTTACTATTTTTTTCTTCCGAGAGATATTTCCGTACATGAAACAAATACAATTTTTACATGAAATGACACTGAGCAGAATCTATTTATATAATACTAAAATTAATCTATAAATCCTAGATCTCAATGAACTTATAAAATATAGAGGGGATTAATTAAACGATGAATAGACTTCTATTTTAGTTTTGAATTCTTTATCAACGCTTTGTTGAATGCCAATAAATAGTTTAGAAGGCCTGGAGTAATGGATAGTGGCTCAGATTGAGGAATCGGAGAGCCAATTTCGAATTACATATCCATTATATTCACTTACGTACTAATAACCTAGTGAAAAACACCAATCTTCTTCTCCCCCCAGCTATGGGTAAATAGCAGGGCAAACCTAGCCTTGGGTGGCAACTGGTCTACCACAGAAATTAATGTGCCGGAAAAAAAAAACAAATCTGTCTTTTGAGTCATATATCGAAAGATACATGATCCTCTAAGCGTGTATCATACATGACACATAAACTAAATGAATGCATAGTTTGAAAGATTTTGTTTCATTGCGCTTCACTATTAAAACTAACAATTGCCGTCATTTTTGACAGTACGGATACAGTAGTATGATATAATTTTTACAGAGGTTTAATTTCCCACGAAATCACAGATTTTCATATGTACAAAAGATAAGCATTCTCCAACATTTACATGTTGTTGAATATAGCTTTTACCATTCAATTGTATCGTTAATTTGGAACAGTAGAATACATTCTATGACCTATATTTTGGGGATAATGTAATTGCAAGGTTCCTTCTGGTTGCAGTGCTGATTTTTTATCGAATTGCAAAAGAATCTACCATTCTATAAAACGAATGAGTAGTGCGTGATGTTACAGTTTTGGTGTTTTTCTCCTTCTTCATTATATTATCTTTCTGTATTTTTATGCATTATATTTTTTCTGACTTTTTTTTTCATTTCTCAACCTTCAGAATCAGTACATCTTCAAGTGTACTGAATTTCCGGAATCAAAATCCATAAGATTCCTACTTGCACCGGCTTTTGGATTCGGTTAATTTCCTGTAAGCCTTAAGATACTTTGACACGTCTTCTTGTTTCAATATCCAGTAGGTCTTCTCCTTTTCAGGAAACATTCTGTAGCGCATTTTTAATTCTTTCATTTTTTTTTACACTGTCTGTATATTTAAATTTTTTTCTATATTCTTTGATCTTTTCTTTTAAAACCTATTAACTTATTTTTTATTTTATTTTATTTATTTATTTTTTTGCAACGTAACATTTTACGCTGACAGTACAATATGCTGAGTGATTTATTTTAGCGATATCCTTTTTGGTTAATTTTCACCACTTCTAGTGTTCATCACTATTTTAACTATCTCTTTCTTTCTCTCTCTGTATATATATATATATATATATATATATATATATATATATATATATATATATATATAATAAAATAAAATATAGATTTAAGGCATGCTATATTCATGGAGTTCATCATTTTGACTTTAGGTAATTTAATTCAAAGATTCCCAGTATATCTTTTCTTCTCCCTTTATATATGTACGTGCCATAATTGTTTATAAAAACCTATTCTTTGATTTATATCTTTTAAAAGATGTAACTCATATTTCTTCATTTTATAATCACAGTTGAATAACAGATTAGCAATAAAATCTTAGCAAGAAAATATATAATTATTTATCTTCTCACTATATTAGTTTATATACATGTATGCATGTATTGATGAAGTTTTAGTTTAAATTTTACAATTAGAAAATTAGAAAATAATTAAATAGAGATATTTATGCTGAAGTTGAAGTATTTTAATTATTGCTATCTTTTCCATCATCTTATTAAAATATTTAAATATATTTAAATAATTTATCTAATAATCAATCAGAACAAAATATAGCATTACGATAAAATATTTAATTTTGTATACTTGCTTTCAATTCCGTTAAAATGGTAACATGATAAAAATAGTAAGATATCTTTATTTATATATCTACTTAAACTATATAGAGATTTAAAGATAATATCGAACGAACTATCTCTTAAAAATTTGCAGATATATATTTGATCACATTTTACTTTAGACTGTAATTTACCGTCAATAAACATAGTCTTTAGCAAATAATAAAAAAAACGAAAAAAAACGAATAAAAAACAACGAAAAAAAACGAAAAAAAACAACAAAAAAAAACAACGAAAAAAAAAAACAACGAAAAAAAACGAAAAAAAAACGAAAAAAAAAACGAAAACAAAACAGAAAATTCTGCTGCATAATTCTATTTAAAATATTAATACTTATTTTAATATTCATTTATTACCTATTTATTTATTTATAGATTTTAACGGTTAACGTTTTACTGAGTTTACACGGAAAAATACAATTATCACCTCAGTAACTTTGTTGCAAGAATTTTATGCGTATCAACGTTGAAAACCAAGTGATGATTGTCAGAATCTTTGAAACGCATTTGATAAAAATAATATCAAATCACTTTTTAAATTTAGATTTTTTTTAATCGTTAAGTCGCAAGCAAGACAATAATGCCACTAAAACGCTAGGCTTTACTGGGGATGAAAGAGAATAAGAAAACGTTACTGAAGACAAAATAAAATAAATAAAACAGGATTCAGAACGACAGAAAATGGCGATTGATGGGACATTTCAGCTTTTTCAAGTTTGTTGATTGTATGGAAGAAAGAAATATGGAAGGAAGAAAATTTCGTGGATAAAATGGTCAAGACAATAAACTATTAGAATATAAAATACAGTTACATCTAGCCATTTCAACGACAAAACAATGATACCTCATAACCTGTCTAGCAGCGCGATTAAATTAATGCAGTAGACTTACCATGGAGTAGAGCTCATGAAATTATTTATAGACAATTTACAAGCAAAGTCGCAGTGGTGGGAAAATGAATGATGCCGATATACCAAATGAGCACCGGTAGAATTTTTCTGGGGATTTTATCGATAATCTCGATATAAGTACCAGCGGAGCCAGACCAGATATGCTATCAATATTCAATACAAAGAGAAATGCTAGAGTTATAAATGTGAAAGAATTTGACCAGAAAAATTGTCTGACACGATACGGTGATCCAACCATCCTAGCAGCAGACCTAGAAATTGATTTAATGTAATAGTTCCACAACATGTCAGTCGAAAATCTGAGAATCAGAAGACGCATTGATTTGAACACTTCAATAAGAAATAAGTTTGCAATTCTTATATATTTATCATTGTCTGTTTAGGAGTTCGTTTCTGTTTAGGAGTTCGTTTCTGTTTCTTTTCTCTTATAATGATCTGCTTTACATTAGCCGATATCTATTTTTAATAATATTTCCAATATTTGACTTTTTTAATTTGCCATGATTTTGATATTATCGGCCGTTATTCCTGCACATACAGTAATGTAGCAATGTTATAATCATATTGATGTGTTAAATGCCGCTAATAATTTCACATATTTCGATACATGTAACACGAGAATATTAATAATCTTTTTACATTCTTGCACAATATTTTATATTTAAT
>OZ010571.1:101529389-101541889 GCA_963932145.1 Acanthosepion lycidas
TAAGACATCATCAACAGATTATACATTATTGATTGCAAATAGTAAAATAAAAAGAGTTGAAGACACACAACCACACTTACACATTTACAGTTCTTCCTTTGCTTAGAAGTAATGATTTACATTATCGTTGACAAAACAAGTCAAATTATGGCTTATCCTTTAGGAGGAATTTTGGAGATTTTGTTATGACGGCATTAACAATTTCATTTCCTTTATATAGTCTACATTTCTACTAGCCATATCACTTATGCGCACTGAGAAAAAATTGGGCAATAAGAATAATTAGTGTATAATGAAATACTCTATACCATTGATGCAAATGCCCAGAATGTACCCCAGCCAAAGATATAACTGGAGTTACTTTTCAATTGCACGCATTATACACTGAGTATACCTTCGGCCATGCAAGTTTATAAAGAGGGATAGAAAATGTCCAGTTGAATAGTATTTAAATTAACTCGACCCATTAGAAATAATTGGATATAATATTCATTGATTGTCCAACATCGGTTCATCAGCACAGTCAATAGAAGTATAATATATATATATATATATATATATATATATATATATATATATATATATATATATATATATATATATATATAAAAATATATATATATATATATATATATATATATATATATATATAAGGTTGGTTCAAAAATAATGACGTAATAATGTCGTTTTTGACATATTTTTAACGCCAAAAAACGACATTATTACGTCATTATTTTTGTGCCAACCTAATATATATATATATATATATTTACGATTGGAATTGAGATACCTTTAGTTAATGACCATTTTCATCTACGAATATTTTCATTCAGTTTTAACGTGTTTCGAATTATATATTGCCTTAATAGGACTCGCCTGGATTATACCAACGGATTACTACCTACCTACATATATATATATATATATATATATATATATATATATATATATATATATATATATATATATATATATAAGTTCAAACAAAGCAAGTCGATAATACCACTAGAACTCAAGAGGATACTGTGAGCGAAATAGAAGTAAAATATTTAAAATGAACTGGAAACTGAATCCTAATTAAGGAACGGTGGATAAACCTTTACGTCTGTTGAAATGACCAAGAAGGAATGTGTATCGGAGGATAGGCGAATGCTAATTGGCAAGAAGGGTCAAGAAAAACACGCAAAGCTTGGTGAAAGATTGCTAGTCAAATATGTTGCCATCGTTCTGGCCAGCAGACGTCAGTCGTAAATCATCTTAATCGTTTTTGAAAAACGATTGCCAGAGGTGACAAGAAAATTCCAAAACATTTCAATCCCGCTTGGTTCAAAACGCCAGGCCGACCACCGCGCCTCACCCGGTCGATCACTGCGCATAGACTGGCAACCGTGACGAGTTCGATACAATGAGATTCCAGTCGGTTTCACTTAGTTTTTACTTGTTCGAAAGTTGTAAATTTCATTTTCTTACTCAAAAATAGCTGCACTTTAGCCGACCAGCGCAAGTCGCCCGACTAACCGACGATCCTGTATAGGCTTGTCGTACAACGTCCATAAGCATCGACCAAGGACTCACTTTCTGAATATAAGCCCAAATGATGAAATGCTGCACTTTTATTATAAAATATATTGGAACGAGAAAATAGGTCTGGTAAAAGTAACATTTTTTTTTACTTTTCACGAAAATGGATTGTCTGATAAGAAGTTTATACTGTGGAAATACTTAATAAGAAATATATTGTTCGTTTTGGTGAGTTTAATGGAAATTAAAGATGAAATTCTGAAAATAATCAAGGAAAGGACAACCAGACACCAACACATATGATCTGATTACAGAGGTGAATGCTTTGTGCTGAAAAAAATCACACTTTTTGACGGACCGAATACAGGTTTTGAATTCAGAATTTTACTTCTCCTAGACCAGTTGCCAGTCTGGCCTGCTGTTTGCCCATAGCTGGAGGGAGAAGATAATTTGTAGCTTTCCAAAGGATATTACCAAGTAAGTGAATGTAATTTATTCGACTGGAATTAGTCCTCATCTCTCCGATTCCTAGTTCTGAGTCACTATCCACTACACCATATATATATATATACGTGTATGTGTATGTGCGTGTACATAGAAAATTTTGAAGTAACTTTGGCCCGTCCAAATGTTGTTTTTTTTTTTCAGTAATACTTTTTTGTTGATTTTTGTCATCAATTGGGAAGGGTGCCGGACAAAAAAAAAAAAATTCAAAAACCGCTTAAATGTGTTGTTTTCATGAAGTTGTATTTGACTCTAGTAAATTAACGCACTTCCGATATTAATATATTTTCATAATGATTAATCTATTTTATTGATGGACACAACATAATCAAGTGCAGTGTCAATGAAAGAGTGGATAATAAAAGCCAATTTCTGTTATTTCAATTATGTTATAGTTTTATTATCTTCGGACACGTTGATATAACTGCATAGAGATGTTCTTTTTAGGTGGAGAACAGTTTCGTGATTCGAATAGCTTATTTTTTTCTGAATTGATAAAAATAATATCTGATTTAATAAACAAGCTTCGAAAGTTTGTTGATTAGCTTTCATTAAGCGATTCATCGTTGAAAGGTCCATATTCATTCAATTTATTTATAAATGCAGATCCATAGACTGCTAGTCAACTTGGGAAAATTAGGAGAAAACAAAGTATTTATTTCATTGTAGATATTTTTTTATTGAAGCAATGTTCATTTAAGTCTCTAATGTGATGTATATGGTTATAATTGGTTGTAAATATGAAAGCACTTAGGTTTATCAAAATTTTTTAATAAATTTAATGATTGGCAGGTGATATTGATTTCGTTGACCCACACAGAATGTCCGTCACCACAAGAGAGTCCCCTAAATTGAATTCCGCCAATACATATTTTACTCAAAATAACACAATAAATATACTTCGCCTAAATATAATAAATAGGAAAGTGCGAGATTGTATTCTTATCAGATTCCTGAATAGCCTTATTTAAAATTTCATACAAAAGGCCGGGCATCAGGTTATGGTAATCATTTGCAATATTAATGTACGGTTAGAATCTATTTATTAAATACTATTACAGTGTAACCCGGATATAAGAGACCCGGATATAAGAGAAACTCGGATATAAGATATATATTTTCTGGTCCCAAATTAGAGTCTGTGTTAATGTATATAAATTAGACCAAACCCGGATATAAGAGACTTCTTCTCCGCTCCCGACAACTCTCTTATATCCGGGTTACACTTTATTATAGTTTGTTTGCCACTAAACGCAAAAGGTCAGAAATCATGCTTATTGTTATATAGGAATAAAGTGTTGCTTCCGACACATGAGTTTGAACATAGATCACCAGTGAGCAAACACGGACGATAACACTATTGAATTAAGTAGACCATGTGATCACATAGGAAACGCATATATGGGAGGTACCGTGTGTCTAACGGGTCGTTATTTCAATTTTATCCTCTATTACTATTCGAATCTCTATTTCTCTTCTATCCTCTGTTACATTACGGACAGCTATTCTATACTATTCTCTATTCAGATCACTATACGGTGGTTATTTGCAAGCGAGTGATGTTCGAAGGCGACTGACACCAGTATTGTTCAATGGCCTTAATATAGTTTTATCTGCAATTACAAAGTCTCTACTATAATGAGCAATACGAACATGACAACGATTATGCGATCATATAAAACTTATGAATAGTACTTATAAAATTTAGTATTGTTTTCTATATAACTCAACAGAATTTAAGATAAAATATGACTGATATTATTTTAAAGGTTTCTATGTAGACATTCATTATAACAGTAAAAATAAACCTTCAGTATATCATATGAGTGTTAAATTAATACATTCTTCTTGCATTCAACTTGAAGAACCGGGTATTGAGAAAGAGTGTTACCTGCCATGCATATTTCGTATCGCTTTAATTAAAGATTTTCTATCATTTCACAGCAAGCAGCCGAGAATGAAACTAATACGCTGGGGATTACAAGGAGTGAAAAGAGAGAAAAGACTGTGTAGGGAGGGCTGAGGAAAGAAAAAGATGAAAGCCATTCAAGGAGATAGAAGTTGGTGATTGACGTTGAATTTATTTTTTTTAAGATTGCAATTATCAAGAAAGCAAGTAAACAGAATGGAATTCCAAAGGCGGGAAATGCGAGAAAAGAAGCATTTGGAGTTGATGTGGCGGTTGCACTTAGCTATTTTCACAGTAAAAGGGTGGGAACTATATGTCAATCTAGTGACACATTTAAATTCAAGCAGACATTGCACTAGTGTAAAAAGCTTGCCAGAGCGGTTTGCATGAAAATATTTGTTGAAAAGACAGAGTGAAGCAACGTTACCGCGGAAAGAAAGTCAAAATGCCAAGTCAGTATAGATTACATTGCAGATCCCTCTTTGGTTTTTTCAAGAACCTCGAGATGAATAGCAGGAGCACTAGACCAGATATGACAGTATTATTCAATGCACGGAACAATGGTAGATTTCTAAATGTGCAAGATGGACACTAACGAGAAAAATTCCACACGGCCGAAGTTGTTACGAATACTATGAATGTTGGAGAACAAAAGGTTTAGGTGTTTTTTTTGAGCTGGTTCAGTATCATATCAGTGGTTGCTTATCGTCATTATATGTTATTTGAGTAAGGAAAGTCAGAAAATAGTAGTAGCTGTCGGTCGACTGATGTAACATGTGCAAACTGGGAACTGGTGCAGACTGCAACAAAGTGTGGCCTCGAGTTTGCCAACCGAAGGTGCTTGCAGGGACACATTTCCACACGCTCTACAGCATTGCAAGAACCATGTTATTATGCGCCTGTTGATCCTAGCCTCTCTGGAAGATCCGGAAGAGTTTGGGCACATAACTACCAGTCGGGAAAGACAGAAAACTGCCAAAACGGTACCCTTAGTATGAAGACATAGGCACCAAACTTACATATCACAAAAAAGCTCAAGACAACACCATTATTCAGGGCTCTGAAGAGGAACTGACCCAGGAATCCCCTCAACTTAGGAAACAAAGGAATGTAGCCAATAGGCAAGTAAAAAATAAACAAAAAATAAAACAGTATGCATGTTAAATATACATATTAAATGTAATAAAAATGAGCTGGAAGGGCAATTTTTTATTCTCGCATAAAGAATTTTATCACATGGAATGTAAGATCGACAATGAACCTTGATGCGTTGCTATTTAGATGGATTTAAGCAATTTCTGTCAGAATCTTTGGGATAACAAGTTATCATTACATAAGGATATTAATTGCATTCAAGTAAAGGTTTTATGTAGTTATGAAGATATTTATATTTTGTATATATCATTAACCTGGTCAAATTCGGCTTTTAGATGGTAGTTAAAAATTTGTTTTTACTACTAAAATATGTTGTTTATTATGAAATACAAACATTTTTACATGAGTATTCATCGGGAGAGGTTGCAAAAAATTAGAAACCGTCCTCGGATGAAATAATACATTATAAACGGAAATTAAAATTTCGTTACAGGCAAGAGAACATTCAAAATTAACTTCGAAGAAAATTAAAAAAAAATAAACAAAACATTAATAACATCTAATATAATCCGATATTGGCGCGGAAAACAAAGATAGCGAGAAGAGTTTAGGCTGTTGCATTCGATTTCCCATTGATGTTGGTGGGAAAGACATGGATCTTTCTCTTCACCACACGCTAGTTATAACTTAAATAAGAAGGTAGACTGGGCTCTGTAGACTTCGGTGGTAATAAGTCTAAGGGAAAGCAGACACTGAATTCTAAAACGGATGCAATAATTTGCCGAATCTGATGATATGAATGTCTCCATTGCTGTACGAAATAAGTATGTAAGATAAGCGAAATTATATATATATATATATATATATATATATATATATATATATATATATATATATATATATATATATATATATATATATACAGGAAATCCACGACTACTTTCATAATGTCTCTTATGAAATAGGAGATAGATTCTGTATATAGAGATTTTTAAATATCTATTGATTGGAATTGTATTCACTATCGGTAAGTAGAACCTCTAATTATTTTGATGAATGATTAAAATAGCAATACCACGTAAAAATGTCAGGGTTTTCCTGTTTGGATTTCGTAAGGGATCTTAATATTTAAATTAATGATTGAATAATGGTTCGTGTTCCACGACTACAAAATTTGCTTATTTCTTCTATAAATATTTGAGCTTTACTACATTAACAAAATATTAGATTTAAATGAAGAAAAACATATCAAATGCTCAGGTGCAAATAATCAGTGATATTTTAACAGTGAATCTTTAAAGTTTTCGGATATTACAACTGCATAGCATTCTCGAAGCTGATCCATTTAATATTGATCAGATATCGATAGTTTTGCCAGTCAAAAAAATAAATATGAAGTCATGTTATTATTTACAGAAGTACAGGGATACAAATGAGAAAATTAATTATTAATACTGAAACATTCGTTAAACCTATGAGAAGGCTATGTGTTTCTGCATCTTCTGTCTCTTTCTTTCTCCCTTTCTTTGACTAGGACGCAACAAAGACCTGTATATTTTCTGCCTGAATATCTGGGATGAGGATTTATAACTATTTGCACCATTTATTTTTGGACTATTGCTCATTTGTTGTCATTATCAAAACGTTTAAACAGTTATACTCTTCGGCCTTCCGCAGGTGTATATTGAGTGTCACGATTAAATTCAGAGTCTATGTGGCGAAATAAAAAGAAAACATCAACCAGCGAGCAAATTCAAGCTCTCCCAGCTGGTATTCCAACCTTGAGTCGTTCCTTTATGTGTTCTGTCTCAAAATCGTACAAACAAACTTTTCCAGCCACCAATCGTGAACGTCACCCCAAGAACCCTCCCACTGGGAAAAATTAGTTGCTTTTATATTTGTCCATATACCAATATCCCTTGCGTCTTCATGCGATCCCATAATTCATTGCGTCCCTGTCCCATAATGCATTGCATCTTTATTGCATAAAAATGAAATGCAAGTCCCTCCCCCTCATTTTTTTACGTTATCTGGCCGAGGACGGTTTAGGGCAGAGCGGTAAGTGCCTTTTTTTTCTCCCTCATTTCAACTGCAGCAGCTTTACATGCAAAGCAAATACGGGCTCTTTTTTGGCGAGGACAAGGCAAGACGCAACCAGTTGTGCTCGTCCCAGATTCTGTCTCATCATGTCTGTCACAGTCTAGGTAAAAAAAAACAAAAGTAAATCTTACCAGAACAATTACCACGTAACTACGATTGTAAAATAACTTTAGACGTTATAGCTGTTCAAGAAAAATAATATTACAAATTATTGTTTTTATTTTATCAAAAATCTCTAAAAATATAAAAGAAATACCGGATCATATGGGACAGCGATATTAAATGTATGGACGAATGGTAGACTTATAAACGTCTCAGATAGATTCTGTCGAGAGAAATTTTCGATACAGTGAACTGACTTTCCTTACATTGACGTGGCAATTCATTAAATATAATCGTTCCACTTCATATCAAAGGAAAACGTTAGATCGGGAAAGGGAATTAATCACTCCCCAGGCGGTTAATATCAGCAATGCTGTTGGAAGGCGAAAAGTTTCTTTTGGATGATTAAAACACGATTTCGTCGTCGCAGATTTAAAATTATTAGGTTGGTGCAAAAATAATAACGTAATAATATCGTTTTTTGACGTTAAAAATACGTCAAAAACGATATTATTTTTGCACCAACCTAATAACAAGTATTTTCTTTCCCCAGTTGGCGACATATCGTATATCATTTCTGAGACCAGTTGTCAATATACACTTATGGAACTGACGAAAATTACTCTTAAGACAAGAGTAAATATTTATTTCATCATCAGAGGTACTGGTTTTATCAGAAATTCCGTAGATGAAAATTAGGAACAATGTACACCCAATGATTGAACCATAGGCACATCTGCATTAATGTAAGTAAATCTAGAAGAGTGGACGGTCAATACAACTTTGCTTTCGCGACTTGATAAGAGGGATCGAATCAGATTAAAAGTTCTTTAAGAAATAACATAACTTTGAATTTATAAAGAAGACCAGCATGTCAAACCCTTCACTATAACGAAAGCAACAGCACGATCAACACCGTTTTTTATCTAAACCTTGATAGTCTCTTTCAGTTATAAGCATTAATATATCAACAACGGATCTAGAGAAGCGAATGTCATGTTATTGATTTGTAAGAAGCCATTTGATTAGTGCCTTTCGTACTTTGTCAGAACTAGGTAAAAGGACAGATGGCTCTCAATATTTCTTAAAGACTGAAACTTCAGAAGAGTAATTGGAACTGGCAGGAAATAAACAAGCATCTATTTAAGACTATTACACATATCAAGTCCACCTTCTTTGTGGAGCTTCAGCATCGAATGGAAAAGATAAAATTACGCAGGATATTGCAGTAAATGAACGTGAATTTTCATTGTTCCAAGAAAACTGTGATATTTTTTTAAAGGAAATGGTCATTATTTTTATTCATCCATATATTCTTAAACGATTCGTTGTTTATCGTATTATTATTATTATTATTATTATTGAACAATTATACATTTCACAGGAGCTTTCTATTTCAATTGCAACAAGGAACTACTCTTAGAAACTAGATTTTGAATATAAAAATACAGACAAACGCAGACTAATATGAACGTACACGAAGAATATATAGGTAAATAGACTGCCACTTTAAATAGATAAACATAACAAACCTGGGCGTCTCATGTGTGGAAAAAATATATGGAAACTCGTACATCATCAGAAATGTTTATTTATGGAGATAGCTCTATTTCACGCACCTGGGGTAGTATTTGGGTCCTAAATAAAAATAGTAAAAAAAAAAACAAAAAAAAAAACTGTTAGGACGGGGATATTGTTAAGACTAGCATGGTACGTCGTAAATTTATAGACTTTTACAATATGTAACAAAATACAGTAAATATTTTGGTAAGAGGTTTCTAAATGTTATCGCTCACGGATAATAGGATATACTACAATAAATGATCAGTCTAAATCCGCAAAATCTGATTAATGAATATTTTGCTGAATAAATATTCGAAAGATACCAAGATAAGAGACTGCCAATCCCCACAGAAAGTTACTGGATGGAACTCTTGTAATATCGTCCACTCAGGTAGGAAAAGGTGCCTATTGTAATGATATATAGGTTATATAAAATTTGACAGTACGTTTGAGGAGGCTAAGAGTGTACCGTTACGCGAATCATCCTTTCTGTGGTAGAAGTTGTTTGAGTGTATGAGTCGATTCTTTATACGCGGCATGGCGGGACTGAGCTCTGGCTTTTACCCCGGTGGAACTAAAGAATGTAGCTCGTCGGAATATTTGCTATGCATATAATGATATAGAAAATTTCTTATAAGCGCCAGGCCATATTTGTCAACAATACTCAATTGTCGGTCTTAATAGTTTTTTTTGAATCTATAGTATAGCAGAAATAAGGTACATTCTGGGGCAATACTGTATTTTTTGTAACTTCATTAACTATGGATCTATATACGAGTTTCACTTAAAATTTAGTGTGAGCTAGAGACTGACACAAATATATAGCTATACAAAACTATTTGGGGGTGAACATATACAGTATATATACAAAGAAACTAATATAAAATAATAAAGTAGTAAGAAAAATTCAATATTCTATTAGCGCTACGGCAGACATTGCATTCAACAGCTGATACACTAAGTGTAAATTGTCTTTTTTCTACCTTTGAATTAACAGTTTTGTTACTAAGCATATCGAAAAAAGCAAGGCGTTTTGTCTATGTTAGAGATTTGAGACTTTGGGTAGATGTGTTGCGTGATCACTCTAATAACGTATCTGTTGGATTTTTTTTATTCTGATGTCTTCAGAGACTTCTGTGCAATTTTAGTCTTCTGCATCAACACTATAAAAGTTTCCTCTTCATAACGTGAGGACACAAGTTCACAGTTGCATTTAAATATTTGCTTTCATCCGGGGTTGTTTTTGGCCACTTAACTGCTTGAGTCGCCATACTTTTTTGATAAATTTATATCCATTTTCACGGTTTTCATTGACCCAGCCTTCTACGTACTTTTTCAATTCGGGCCAGTGATAGACACCGAATCGTGTAGCACATTACTTCCCAGGCACAGTATTTAGAGGGCTTCACTGTTTTTACAGTCATGCAGCAGTTTTTCATTTACTAAGCACTTCCATTGTTAGGGAACATTTTGTTGAAGAGATCTCAAGTTCAACAACTTTGAGCTTGAAAATAGCGTGATATTTCATTCTTTGTGCCGGTTAACCAAACGAATAAAATATTTTCAGCTACAGTGACAACTGAATACCCCATCTATTGATCATCTACAACAGTGGAGAAGCTAGTTTGACCTACGGTGTTGGCAGGGTCTAACAGGGTTTCATTAAAAGGATGATAATCAGATCTGAGCGTCGATAGTGAAAAAGAGCCATAGTTATGCACCTCGCCACATGTGGTTAGTGGCGTCACAGGTCGTTTGTTTAAACACTCATGCAAATGGTGGATGAGTGATAGGTAGTAGGAAGATGACAATCAACGTTGGGGAATCTATGGTTTAATATATTTGTAGAAGTTGATAGTGACATTAATGTGCTTATCTGTAGACCTTAACAAATTTTAAATGTTCGCTAAATTATGATGATACAATATTCGGTACTTGCCGAGTTGTGTAGTATTAGGTTGGTGCAAAAAATAATGTCGTTTTCTCACATAGTAACATATGTGAGAAAACGACATTATTCTTGCACCAACCTAATAGTTTGTTTTCTATACAATATATATATATATATATATATATATATATATATATATATATATATATATATATAATATTACGGTTAGTGTCTCAATATGCAGATAAGTGGTATGAACTTGTCAAGATTTGGCACATTACACCATATACTGGAGCCTAAGATATTTTTATCGTTAGACTGTTAGAACCACTGGTAGCCCACCGCAATTTGTGGATAGAGTTATAGGTTATGCATACGCCTAACACAGAATATATATATATATATATATATATATATATATATATATATATATATATATATATATAGATAGATAGATAGATAGATATATATATAGATATAGATACATACGAGTACAGCCCACACCTTCTTAAATTGTGGGCTGTATTTGTGAGAAAAAATATTTTGTATTCCTTTAAGGCATGTGCTACTAAGAATCTCTTCAAGGAGTCCATTGGAATTTTTTTTCAATCAATCCAAGAGCTACAACTTCTGCTGGAATTGTCTCTGTTCTTATATGCCATGTTCTTGAGATTTCGATTTCAAGGTCTTGTATTTTGAACCTTTTTGAAGATCTTCGAAGATACATTGCAGTTTTCAGGGACTGCCATATCAACAAGGAGACCCCTTTTTGTGGTTTCCTGTCTGGGTGATTAGATTCCATTCTTCTCTCTTTGTGTATCGGGAAATCCCATGAAATTGTTATCGGTCCTATCTCCGTAACTGTGTGTGGGTGGTGTTCGTACCAGTTTCTTTCAGATTTATTTCCGTAGAAGTTGCTGGTTTTACAGTGCATATATTATCCCAATCCGTCATGACGCGATTTGTATGGAGTAGGTGTAAAAACCGCAATACATGATACAAGATATTCAATTTTTTATCGATATTTTCACATAATCTGCATTTTGGTCTGAAACAATTTATCAGTATGTGTGCTTGATAATTTCTAGTTAGCAAGCATTGGTCCTATATTGTTATTGCTGTTATTATTATTGGTGTTTTTTGTTGTTGTTATTATTATTATTAACTCCATTATCCCTGCGTTAATAACGAATTTCAGGTCACTTTCTTGTTTGTAACAGTCATTATTTTCATACAATTAACGGAAATTACTTCTTTTTTGGCTGTTTCACCAAGCTTTTGTGTATGAAGAAGATTAATTTTGTGTGAAGATGGAGTTTGTGTGACTAACCCAAAGGTAAAAGCGGAAAATAAAATGCGAAGAAGAAAGAAAGAATCGGACCAACGTAGGGGAAAATGTGTGCAAAATGAATAACGAAGGAGAAAAAAAATAACAAAATAGAAATATCCAAAAAAAAAAAAAAAAAAAAAAAAAACTCAAATTATTACAGAAATAAAATAAATACAGAATAAACGGTTAAATCTTTTGTATATTAATGTCGTATTTAGAGAAACGATCATATTTCACTCAATATTAATAAGTGCTAAATATATTCCAGATTATTTACTAAGGCATAATTCTACTGCCACATTAATTCATTTCATTTCCGTTTAATAAACTTAGATTGAATATTATTTTAACTATAGATTATTCTGGTCTACCTCCCTGTTAATGTTTCCGCTTGAGCGTCTTCGTTAAGGCGCTACTCTGATGGAATTATAAGGAAAAATGATTGCTTCTTCTCATTATTTCTGTAAACTGAATTAGCAATGCTA
>OZ010571.1:101546889-101551889 GCA_963932145.1 Acanthosepion lycidas
CCATCTACACATACGTTTTCACGTAAATGTGTTCGCACATGCGTATATATACACAGATATATACCCACATACTCATATATTTGTATTCATAAACACTTATGCAAACATTTGAGGAGTACATTCCTAAATAATATTTAGATATCATGTAAAATGTCCTCAAATAAATTATTAGCCGTATAACAGTAAAGAGAAACTTAAGTGTGTTTTCCATCAAGTGCACCCAGATATATACACAACGCGTAATCTATGCACCTACTCTTGACAGAATACAACATATAGCACACGAACACACACCCCTACCTATGTACACAGACTAGCAGCACATATGTTTGCATATAAAAAATATATGCCCCAAAGACAGATATAACGGCAAAGAAGTACAATAATGTGATGGTGCATACAAGTACATAACGAAGAGAGATGTGTAATCGATAGATGGGCAGGTAGGAGGGATTTTTTTTTGTAACATGAGGTCACATGTGATTAGGGGAGGTGAATTACATGAAGGATCATAGGTAGAAATTCTGACTGTGATTTATAACCCATTATTATTTTATTTATACGAAAGTGTCAAATATATATATATATATATATATATATATATATTAAACATGTATATATATATATATATATATATATATATATATATATATATATATATATGCGCAAATACATGTACAAGATCCGAAAACCTAAGTTTGAGTTACTTTTCTTTAGAATCGATGTTATTTTATAAATACGAAGTGATACCTTTGTCTGCATTTGAAGACAAGTTCTTTTCGTTGATTAAGTTCGTTGGTGTTTTCATAATTGATTATCAGGATTTTTCTTTGAAATTATTAATGCTCTTAGATATAAATCTATAATAATTCCAGATTTAATTTCTGAAAAGAAAATAATTCAATCAGAAGGAAAATTCTAGTGAGTGCTGCCATAGAATATTAACCAAATAATAATCTACGCCCAGGTTTTTTCCCCATTTCACCTTTAACAAAAAAATTACTGCTCTCACAAACAAATATACACAACAGATTCATAAAATCAAAAGAAAATGGTTGAATACATCAACACATAATGACACTATTCTCCACACTAACAAATACTGACGTTATTTTCAGTTAACAATATGAAAATATCATTCTCTACATTCCAGTTGCTAGGAACATTCTGTTTTTTTTTTTTTTTTTTATTAGTTACCTTGTTCAATTAAATTAAATTTATATTTTGCTTTGATAAAGTCCACATTGGACGAAACGCGTCAGCAATTACTAGTTTTTCTATTGTCATTATATATATATATATATATATATATATATATGTATGTATAAATATATATATATATATATATATATAACGTTCTGAATGTTGAGCAATTTTACACAGAATAATAACATACGTTAAAACTAGATTATAATACATATTATCTATACCTCTCTCTGTCTTTCCATATATATATATATATATATATATATATATATATATATATATATATATATATATATATGCAAATCCTGATAGAAGAAGGAAAAGAGAAAAGAACACATATTGACAGAAGGAGAGAAAGAGAGGGAAACGAAATGGAAGTGTATGGCGAAAAAAACAGTTTATATGTTTATCAGTTTCTCTCATCTGTCTCCTCGCTTGACGGTTCAAAATGGTTTTACTCACTCGGTTTTACACCCTCCACTTCTGGCTCAGGCATCTCACACGACCAAATCGAATGATAAGATTTTTAATCAGTGCGGGTTCGTCAAAGACACTGGAGAAAGCAACACAATATTTGTTATTAGAAAGAGCAATAAATATGCATAAAAACGTGTAACTGTGTTTTAGAGATTACGTAAAGACATTCGTTAAATTACGTCACAAACCTCCCTTACAGCTGCTCAGCAACCTTGACATATTCGAGAAGTATATTGGAATATATATAAGACTCTATACTGGCAGAAAATCTCATGCATACGAACAGAACATGTTATTAGCAGACATACAACAATAGAAAGTGGTGTAAGACAACGACGTGCCTCCTCACTGGAATTATTCTACCTATACAGCGTTGCAATTCTGAGAGAATTACATTTCCTGCCCGGATTCATTATTGCCTGACACAATTTTTACAACATAAGATATGCAGATGTCATAGTTTGGATTACCAGACACGGCAAGGTAGCTACAAAATCCGCTACAAAATTTAACGAAGGAAAGCAGCAAGAAAAGACTAAGTATAAACCAAAAGAAGACAGAATGCATGACCATCAGCAAAAGGACGAACACAAATGCAAAATTACAAATCGGCGATACTAAAATGAAGCGAGTACAAAACTTTAAATATCTGAGAATTGTTTATTAAGGCGACAATAAGATCCGAAAACATTGGGTTTGCCAAAATGCTTTCCAAACGCTAAGCAGAGCATTAAGATAAGAAAAAATGCGTGAGAAACAAAGAATATATTAATGAACTGTTACATAATATATATTCTCCTCTATGGCAAAGAATGCTGGAAAATCTCCCCATAAATGAAGGGGACGCTTGAAGCATCAGATATGTAGTTATAAAGAAAAAAATGCTGAGGATGGGATTGACCGAACATGTGAGAAACGATGAGGTTTTGGGGAAAATGGAAACAAAATGTAAGCGCATACTTAGCATCAGCTAGAGGCATGTGAAATTTCTGGAGCATGTAAGGAAGGATTGGAGCTTGGAAAATCAGGACAGATTGAGGGAAAGAGCGTCAAATAGCAAAAGGCAAAACGTATTAAAAACTACAAAGGACAGGAAGTTGTGGAAAGCCAGGTTTGCCTATCTGCCGGAGTGACACGGCACATTAAATAAGTCACGATACGAACTCAGTAAACGAACTAGCATTTTATCTCACTCTGCCGATACATATTTTGTTGTTTTTATATCAGTGATTTCTATATAAAAAATAACACTCTCTATATACAGCCGCTGTATGTGCGATATTAAGCATATTACACTATAAATTTAGGAAATTGTATACGCGCGATTTGTTGCTAAATTTCTCTCCCCTCAATACATTAGTGATACCAGTATTTTTCAGTCAGGAAACTTGCCAACATTACTGCATTCATTAATATTTTATACTGATTCTCACACTGCCCCGTGTCTATCTCCGATAATTTTCCTACAATCTTTTTGTATAAGAATCTAAATAATAAATATTTTTTTGAAAGAAATCTATATTGAAATCTTGTCAAGGATGATACTGTATTTGTATCGTACATGTTGTTGCAAATTGTATAATCAGAAATTAGTAATCGATGCTTCACTCAATGAAAAGAGGTAGACCAAGAAACGTTAGCAAGTCATTTGTAGGCCTTGTGCAACGATTCATGACTAAATTACATATTCTATAAAGTTAACACGAATATCGGTGAAGAAATAGTTCCATTAGTTAAGAAAATTAGAAGTTGTTCCATTAGTTCGAATCGGGTGATTCAGTGTCTACTTTTCTGTGACTTGTTCCATCATTACTTGAATGATTTCTGTCCAACACAGATATGATTCTTCTTTTTCTCCTTACAAGCCATTCCAGTCCCTAATCTACCATCCACTTACACAGGCTCATCTCACTATTCGTAAACATCTATTTTATTAGAGTCGAAACCCGTCTGCATTTTGGAAACGCAGCTACCAATGCAACCATTAATTTGTAGATCTTGCATGTGGAAATTTAAAATGGAAAAGTAAATCTATCGGTATCAAAATTGCAAAAATATACGTAATGGCAAAAATTGGTCAAATCTTTATTAATATATCTTCGATAATATATGTACAAGGCTATCTTAGTGCAGTTTCCAAACATTGAAAACTGAAGCTTGCCAGTGGAACGTTGCCAACCATTAACTTACGCCAGAAAACCGATAATTTGCATAAAAAAAATCTATCAAAAACTCGTCGGATTATTGCAGACTGACTCAATTATGAACTGACAGAATATAATAACCAATTTGATAACTACAGCTGCGGCAAAAATGTAGAACCGGCGCCGCTTTGTTAATTATGAAATCAACTCCAGATGGTGTGACAATGTGAACTGTCTCGTCCTTGGAGAATTTAGGAGGAGCAAATCTGAGTTTAGAAACAATCGATAATTTACATTCAGTGTTAAGCTTTCTATTGTGTCTCTGGAGATAATTGAACTGATGTTGGTCTGTTTTCTCTTGATGGTCTTCGGAAATTATTTTATAACAAAATAATGACAGCATAAGATACTAATTTTCATAGTCATTTTGAGAGAAAAAATAACAAATATCCATTGGAGAATAAACTACGATTTTTGTAGATAATTAGATTACGTAACTTTGGAAGTCAAAAGCAGTCGAATATTCAGGGCAGTCAAGATTATTAATCTTTGATAATTGACGCTACAGAATCTTCATATTGTCATTGCTTTTTATTATATATATATGGAACTAAAATAATAGTACAATAATCAGCAAGCTAAACAATTTAACCAGTTCAAGAAGACATGCCGCACCAGATGAATATTGTCTTAGTAAATAATAAGAAATGGAGACGATATGTACCATGTATGAATGGTAGTCACAAAGTTTTGATATTTTTGAAAGCTGTTTAAAATTTAAATTAAAAATTTAAAAATATATATATGTATGTATATATGTATATATATATATATATAAATATATATATATATATATATATATATATATATATATATATATGTGTATGTATAAATGTATATATATGTATATATATATGTATATATATATGTATATATATATGTATATATATATGTAAATATATATGTATATATGTATATATGTATATATATATATGTAAATATATATGTATTTATATATGTATGTATATATGTATGTATATATGTATATATATGTGTATGTATGTATATATGTATGTATATATGTATATATATGTGTATGTATATATATATATATATGTATATATGTGTATGTATATATGTATATATATGTATGTATATATGTATATATATGTA
>OZ010571.1:101566889-101589389 GCA_963932145.1 Acanthosepion lycidas
TAAAAAAAGAAAGAACCAAGAACATGTACGTTAACCGAAAATAATCGTCCAGTATACGAGTCCAAGGCCTAAAGGAAAAAAAAACCGATGTCAGTACCCAAAATAACTAAATAAACTGCTCAATACAATGAGTAGAGCAGACCTAGTGAAACCTAGAGAGCTAGACAAATCTACCAATGTTTCACCTAAACGGATCGTCAGGGAGGCCAGCCTTCCCTGACGATCCGCTTAAGTGAAACCTTGGTAGGTTTGTCTAGCTCTCTAGGTTTAACTATTATATATATATATATATATATATATATATAAATCAATCATTATATCCATTGGTATGGTACCATTTGTGAAGCATTTCTTCGAAATATTTTGTATGACATTCCGGAGGTTTTGATGTTTTCAAAAAATCTATGAAAGCGTTTTGAAACAATCAAAAAACTCATAATAGGTTGCTTGAAACAGGGGAATATTCCCGGTGGAATAGAACTGACCAAACGTCTTCTATTATCTTTTTTTTTTTCGCTTCTGATAGCGTTTTTGCATTGGCAAGAAGGAAAACATTTTTTTTTCTATTGACAAGCGCAGGGTACTTTTCAATAAAACATAGATGCGTTACAGGTTTTGTAAGCATAAATGACCACTTCGTGTTTCATTACGATTTAATATCGCTAACTAAATAACACTTCGACGATACCATGACACAGGAAACATTACATCTCTTTTAATGTTGGTTGAGATATTATTTCTGTCAATCCACTGTTTTTCGTCGACCATTGCCGCATGACATCCATTTGTCATTATCTCTTAATGGACAATTATTGAAAATACATCGATTAGTGCGGCTAATTTGTACATCGGTAATTATAAAAAAAATCAGTTTACACTTACACTGGTTAAGCTGAAGAATGTTTTACCGCAATTATCGTATATTGTGTATTTTTAGCGAAATAATCGAAAACGCATTAATCGAACGCGCATTAATCGAGGTATGTCAGTACTCTGAATTTATAGCTTTTTCTACAAACTTATATGCCATTCAGGTAAAATGTATAATGTGTAACTTGAATGTTTAATGCAAAGATCTTTTCTACCTCTTGAAATGAACTAGTGTATAAAAACTAACACTAATTGTAATGGCATTAATTGATGATACAATTGCTCTCAGATCTAACGTTGTTTCTTTCGTAGTTAATGATTCTCTAAATGGTAGTATTCATGACGATGTAATAGACTAGCATATGCGTCTATTATTTCAGTCCCTTTATCCTCCATTATTCTCCATTTGCTCTGCTAAATTTCTTTAGCGGGAATTACTAACCGCCTTCAACCTCCGTGCATGGTCAGACATGCTTATTTTCATCGTTTCACAGAGTATCACGTCTTTATGTTGTCTCTCAAGCTTTACATTTAGAGAGCAACATTTTTTTCTCTGTATTGCTAGCCACCACTGCATGGAATAAATTTTCATTATTTTCATGTTTTATTCCAAAAACTTAAAATTTACCTTTCGCATGCATTAAAAGGTAAATGACTTATTTGTACAGTGAATGCGGGGAATTATAGAGTTAAAATTAAAGCTAAGAACTGTGATTGTTTGTAGTCAGATAAACCAGAGAAATTCGAACTGATGAGGAAAAAAGAATTACGAAGTTATGACTAATTTGGTAATTGTTATTGCTTTTCATTTCAAGATTTTACAGTACTAATTTTAAAATGAATGGTATACGAATCAGCATCTTAGATTAATTAGTTACTTAGCCAGTGACAAAATGGAAAACACAAAGTAACGCCTTTTGTACCAAAATATCAGATTTTATCGAAATCAGATTTTTTGGGGGCGTGGGGGAATGAAAGGCATAACTACAGCTTTTACTTTTGTTATTCGCTTCCACAATTCGAACTTTATCATGGTTCCGTTAGTCTCTATTAACTAAACTTGTGAATCTAATTTTGTTTTCATATTTTTCACTTATTTCCCTACGTTCTTTTCTTCAATTACTCTTATTTTCATCCAATTCTTATGTCATGACGCCGCTTAATTACAACGTAGGCAGTAAGAACGAATATTTTATTGCTATATTAACTACTTCTAAATATTTTGCATTTTTTTCTTTTTAATCTATTCTGTTGAGTCAAACACATGTAAACCTTAATTTTGTGACTGGAAATCATTTATATGAATATTAATAACTGTATTTATATAAAACTGTCAGGTATTAGAATCTACCCAGGTGAATTCTTTGAATGTTGTACCTTATTATACCCAAAAATAAAATATCATATGGCATCTTCTACTCGTTCTTCTTCTTGCCGTGTCTATTCAGGAAGTTAGTGATCATGGCTCTCCACAATTCCATGGTTTTTGTAGCGCTTAATATATTTTGCTTTTTGTTAAAAGCACTAAACACTGATCCACCATCTATTTATTCAAATTTTCAATGTCTCGCTTACAGTCAATCTGTCCTGTGAATATCAAATATTCCAAGCCGTCTTTCCTCAGAATATACTCTATATTTTCGTATGGTTCTTCTGGTTGTTAAGTAGATGTGCCATTATTGTTTTCATTTTTCGTAAAATTTCGTCGTTCCTCACTATGTTAATCTCAGTATCCTTCTGTAGAACCACATTATAAGAATCAGCAGGCCCATGATCACAGATATATTTATAAGAATATTATCATTCTGCTGAATTAGATTTCTACGCCGATAGACGACAGAATTTCGCACATGCACATTATGTTCGAAATGGGAGGTTTACATTATATTTAAACAAACGTAAATATTGTGAAATTAAGAAAGTGTTTATCACGAACGCAAAATGGAATGAAACAAAGGAAAAACTGGATCAGCTTAGAATAAATGAAGTTTATCGTATTTTTTAAATTAAAAATTTGTGACTAATGAAGCATCGTTATAGAAAATGGAACAAAAAAAGCTCATGCATAGAATCAGGTATTGACATTTGTAAGTTCTACAACACAAGATGAGAAAATTCGGCATTTATATTTGACACTCACTGCAAGAGGTGCGGTGGAAAAATGCGATTAAACTACATCTCTAAATGGTTAACAAATGAAGGTGTATGCGGAACGGTTAAAAGATAAAGTTAGGAGATATAAATTATAGGATGTTGTGGAGAACCATGATCTAACACGCCCTGAATGTTCACGTTACATAAAAGAAGTAGAAGTGGTAGTAAGATATTCAGAGATAGACAAAATATTATTATGTTACAGATTCGGGCAAAATCGAAGGAATCTTAAATGCTTTTCACCAAGTCCATATAGAGAGATGAAAGTGCTGACACAGCAATAAAATTAAAGATTTAACAGTGATTAAAAAATGTCAGTGTATCAAAAGATCATAGATTGTTGCCTGCAGAGTCACATTTGCATTTAAACATAAACATAATCATTTCGAAAGTGAAAAGATCATAGATAGCAGCACCATTATTTTGGATATAAAATAAGAATGCATTCCAGTTTTGCGTAAAGCGAAAATAACCGAAGATATGAATAAATAATTTATGTATGAATTTAAAAAAAAAAAAAGACAACAGATGAATCTTGAGAAAAAAAGAGTATCGATAAGAATTATGAAAATATGCGAGCTGATTGGTATTTCTAAACATTCAGAAATAAAAAAAAAGGGTGAATCTTCAGCAGAAGGGGGGGAATAAAAAAAAAGAAATGTACTCTTGGAAACAATCGAGAGACTCCAACAGAAAAGTGAAGAGCTTGAAAGAAAGCTAGATCTTCAACCCATAAATATAAAATGCTTGATATGTGAGACGGAAGCGAATTCGTTACGAAATATAGTGTCAAAATCTTAAGTATAGTCAATCAGTCATGCGCCATGTCTGATACACACTTAGGCAATTATGTATCTTTCATTACGTGACTGACGTGGCATATTTTTTTCCTGCAGTAGGTTGCCAATTCTTTTTGCAGTAGACCAGTTGCTATCCAAGGTATTTACCAATAGCTTGAGAAGAACATTCATACCTTACCCAAGGGTATAAGCACGTAAGTGAATGTAATGGATTTAACTGGAATTCGAACACAGCTTTGCCAATAGTTCAATCGGAGCCGCTAGCCATTACTCCACCAAGCATCCGTAACAAAAGTCTCATCTTCAAATTTATATACTTTTAATTAGAAAAAATAAAAGAAAAAGAATACCACGGGCAGCCACATTGGTATTTACTAAATATATTCTAAATGTTACAATAGACGAAATAATATTCGTTTTAAGATATTTATCTCTCAGAAAATACCAGATGAAAACAGTAGAGTAGATTTTTAATGACGTAGATTGTTTGTTTATCTGCTTATCAACACCGCATGGGTCATTTAATGCCACAATTTAATTTTCTGGGAACATTATAATTATTTTTACAAAAATGTATTAGGTTGGTGCAAAAATAATGACGTAATAATGTCGTTTTTGACGTTAAAAAATACGTCAAAAAACGACATTATTACGTCATTATTTTTGCACCAACCTAATAATATTTGTATTTCTTTTTTAAAATGTGTAGATGGTAATAAATTAAAATAAATTATCGCAGGGTATATATATATATATATATATATATATATATATATATATATATATATATATATATATATATAAAAGTGAACATAGAAGTCAACACTTAGAGGCGACAGTCTGTTTCATGCTATATGCAATCGTCAGGCCTGACGATTGCATGTAACATGAAACAGACTGTCGCCTCTAAGTGTGACTTCTATGTTCACTTTTATATTTACACACGCTCTATCTCTGATATTGAGCCCTTTATCCCATAAATATAGCACACATTAAGACTATATTTCTTCATATATATATATATATATATATATATATATATATATATATATATATATATAGTGCAAAAATGTATTGCTGGTATTATATATTTTAGTTTACATTTAGAAAAGACATTGTTGGTAATGTTTTACTATGAAAATTTATTGCAGCTACATTCATACATTCATAGTATTTTCACATAAGGTTAACTATTTGACCATAGTTTGAACCCTAACATGGTGAGAAGTTGTTCCATGCTCCTCAAAACGTCCTGATTAGATGCCTTTATCATCATTCCCAGAAACGTCGTGATGTTACAAATGGCTGCAAACGATTAATAAAGCATTTGCCAAGGATATATGGAATGGAATATCACCACCAAAATACATGTAGGAATATTAATTCTACTTAATGAAAAGAAAATATTATAATCTTCGCTATTGTCTTAACATTATTATTCAGCATAAATTATTCTCCGAAGTAGTTATAAACTGACTGATACATACCGTAGATGTCTTCAAATACGCGATTATTTATATATATATATATATATATATATATATATATATATATATATATATATATATATATATATATATATGTATATATATATATATATATATATATATATATATATATATATATATATATATATATATATATATATATATATATATATATATATATATATATATATATATATATATATATATATTGCTGGCATGATATATTTTATTTTAATTTTAGAAAAAAGTATTGTTGGTAATTTTTTATTATGAAAATTTGTCCTCAAGGACACATGGCACAGTGGATAAAGGCGTTGGTTAGATCCAGTGACAAACCCAAAGAGTGTGAGTTCAATACCCGGTTAAGGCAGTGGAGAACTTTCAGAGGGAAAATTAGCAAACATGGCACGTGGAACTAGAACAGTCTACCCCAGCGAGCGAAATAAAGGGTTCAGTTCGAAATTCCAACCACCTGAAGAAGGCCGGAGCGTACAACGGCCGAAACGTTGTGACAAATATGGCGACAAAGATTAGGACAATGGTCCGCATAATGTAAATATTGTACATAATACCTCATCTCAGAAATATAGACAGACTCTGAAAATTTGTTGCAGCTATATTCATACATTCATAATGTTTTCACTTCAAAAGGGAAAATCGGACTATTGTCATTGCTGGCTTAATAAAACGACAAAGTACCTGGATATTATTATTCAAACATAAAGTGTACATTGGCAGTATACAAATACGATATATGGTTATGAATCATGGAAATATTAGTGCAGATTCGTAAATGCAGCCATGTAAATGCAACGGTAAGAAAAACCCTAAGCAAGTATGACAAAAATCAAGAGAAAAAGAGATATAGAATAAATGAATAAGGAAATTCTAGGTGAGGGTGTGACAGATAGGAATATGGTGTGATAATGATCGAAGAAGAAATTTGCCAAATTCTTGGTCAGTGGTTAGTTATGACAAAAGAAAAAGAGCATATAAACGTGCATAATAGGTTTTCTAGATAAGACCTGGCAGAGAATACCACAATCTTAGATCTATTACGGCAACACCATCGCCTACAAGTAAATTAACGAATAAACAACCAAACACAAAGAGGAAAACACACATGCACGCATATATATATATATATATATATATATATATATATATATATAAATATATATATACACGTATGTATGTATCATTATAAAACATTTATTGGTCAGTGTTGAATTAGACCAGGAAACAATTCTATTAAAAGTGCTAAATACACATACAAGGAAAATAAAAAGAATACTTGCAGATCTTTTAAATTTCAATTTTACTTGATCAAGCATTTACGCCATTTTCACAATTTATAACGATAAAATTTCGTAGAATTTTCTTGAGTAAATAAGATAAAGTATATATTTAGATAGAAATCAATTACGTAATTGGCTGATTTTCTAATTTCACACACACACACACACACACACACACACATATATATATATATATATATATATGAGGAAATATAGTTTAATCTGTGCTATATATATGGAATAAAATGCTCAGTATCAGAGATAGAGCCTATGTAAATATAAAAGTGAATATTGAAGACAACACTCAGAGGCGACGGACTGTTTCAAGATTGACGCAATGGTGAGGCCTGAGTTCTGACTTCAATGTGCACTTCGATATATATATATATATATATATATATATATATATATATATATATATATATATATATATATATATATATATCGCTCAATATTGTTAGACTATGTGTATAAAACGAGTGAATAGACACGTAAGAGTTTGTATTCAAATTGTTTTTCAATTCCTGTTTTATTTCGTATAGTTAAAATAAGATGAGAAAATATGGAAATTGTTAAAAGATAATAATAGAATGTCTGCAATCAATCACAAGGGAAATTACTTCGTATGGACTGTCCATCTCAAAAATAGCTTAATAAATAGTTCAACAGTTCAGCAAGGAATATATCGGTAAAACTTTACTGATATATTTTTTAGCAGATGTAAGATAAAATATAAATAAATGAAAGAGATTATATACCCAAGAACATTTGCATAAAATGTGTCATTTTAGATTTATGTGTAAGACATGGAGAATGTAGAAATATTTTGAAAACACAAAGAACACTTTATTTTTAAAACACATATGAATGGAAAAATAAATGTATAAATAAATCATATATACGAATTTATAACAGCTAAAATTCAATAGAACTTTCTAGAATAAGTATGATAAATACATAATATATTAAGATATAAAACAAAGTAAGTATGACGATCTAAATGTTATCTCTTTAATAACCTTATCTTAATTATTTTCATAATGTTTTCAAAAATATAGGGAAAACCCTATATTTTTGAAAATATCATATTTACATATAGGGTTATTATTTAAAATATCTATGAATTACTGTTACCGTTTTCTTTCAAATTTATATAATAAAGATTTCAAATTTGGATTGTGCTATTAAATTTACACTCGAGAAAAAAAAAAAACTGGAAATAAATATTATCATTTAAATATTATCATTATAAAGAAATAGTGTAGATTATTTTCAAAATATACGTGTATAGATCAGAAATTAAAGGCACATACCTGGTAAAAACAACATGGAGGTGGTGATCTCGAGACCTACCGTGTGAATGGGATGCCGGCGATCAAACCACACCCAGCATTGTAACTTTCAGTCGAGAGGCAGCAATGAACGAGGTATAATATCCACAGTTGCATCATCGAGGAACAACGCACCGTAGTTCGCTTTCTCTGGATAAAACCTGAGGAAGCCGATTGTCGTATTTTGGCTCAGCATGGTGCACGCATCCGGAATCAAGGACAGGTGTAACTCGTGGGTAAAACGTCTTTAAAGCAGGAAGTTTAACGGACGAAAGCCGATCTGTTCGCCCATCAATATGGCACACAGAAAAATACATTCAGAGGGTAGATACCATGGCTAGAGGAGACTGATTAATCCCGTTAGAACAAGAGGCGGCTATCATGGGCCTCAGCTATGGATCTGCAAATGACATTCTGCATGATGATTTGAGGGCAGTGTAAATTTTGTCGATGATTTTTGGCCAAACAAGTAATTGGTTCAGGCATGGTTTCTTGAGCAAACACAAAACTAGTTTTCGTTAGGGAAAAAAAAAACTCTTTGACGTTACTAGAATTTCATCGCAGTGCAAAGTGATTATGGCGAAAATCGATTTATTCATTTATTCTTCATCAATAGAAATAAATGTGTTATATCGACATTGACATGCTCTTGATTTGCTCTTACAAGTGTTCTTTTTTTTCTCAATGTATTAGAATACTCGAAAGCTAACTTCGTTTTAATAGAAATTATATAAAATATAAAGTCATTTATAAGTTCATTTAATGGCGATTATTGGGATGAGGCCATTTCTTTAGTTCTTTAGTACCTCCGTGGTATCATCTTAATTTCCTCCGTAATACAATTATAACTTGGATGTTCTACTTAAACAAAATTAAGATTCGTTTTAAAAACGTAACTTTTAAAAATATTGTAATTTCGTGGTTAAAATTTTATGAAAGAAAAAAAAAAAAAAAACTATATTCGTTACCCACGAAATTATATATGTTGTATATTTTATGTTTAATATTTTAGCTGTAGATTAATGGATTGCGGCTGCGACTGAGAGCCGATTTTGAATTCCAGTTGAATAAAATTTTAAAATTTACCACGTCTCGTGTTGTCTTGATGTTGATTCGACTTTTCAGTGGTTAGTTTCATATAATTTATCTTTCTAACCTAAACCCAGTGGAACAGAGATAAAACGTAATTTCCAAGATTCATATAACTAATTTTAGACTGAAATCTTTAAATAAATCCAATAACTTTTTATAAAAGATGCAGAAACTACTAAACGTTTAAACCATACTTCTTTTTGAGGTCTCTAATTAGTCGTTTAAAATTTGATGAAATTATTCCAAGCAAATTCGATCTACTGAGGTTTATGTATATGTCTATATTTTTTTAAATGAATTATGTAAACTATTTACATTATTCGAACTATTGTTGTCATCTTTGTTGCCATATTTTTCACAAAGTTTCGGCCGTTGTACGCTCCGGCCTTCTTCAGGTGGTTGGAATGTTGAACTGAACCCTTTATTTCGCTCGCTGGGGTAGACTGTTCTAGTTCCAAATGCCATGTATAATGGATGTCAGTTATCAGTTCTGTTAAGGTACTGGAGAACTTGGAGGGTCCGAATAATGTAAATAGTGAGGTTTATGTGCGTTGCATAATAATGCCAGGCGAACTGTTGTCATTAACTTTTCGCATTTACTGATATGCATATTGCATTGACTTTATTCCTGTCAAACATAACATAACATGGAAAATATGAATCATGTTTAGCATTGTTGCAAGTGATATAAAATACAAAAATTAACGCCGACTGATAAATATATAATTTAATAAAACCAATAGTATTGTCATATAGTGACTATTTTAACATCCAACAGAATGGTCTTCAAATCTTGATGGTATAGGAAAATCTGATCGATTGTCTGAAACAAGGAAATCTTTCAATTCCGGAGCACGTAAATGATAGACAGGAATAGAGTTCCATCTTAATTATTATGGGAATCTAAGAAATCTTTCACTTCTGGAGCAAGTAAATAATACATAATAATCTTGAAGATAAATGTCAATCTTAACGATGGCCTGAATCCAGGAAGTTTTTCAGTTCTTTGCTACGTAAATAATGTCTACGAATCCTGATGATAGACGTAAATCCAAACGATTTTCAAAATCTAGAAATATTTTTATCCTGGAGTACATTGATAATATCAACGAATATTGGTGATAGTGATCAATCTTAAATATTGTCTGATATAAGGATATATTTTAATCCTGAAGTACGTAAGTTATATCTAGAATCGTGATGTTAAATATTAATCATAACGATTGTTCACATCTAGGAACCGATTCATTTCTGAAGTACGTAACTAATATTTAAGAATCCTGTTAATAAATCATAATGTTAACTATTCCCTGAATCTAGAAAATCTTTCAATACGTAGATTATATTTACAAATATTGTTGATCGGAATAACGATTGCATGAAGCCAGAAAAATATTTCAATTTTTGCATACATGACGATTATTTACGAATTTTGATGGTAGAGGTCGGTGTTACGAATTGTTTAATCTAGGAAATCATTCAGTTCTTGAGTACGTGCATGATATGTATGCGATTTGGTGATAGAGGTCTTTCCTCACAATTCTCTAAATTTACAAGTCATTTAATTGTCAAATGCTTAAATAATATATAAGAATTTTGATGATAGTCAACAATATTACAATTCTTGAGTACGTATATAAATATCTAGGAATCTTGATGATCGACGTCCATCTTAATGATTGTCTGAATATAGGAAATCTTTTTTAAATTCTGGAAAATTTAAAAAAATATCTACGGATCTTAATGAAAGAGGTATGCTTTGACGCTTGTTTAAATCTAGGAAATATTTAAAATAAGGAATACGTAAATAATATCTACAGATATTGATAGATGTATCTCAGTACTATTGGCTGTATCACGCAAAACTTTAAATTCTAGAATATGTAAATATTATCGACGGATATTGATGATAGAGGCCGTCATGAATAATCAAGGGTGGTATTCCCTTGTTTTGTTACTCTCCTCTTTGAGAGAGCTATTTCTGTTTAATGGGAGTATAAAAGGACACTATGTGAGAACCTTGTATTCTCAGTCCAATAAGCTTTCTTAAAGCCTACACCTGCGTACTTTTTTCATTATAGGGGTATGTCTGAAAGATTATGTCTGAATTCAGAAAATCATTCAATTTTTCAATACTTAACTAATATCTAGGATACATGGTGATAGAATTCTTATTTAATGCCAGAATTTAGAGAATATTTCAGTTCTGGAGTCGATAATTTATATCTGCCCTTCTTGGTGATAGAGATAAATCTTAACGATTCTCTTAATCTAGGGAATCATTCAAATTCTCACTACGTAACTAATATCTTACATAAACAATTTTTATTTCAAAACATTACAGGCAATAATGTTTTGCGAAGCGTTCTGCCACTCATTCATTATTTACTGCAAAGAAAGAATAATGTGGAATTTGCTCACGAATTTTTTAAATGATGAATAAAGTATAAAACAGTTTATTTTATTGTAATCAGTTGAAAAAATACACGGTGATTTCATCTTTTCAGCTTTTATATTTGGCAGGATATTAATGAAAAATAGCGTTTTTTTTTTTTTTTTGCAAAATTAATTTAATTTTCTGAAAACGCCATTAAAAATAAAACAAATAATCCCCAAATAAAGACAGACAAGAAATTAATGTCTGTTCATTCTTTCATTAAATCTTTGACATTTTAAATTATCCAACGAAAAATTATGACAAGACGTTGATCTAAGTATTATCAAATGTATTTCTCAAAGGATTATCAACAACATAAATGTGATGCATTTAAATTTTTATATCCATATAACGTGAAACAAAACTTATTATAAATAGGTCCCTTTAAGTTTAGAAGTATTACAACAAAAACAGATTCATATAGAGAGCAATGAAACGGAATAATTTTTTATCGAAATAACGAGACACGTAAATCAATTAAAGAACCAAAGATGTAAAAAAAAAAAAAAAACCGTGCAAAAGCCAAATTTTTGTTCACCTTATATATGAGGAAAATAACTCTTTTCCTATAAGCTTATTGTAATCACATAAGTACGCAGGAGTAGGCTTTAAGTAAAATTTATTCAACTGAAAATAAAAGGTTCGTGTATAGTTTCTTTTTGTAGTCCCAGTAGACAGAAATAGCTCTCTTCAAAAAGAGAGTAACAAAACAAGGAAAGACCACTCTTGATTATTCATAACATCTATCACAAATACAATATTTACTTCTTCATTTCTGTCGTGTCCCTGCAGGATATTATCACCTATGGATCGCCACAATTTCATATTCTTTAAAACGCTTAAGTGATAATTTTATGTAATAACTTTAAAGTAATAAGTGTCTACTTCTTATCGCTCCAAGGCGTCTTCTACGTTTACACGATTTTTTTTTTTAGTTTAGTCGATATTTCCGTTTTCTTCTGTTACTTTTAATACATCCCCTCCGTCAAATTCTCCAAGCCGTTTTTCCATATTGTGTCTTTCGGGAATTTTAACTGTTTCATATTGTTTGTACAATGTGTTGTTTTCGTATTATCCTTAAAACATCATCGGTAATGATATGTCACGCCCATGGTATTCTCAGCGAACTCATTGTCTTGTTTGATGCAAGGAAGATGGGCTCACAGTTTCATGGTAGACATTTTTTTCATTAGAAGCTATCTTACATATTTACAAGTGCACCATTCGTCTATACTCGAAACATCACTGCGACATATGGTCTGATGCAACTGTCATATATTTAAAGATACAAGATAAATTACAAAGACGAATCTACATTATTGTTGGCTCTGACCTGATATCTCCATTTTACTTAATTTCCAACCACCGAAATGTAGCCTCCCTATGCCTTTATTATAAATAATTTAACAGTGTATTTTCTTATAAACTCTCCTCTATGAGATCTAGACTATGAATTTAAGGACATTGTTAGATTGGCGGCATGATCTATTTTACTTTCGGTATGGCTACATGCAACTATAACTTTTAAGCTAACAGTTGCGTTTCTCGCATTTTTCGCTTGTGGAAATCTCTTCCAGCTTCATGCTTTCCAATCGAGATTGATCTTTAAAAATTTAAATTCGATTTCACTATCTTCTGTAATCTTAAATTCAGTTATTGTTCTCGCTTATTAAGAATATTTTTCTTATATTCATTCCCACCCAGTATATCCTTGCGTGCTAATGACGTTGTACCCTTACTTGGAGTGAAATTATTAAAAAATAAAAGACCTTTTTTAGAATCATGTTACTGTTGCTTCAATTTCCTTCTCCATTTCATGAAAAAATATCCAGCATTCAATACTATATAAGAATTACATGAATAGGGTTTTCATTACATACAAGTTTAGAAATATTTTGTTTTTTGTTTTTCTAAAAAAATGTAAATGTTGATATATACATTTTGTTTGGAAACATGTGCACTTTTCAAATCATAATTTGACATTTCAGATTTCATCCCAATATGGTTTTAACGACTGAAGAACCTTTATTTTTCTTCATATTGGAGAATATGGTCGATACACAGATTTGGTTCGATAGGGTTTTGCAAATAAATATTCTGATAAAGCTGATACACATCTCAATGCAGTTCATAACCTTGTTGATAAATTTCTAGAAACATCATCTGTGGACATTGTGTAAGGTCAGCAAAGACATCGGACAACAAAACTTGGGACTTTCTGATAGCATGCAGCAGAGTCTAAGAAAATCATTGCGAAAGTTTGCGCAGCAGCCAGATATTGGTCTTGGAACTGATTATAGTCATAGGGCGTTCAGAAAAAATAAACAATCTTCTGATACAAAATTGATAGTGATGTTCAGAAGTAAAATAAAAATAATCCAAACATTTATTGATACTAACAGGCGTCCCTTTAAAAATTGTTTATAATTTTAATTCATAATATCCTCCTTTGTTCTATATTGAAACATGTATTTTAATAAAAATCTAAGTGTATAGTGACTTTGTGATCACCCACTATATATATATATATATATATATATATATATATATATATATATATATATATGTGTGTGTGTGTGTTTATGTGTATAAAGAAATATAGTCTTACGTTGTGGTATATTTATGGGATAATATGCTCAATATCAGAGATAGAGCGTGTGTAAATATAATAGTGAACATAGAAGTCAACATTTAGAGGCGACAGTCTGTTTCATGCTAGATGCAATCGTCTAGCATGAAAAAGACTGTCGCCTCTAAATGTTGACTTCTATGTTTACTATATATATATATATATATATATATATATATATATATATATATATATATATAATATGTGTGTGTAATGTTGATGTGAGTGTGTGTGAACGGATTCCACTTCTCAAATCAATGAAATTTATTTGTATACACTAGAAATCTGGAATTATTTCTCTATTGCTGAACTCTTTAAGACATTTGTGTCATACAAGGAATCTTTTGTTTTGTTTTGTTTTTTACTGAAAATAAACGGCTAATACGAAGTTTATCTTGCAATATTTAATTTTTACTCCGCAAATGAATTGAAATAAATAACGTTAAACAGCTCGCTTCTATTGCCTGTCCATGTGAATTGTGATTCTCATTTTCCCGTAGCGATGATCGAAGCGTCAATTTCGAAGGTTACTAGATAATTCTGAAACAAAATTGAATTTCTCAGTTTAATCTCATACAATACTGCAATATGAACAGTAGAAATAACAGCGAATCAAAGCGATATCAGCAGACAAAGTGTGTCAGCATGGAATATATAGACGATTTTGTTGGCAGCAGCGAGCAATCTCCTTGAGAAAATTGGATTGATAATGTCTAAGTCTTGGAATAAGAGTGTACGTCAAGTTTTCGATGTTTTAATCTCGTATGATACACATGTTAAACTTGCCAGGAAGCGTAGACGGTTACTTTCGCCTTTGATATATCATTTGATGTGCAATCGTGTCATTAATATTTGTAACGTACGGTTAGCACTCAATCGCTGAATACTTTTCATGGCATGGAAATAAATCAGTCATTGAAAACTTGATATTTAGTACTATCCTTTATATCAAAACAAAATGTCATATGTCCTTCAACAAGTAGACAAGAAAAAAAAAAAACAAAAGTATGTTGTATATCGTTATATTTAAAAGGATGAAATATATTGCTATTAACACCTTAGGAATTAGAGTGAATTCGAATATGGATATTGGATTATATTTCATTTGATAATCTAGACACGATATTTACAAAAATTCTGCATGCAAGATACGTAGAATATCCGTAAAGATTGTATCGAATATATGTTAACACTTTTTACGGCGCATTTGAACCATTTTCCTTTAAATTCAAAACTGTATGAAATATCGTCTTCTAAAATGAATATACGGTACAATGTAATTCAAAAAAGCATAATGTTATATGCTAACCAAAAAAAAGAATATAGCTATATTTTAAACATAATTAATGGTATCATGATGATGTATTGTACACACAGAGGACATATAAGAAAAAGTGTGTAATGACAGGAGGGAGTCACTGCAAAGGGGTATTTCTGATATACTATAATATTTCTTGTACATACCCTTTCATGTATGGTAGAACATTTAGACCTGTGGATTAATAAATATTTTTATGAGTTAATTGCTTCCGAATTTCGGTTTGGAATAGACTATTCCAACCGATGTAGCATGAAGAACTTTATAGGAAGGATATATCAAACCGTTCAAGAGTTCGCAAATGCTGAGGGTATCGGACCCTAGGCGGACTACCATTTAGAGAGCTACCTTGACCTAACTTGCAAAATTCCAGTGCAGGAAGACACTTTTCGAAGCTATCAATTTGTCTCTATATTACTTATAATATCAGTATTTTTCATGATCGTTGCGAGGAACAGTCATAGCAGCAGAAAACACTTAGAAATAGATTGAACAATCTCATCAAATATATTAAATATATGCCTTATTTTGCTCTCACATATACACACGCACACAAAGGCACCGAAATGTATATGTATATCTATGCACACACATACATATACATACATATACACACACACACACATATATATATATATATATATATATATATATATATATATATATATATATATATATATATAATCATATGTTGATGATAATGAAATTGTGCTCAAGATAAGAGTAAAAGTTTCGAATATACTCAAATTTGTACACAGCCTATCTTTATAGATCACACAATGCACATCTCACCGTGTAATTAGTCATCACAGCGCGGAGTTAGGAAAAAGAATTCCATTTTCATTCTCTTTTTGTGCAATAATTTCCAACTAAGTTTGTCCCTGTCGGCTCAAATGCAAGCTGTTGGAAACAAACGTATAATTGTCAAGGAAAAGAATTCAGTGTTCGTCAAAGAATCTACGAATACATTACAAAAACGTACGAACGTTTAGTGAGGTTTTGCTTTGTAATTAGACTAAGCTAATTTATTTTTTCTTCTTTTATTTGTCATTTGTATTGTTTGTTTTTGTGCTTCTCTATTTTGCATGAACTTCACTATTTATTTCAATGATCAATATCTACACAGAGAAATGATATATTTGCAATGGTTATATTTCCCATACGAACTGAATTTTCTCATCTATATTTTGCGAAGTTGCTTTCATATCAACATTAGATACAGCTCGTGTTTCATAATAACTTCGTATTTTCTGTTCATAAAATCGTGATAACTGAGAGAGAAATTCATTATCGCACTTTTTTTAATTATGAAGTTTCATGAAATTATTCCTAGTTTAGGTTAGTCACATTGAAAATACTTCATTCTTGTTATCAATTCATTTCCTCTTCAAAAATGTAAAATAGGTGATTCTTTATAGTGGAAGATGAAGATGCTACATGCAAACTCGGATGTTCAGTGGATAACTCAGGATACTCTCTTTTACAAAAAGAATCTACTTTGCAGTGTACTAAATTAAATGTTTCGGTTGTTAATATAAACTAATTATGCTTTATAATTAATATTATAATATTATAGTTAGAATCGTTGTGGGTATAATACCTAAAGTCAGATAACGGTGGGTATATGTGATTGTAATTCCAAATAATTATCCTTTCCCGCTTCAGGTCATGATGTTTCTCAACATTTTCCTTCTCGATTTCATAAACACGATTACTAGACGGACATGCCACATCTATATCCTTGTAATTACCAGAATCTTGTCCCTTCGTATCCTCATGCCTCAAAGGAATTTAGCTTTTACCTTTCTATTGCCTTCTGTAGCCGATGCTTACACCACATTTCTGTGTGTTAATTCTCATGAATAATAATAATAATAAGTAAAGCAAAATACACCGGCTGAAGCTGAAAATACTTTAAAAAGAAAGCAAAGACAAATGCCACGACCAGATACAAAAACAATGGCAAGATAAACCGCTTCATGGCCAATAATCTACCCGTACCAAACAAGCTGACATAGACAAGCCCCATACCCATCAGTGGCTACGTAGTGCAGGGTTGAAAGCTGAAACTGAAGGTTTTATCCTTGCTGCACAGGACCAATGTTTTTTACTAAGAATTATCAAGCACATATACTAAAATATTGTGTTAGACCAAAATACAGGTTCTCTGATAAATATCCAGAAACAGTTGATCATCTTGTATCAGTTTGCACGATATTGGCACCCACTGAGTATAAAACCAAGCATGACAAAGTGGGCCAATATATGCACTGGAAAATATGCAACTTCTACGGGAAGGAAACTGAAAGAAACTGGTATGAACACCGCCCAGACCCGGTTACGGAGATTGGACCTGTTAAAATTCTATGAGACTACAGAATACACACTGAGAAAACAATCAAACCCAACCGCCCAGACATTGGTATTAGAGACCACAAACAAAAAAAGTGCCTCCTTATTAATATGGCAGTCCATGCAGACTGCAATGTATCTTTGAAGATATTCAAAAAGCTGTCAAAATACAAGGACCTTGAAATAGAAATCTAAAAAATGTGGCACATAGGAACATCAACAATCCCTGTTGTAGTTGGAGCCCTAGGATTGGTTGGAAAAGATTCCAGTAAACTAATTGAAGGGATTCCTGGAAGTCCATGCCTAAAAGAGATACAAAATATTGTTCTGACAAGTACAGCCCACATTTTACGAAGAGCTTTATCTATGTAATTTTTGTTTTTGTTTTTTGGCAGTGGAATGTGTCATGATGCCATTTCTAACCTTAGGTGCCTGGGCAGGACCCGGAAAGAATTGTGTAAACGCCAGAAATCAAAGGAAATAAAAAAAAATAAAAATAAAAATGATCAATATTGTTAATTAAATTCATTTTTCTATGGTTGCTTTTCAGTATAATAGCTTAACGGGTCGTTAATTGACATTTAGCGTAAAACTGCGTAGTAAATATATTAAGAATTCTTTCATAAATTATAATTTTACGTAATAAATACTTATTAAGTATCCATAAGACTTCCGAAAGGTTAACTCCGAGGGAAACATAATAAGTATCACTAAATATTTCCTAATGATAGTAGTGTAGAATTGTAGACCCTAAACTAATTATGTTCACTATTTATATTTTGAACATTAATGATATTAGGTTGGTGCAAAAATAATGACGTAATAATGTCGTTTTTTGACGTATGTTTAACGTCAAAAGAACGACATTATTACGTCATTATTTTTGCACCAACCTAATACATTCTGCTAATACTGCCTAATCTATGAGAAGGCATTTTTTGGGTGTAGTCTAGTCTCTTTTGTTAAATATTTATCACTCTATAAACAGTAACATCATATGAAATAGTAAGTTATTGACTTGTAGAAATCGTTCTTACCATTTGTTTAGCACGAGAGCATAATAATAGGCATGAACTTCACTGTTTGTATCAAGTAATATACAGCTCAATCATATCGTGTTAATCATTGTTTAGTGTCAGGTTAATTGTTTTTTGTCAGGCTGTTGGACATCCAGAAAATAAGCCATTTATTATCTTATGATGCTGTTCATATAATCTTCACATTATATTCTATATTTTAATTATTTTTATAAATCACCCCCGTCTCTACATTTGACACTACATACTTCAGCCATTAATATATATTTTGCGTTTAATTCCATTGATATGGATACATTTGACAACATCTCGGATAGAAGATTATGTTAAGAGATGTTTCTTAAAAATTGTTTGGACGATGCCGTTTAACATAGTTTTTAGAATTCTCCTGCTGTTCAATGATTAATAGCGAATGTAACGGAAATGGGAATTTTCAGGCGTCCTCCGCAGAATTTGTGGAAATTTATTTTTCTTGATGATGTCAAGTCTCAATAAATTACACCCGGGCTCATCGTTTCAGTGCTTCGTTTTTATGATGTTTACTTTTACCGACAAATATATTACCTGGTAACAATGTACCTAAAAGTAAAAGACACATAATAAAAGATAAAAAGAGCGATATAATGCATAAATAGAAATTTCTTCCAAGATTTTAAGGATTGCTATATTGATTAATTGAGTAATTTTTACGGTTTATCGATATTTTGTAGGTAATTAAAGAATAACTTTGCCTTAGTATTATATGAATAATATTGCTTTGCGAGTGAATATTATATTAATATTTTTGGTAGATAAAATTATTTTTTCTCGACATATGCATTACTAATTAACCCATAGCTGCATAGGAGAAGAGGTTATTTGCGTGTATGTTAATATAACGAACGCTGGAATTCGAAATTGGCTGTCCGATTTCTCATTTCTAAATTATATCCATTATGAAAGTATTAGTGAGAATGATGTTGAAAACAATTAACCTTTCGACAAATTGTGTCGTTTTTCCTTCGATTCGTTCCTCAACAGGAATTGCATCAGATAGAATCCATGTGAAAATCAAATCTCCAGTCACTCGTGTATATCTGGGAAATGGAATCTACTTCATTAGACTCACCACGCTTTTTTCTTTGTTGCTGTTGTTACTGTAGAACGTATTCATTATACGCTATGGTTTTAATTGTTTTTGAATTCATTTTGTCTTTCTACTAGCTGCGTTGTTAAACAAACTTACAGAGCCTTGGGATCCCCATTTTTAAACTCAAAGCTTGCGAAAGATGAGATAGGTTCATCTTCCCGAAGAACAATTGTGCAGAAAACAAGACGTCGAAATCAGTACGCTGATTCCCGTTTATGCGCACAGGTAGAGATAGATAGATAGATAGATAGATAGATAGATAGATAGATAGATAGATAGATAGACATATGACAAGAAAGAGACATAGATATGAACAGAAATAGATAAAGAGTGAGGGAGAGACAAAGACAGGGAGATAAGAGATTAGAGACAAACATAAGACGAGAAAGAAACATAGATATGAACAAAATTAGATTTAAAGAGAATAAGACATAGACAAACACATGAAGGTTAAAATCATAAAAATGAACAGTATGAGACAGAGATTTAGGAACAGAATGAGAGATAGAAAAACGTTAAGTGGAAGAGACAGAACAGAACGAGATAGATAGATAGATAGATAGATAGATAGATAGATAGATAGATAGATAGATATGCGACGTCATTTGTTTTTGTTTCTTAAAGTGGTCTGGAAAATATGTATTGATTAAAAATCAGGAGAGAAATGTAGTATGATTCAAACAAAAGTTTATGCTAAATACAAGTTAGTCAAAATGGAGTTAAATACTGCTAACATCTCCCGCGGTTTTCAATACATCAGAAAATTAAAAGATGTTAAATGTGTATATAAACATAATGGGATATGCTTTTTTCTTCAGTTAAGAGGGAATATTCCTTCACTATTTAAGTAATATTAAAATGTTCATTTTAAAGCCTTAGAAGCTCAAGATTTTTATCATATTCCAGAAAAAAATAACAGTGACCGAGTCATTTGTCGCTACAGACAAATATTTCATCCGTGTTTTCTGTCTGTAAGCTACTCAAACAGCGAAATCAATGAACACTTATATGATCAGATAAAACTTATTTAAAAGTAGCTTTACTTTGTTTGGAGCACGTCTCCTCGTTCATGGCGATCATGCGTTCGTCTGCAGCGTGTTCATATATGTACGTGTGCGTTTGTGTCTATTCATATTTCCCTATCTGTCTGCTTATCTATCATTATATCTGTTTTCACCATCTCGCAGTCATAGTCTCTATCGCAGACATTCTCCCTTTGTGAACATATCCTCGCCTGTATGCAGAGAGAAGCCAGCTAATGTAATAAGTCACCGGCTACAAATCAATTTTCGAGACATAATTAGTGCCGAGGAAATTTCTACCGAATCTGGTCGTGAGGGCGTGACACATTAAGCGACAGTAGATGCGAAGAATAAATGAAGGAAAGCGAAAAGACCAGGTACGAGAAAGAGGCCGATAAAGATAAATTCTTAGATAGATAGATAGATAGATAGATAGATAGATAGATAGATAGATAGGAAATACAAAATCGTGGATGGAGTGAGGAAGGAGACATTTGTATGAATGTTTAAATCAAAGAGAAAATATGAAATACGAGTAATTGCTAAAATAAATCGATGGCATGAAGAAGAAAAAAAGAAGAAACTGAAGTAAGAAGAAGAATATGAAGAATAAAGGGAAGGAAGAAGAAGAAAGGAAAGTAAGACGAAGAGAAGGAGGAGAAGGAAGAAGAGGAGATACAAGAAGAAGGATAGGGAAGGGATGTAAGAAGATAAAGAATAAGAAAAGGATGAGGGGATGAGGGGGAGAAGAAGAGAAGGAGTAAGATGAAGAAACAGAAGAAAGGGCGTAAGAAAAAAAAATGAACGAATGAAAGAAGATATATAAAAAGATAAAGAATAAAATGTAGCTGAGAAGCATGAAGAATAGGAGGAGTAAGAAGGCGGAGGAGGTAAGAAAATAAAGAATAAGAAGAAGAGAGGGAGAGGGAGGACTAAGGATGGAGAAGGGAACTAGAGGAAAAACGGGAGAAAGGGGGTGTAAGAAGAAGTAGTAGAAATAAGACGATAAAAAAAATAAGCTGAAAAGGAAGAGAGGGAACAAGAAGGAGGAAAAGAAGTAGTAGTAATATAAAAGAAAACGAAGAAGCAGCACAGAGAATATTCCTCATGCACAAACATTGAATAGATAACAGGAAGATAAGTGGAGAATTAAAAAAAAAATAGACATGACAGTGAAGTAAAACCGAGACGTAAAACGGAATTGAGTAGCGAAGACGGCGACGAGATTGACAACAACGGAAACCTATGTACAATCGCCTCGAACGTGAAACCAATTTATGAAAGTGGTGGCCTTCGTAAAGGAATGCTGATGGGCAAGGAG
This sequence comes from Acanthosepion lycidas, assembly GCA_963932145.1. NCBI lineage: Eukaryota > Metazoa > Mollusca > Cephalopoda > Sepiida > Sepiidae > Acanthosepion > Acanthosepion lycidas. Next base: position 101,589,167 of record OZ010571.1, read on the forward strand.
GCAAGAAGTAGGGCGGAGGAACGAATATGTAAATCAATAGTCTAATATAGGATCAACAAGAAGCAGAAAGATTGTCACGAACGCTGGTTATAGATCAGTCTAGGAAAATGCTCTCTTTGTCAAACCTTTCTATTTGTGTATTACCGGTTTCTTTGTGTTGCGTTTCGTATATGGATACCTGTCTGGAGAATTTTCATGCATATTTATATACTTCTGTGTTTAT
>OZ010571.1:101591889-101616889 GCA_963932145.1 Acanthosepion lycidas
ATATATATATAAATATATATTTATATATATATATATATATAATATATTATAATAATATTTTTTGTTTAAAAATATGATTCCTTCGCTACATAAGAGTTCTCATGTTTCAAAAACGTGAGCCGAAATCATCCTAATAATTAATAAAATTAAGTTGGATTGAGGTGTTTAGTCACGTTTCATCTTCAAGCGAAATTTTAGGAATAAGCTATCTCTCTCTCGGTTTACGTGTATTTTTTCAGAATTTGTTATTGTGGGAGTGGCTATACTATTTTCATTCTTTAAATGGATACCCTACCCAACCTTAGCAAAACCTCTCAGAGGATGATGAATCTACTGATAAGAATTAACTCCCTGACCACTTAAAGAATGAAAATAGTATAGCCACTCCCACAATAACAAATTCTGAAAAAATACACGTAAACCGAGAGATAGCTTATTCCTAAAATTTCGCTTGAAGATGAAACGTGACTAAACACCTCAATCCAACTTAATTTTATTAATTATTAGGATGATTTCGGCTCACGTTTTTGAAACATGAGAACTCTTATGTAGCGAAGGAATCATATTTTTAAACAAAAAATATTATTATAATATAAGCTCTACTTCTGTATGGAGCACTGTTTTTTAAAAATAAAAACAAAAATACTAAGGAACCCCGGATTATGCACCCAACGTGTTCTTTTCTATTTTCTGCATACCTGCACAAGGATACATATATATATATATACATATATATACATATATATATATATATATATATATATATATATATATATATATATATATATAAATATATATTTATATATATATATATATATATATATATATACATATATATACATATATATATACATACATATACATATATATATACATATATACATATATATATATACATATATATATACATATATATATATATACATATATATATACATATATATATACATATATATATATATATACATATATATATACATATATATATACATATATATATATATACATATATATATATATACATATATATATATATACATATATATATACATATATATATATATACATATATATATATACATATATATATATACATATATATATACATATATATATATACATATATATATACATATATATATATAAATATATATACATATATATATATATACATATATATATACATATATATATATATACATATATATATACATATATATATACATATATATATACAAATATATATACATATATATATATACATATATATATACATATATATATATATACATATATATATACATATATATATATACATATATATATATACATATATATATACATATATATATACATATATATATATACATATATATATACATATATATATACATATATATATACATATATATATATATACATATATATATACATATATATATATATATATATATATATATACATATATATATATATATACATATATATATATATATACATATATATATATATATATACATATATATATATATATATATATGCATATATATATATATATATATATATATATATATATACATATATATATATATATGGCCTTAATCTAATATCAGTTTAATCTGCATAATAATTTCAGATTGAAGTTTTTATAATAAATCCAATGTAACAATACAATTTCACACGCATCCTTAAGAGATAATTCGATAAATTATTTTTTTCGTTAAGGCCACTTAATTACCTGTGTTTTAAGGAATTTCGTCTCTAAATAATACTTGAGCCAACTTAATTGTCATAGTTTTCAGGATTGCAGTCCCAGCCAGCGTTTGAATTGTCAAACCAAATATTTGGTCAATGATTTTATATAATCCTAAATATAGCATCCTTTAAACAAACTGACCATCCATCCCGATTTTTGGGTGGTCTTCTTTTCCGTACGGATAAGGAGGTGGAGCCCTAGCCATTATCCATATAATCAAAGAGAGGCAGGAAGTCGGGCGTGAGTAGGTCCAGGAAGCGAAGCCAAGAGTCGCATGGGTGCTCAGGGAATGTATGGGTCATTTTCCTTGGCTGGATTGTATTGAGATAGGACTCTACTTCTCGAAGCTGAAGATAGAATAGACAGATAAATGAGATATCGTATATTTGCTACTTCCCAACTAGTCAGTTGGAATACATATGCGGTTGTTATTTGTCAAATTCGATCACGGCCGATGAGACAGACTTGTAGACATAGCGCGTCGGGCATATATGCAGATAGAGCCGACCTTGGAAGTCACCATAGGTTGTTCTTTGAACAACATGCGGAATACATCCTTATATTTGGTCGTTGCAACAAGGATAGACCCGGAGCTGTCGCGGAAATAAGAAAAAAAAAATGAATAACAGAAGAAAAAGGAAAGAAGAAGGAAACACATCTTGGAAGTAGAGAAAGAAAAAGATGAAAAAGAACTTTAAAACAAAAAGAAAAATAAAACGTTGGAAAAATAAGAAAAAGAGAGGAACGATTGAAAAAGGTAAAAGCTTTATAACCCCACCCTATCCGCTTCGCGTGATCTAGCCGGGCGTGATTTTCTCTCATTTTCCCCAGTGACGTTTGGTTTTAATTTTATTGTTTCAATTGTATTTTTTTTATCGATAGTATATATATATATATATATATATATATATATATATATATATATATATATATATATATATCATTCGTAAATCATACCGTCTACCGACAGAAAATAATTAGACTTATTACAGAATTTAAAACAATGAAAACATACTACATGATATATATATAATAAAACACTAAAAGTATATAACATGATTTATAAAATAAAACACTAAAAACATAAACAATGATTTATTAAAAAAAAACATATATATGGATAGATTATAAATCTCTAAAAGGGTGTCAGGTAGTTCCCGGATTCCTATATTCTCAGGAAAGTATTCAGAAAATTAGCATTGCATAAAAGCACCGAAAAAGAATGTCAGATTTCATACTCTAACGCCAGCAGAAATTATCAACTTAGGTTATGCTTATTCTGATGGCACTGTCTACAAAAATTCCAAGACGACAATTCTGACGCTTGCTGTACCGGTGTCTTGCAACAGCTAACTACCCAATACACAGAATACATAAGCTCAACTGATGCTGCCAGAGAATCAGAATTAGATAAGGCGGGAGAGAAAAGTTGTTCTCTTAACTGGGTTATAGAGTGCTAAATTAGCATTTTAGGTCGCTGTAGAGAGAGACAGACGGAGAAGCCATCCAAACACATCCATGGGATTATTATACAGATACGATTAAATATATATTCAATAGGACTGATACAGCCAGGGAAACACCGACGACATTTGCAGAGGCATTTGCTGTGGCTCAAAGGCGTCATAGACTGAGAGACTGGAGTCTTTCCAAAGCCACGTGCATATGATGCGATGTCCCGATAAGGAATGCGTGTAACTATCTCATTGCAAGCGGACAGAGGGGCCGTTGACTATCAGTTAGATAAATTAAATTATATTATGAGTTTGAGATGTATTTTAACATCGACATTTCTTATATTCTTGTATTAATATTGTTAATAAGATTTTTAGATTTTATAAGTATTTTATTTTTGTTGATGCGTTTATTTTGCAACTCATGAATACGTTGCAAGATATATAAATATGAAATATATTTTCGATTTTAATAAATCTTTGCGAGTAAGTATTACCCTCACATATATTTTTTAAATAACAAATATTTATCCAGAAACATATTCGATTAGTTATCGGATGAAATGGTTAACGGATAGATGGCGGATGATAGGGATTTTTTTCCTAAGAGTATTTGAACATGAGTTTTCTGATTACTCAATTCCAGCCGCTATTCATTTGGTCAGCCTTATATCCATTTGTTATTTTGAAGAGGATGAATCTAAAATAAGTCTCAGGTTCAATCCGGAAAACATTTAATCCTCATATAAGTGGTTATATTGCATCGATTATTTTAATCTATATTAATTGATGTAATGCAATGGAAGGAAAGATATAAATATTGAAATGAAACTGTTTCTTATTTTATTCTATAAAATAAATAGAAAATATAGTATTTGTTTTAATCAAGATGTCGATCCAAGGCTCCGGCATTTTAACAAACTGCCTGTGATACTTTCGTCAAATATGAATATATCAATTTACGAGATCGTCTGAAAAAATTATATGATAACTATGAAGGCGTAAAGTAAGAGCTATAAAACATTTCATGTAATGATATTAACACTTTTATTAATAATTACATTGTTTCTTACTGAAATATGACTATAAGTGTTTGAAAATACTTCACAATTAACTAATCGCGATTTCTCTTGAAAAATGGACAAGATTTCCATCAAGGTACTATCAATTGTTTTACCCACACGGGCATTTATGCTGACACGGTTGCTGCGTTAGGGGATGAGGCTTCTACAGTACAAAAGGGGACGGCTGAATTTAGGAGGCGAAATGTGAGACTTCAAGATCACGAATACTCTGGATGTCCTGCAACTGGAACCACCGAGGACAAAAAATGATCCTGTTCACTACATGGTGATGGATGACAGGTGATTTATTATAAATCAAATAGCCAATGCTATTAACATATCCTGTGAGGGTGTTAGAATATTCCGAACAATGAACTTACGATGACGAAGGTTTCTGATCGGAGAGTGACAAGTCTTCTCTAACCTGGCCAAATGTGCACAAGGCTGAACACATCACCGGAAAACCTAACATTCATTGAGGCGGATCCAATTGCTTTCCATGAACATTTCCTAACCCAGGATGAATGTTGGATTTAACACTTTGAGCCAAAGATAATCCATGCAGTTTATCATCAGTGCGAAAGCCAGCAGCTGAGTATAAGTGGGGAAGAGAGTCTTGAAGATAAGCCAAGGTGAGGATGTTCAGCAACTGACACCACCGAGGGAAACATTGACTGTTTTCACCACATGGTGATGGATGACAGGTGACTATAAATCAAATAGCCAATGCTATTACCATATCCCTTGAGAGAGTTAAGAATATTCTGCACGCCGAACAACGCATAACAAATGTTTCACTTTCTGCCTCATCATCTGACCGTTAATCAAAACCGTGAGAGACTGATCAAATCACGGGAAAATATGACATTGTTTGAGGCAGATCCAGCTGGTTTCCTTTTCTGTTTCCTAACCCCTGATGAGTGTGGGTTCATTACAAGAGAAAATTCATGCAGTGAAAGCACCCATCTCCAGCTGCTCCAAAGAAAGCCAAGACTGTTTCCCTTGCAGGCAATGCGATGGTCTCAATTTTGGGAATGCAAAATCCATTTTGCTTAATGACTATTTCAAAGGGTTCACCCCATCAATTGAAAGTAATTTGCCAACTGGCTGAGACAGTTGAGAATTGGTATAAAAACGAAACACATAGTCCAACTGCTAAATGTTTATTTCTTACATCGGGACAATGCTCAAGCATACAAATCCTTCGTTTCAATGGCTACTGTTCGACACTGTGGCTTTAAACTGATTGATCACCGTGCTTACTCTCTTCATTTCGCCCCGCCTTATCATTTCTTCCCCAGCATGAAAATATTTGGCTGGGAATGAGTATTGCAGTCATGATGATGTCATATCTGTTGTTAATATTTTTCTCCTAAATGATGAATGCACTTCTTTCAACAGATGTAAATTTAAGTGGAAAAAACAAGACAATTATTAAGACAAATCGGGAATTTATTGCATACAATGATTAGCATCACTAGTTCATAAAGAGTGTATAAACTTTTAGCCAAACATCTTAAGTAATTTGTTAGCATATTTATAAAAAAATATATAAATTTTGCGAAGTACGATATACGCCATTTAATGAAATTGGCACACATATGTATATCTTGTGGAGTCAGTCTACCTGGATTTTAGGAGGAAAAATAAAATCCGAGAGTCTTGCTCACAAATACAGTACAATTTTTAAACAACGCGTAGAAATGATCTTCGCAGTAAAGGAAGAAGACAAAGCTAAATATGATAGACAATAGTTCGAAATGATTTCTCGCAAGTGAGTCTGCAAAGTTATCAAGTGTTTTTGTTACAATGTGGAAATCAATCGGTATGGCACGCCAATATGTATACGTGTGTGTGTGTGTGCGTGTGTGTGTGTGTGTGAAACACACGCTGATGAAACATTTGTGTGACTGACTGATTACGTGTGATAGCAAAAATTTTAAAACACTGTGAACAAAGAGACAGGCAGCCCGATATAACTTCTTCGTAGGGCTGTATGTACAAACATCATCGCTGACTCATTCGTGTTCATACATAGCGTCTAAACATTTTATCGAGGCTGGCCTGTTACGCTGACTGTCTTTTGCCAAATGTCATTCACTGGCGGTGTCTTTGCAGATCAGGTTGCTGACTGTGTTGAGATGTGTTTTATTGCTGTTTGACAGAGGGTGCTTTGTTCAGGAATCCTGTCTGAGTTTTGAGCGGGAATATTCTAGGTAAACCGATCCCTGACTCATTTCTGGGTCATTTAAATTTCAACCGCGCTTACGTAATAGAGAGCATATCACGTGACTTGTCATATCTACTCAGTTTCCAGAAACGTGTCTGTACAGAATTGTAAAAAATGTTTTCCTATCTATCTTATCTAATCTAATCTAATCTATCTAATCTAATCTACCGATTCTAATCTAATCTATCTAATCTATCTAATCTAATCTATCTAATCTATCTAATCTAATCTATTTAATCTATCTAATCTAATCTATCTTATCTTATCTATCTAATCTATCTTATCTTATCTATCTTATCTATCGTATCTTATCTATCTTATCTTATCGTATCTTATCTATCTTCTCTTATCTATCTTATCTATGTGTCTGTGTGATCGCACATTCGTGAGTCTGAGAGTGTGACTCTTCGTGTCTTCTTTTCTATATAAGCTTCACACTTGAACGAAAAGTGCCACTTATCAGATTATTTTAGAGAAAACTCACAAGATATCCAGGGGTGTGATAATGGCGATGTGACGTTGATTCGAAAGCCATTCGAGGTCGCCAGAGCTCATTAAATCCTAACTATAGTCAAGTTAGTCAATTTGGAGCAAAATCTACTGACATATTTGGATAGCTATGAAATGTAATATTATGTATGATCTGAACAGATTTATCGCTAAGATCATATTCGACCTTCGATGACACGGGTAATCATTTCAGCTAGGATATATTTTGTGATCATTATTGCAGCCTATTATATAATTGTGTGTAAAATGTTACATATTTGAAACTTATAATGAGGAATAGAAGCATTTGCCATCAATGATTGTGGTCAGCAGTGGTCAAATTTACTTTTATGTGGGGAAAAAAAAAACTTTCTTAAAGCCTAAAAGCTCTACATTTTCTATATTTTGAAAACACTGTGCAGCTATAAAAATGATTTTCAGTTTGCTTTTATATTTTCTTGTTTAAAATCTTTTGTGATTTTCCATGGAAAAATTGTGCTGCCTACATCACAAAACTCATATAAAAATTAGTATACCACTTCATATTTGCTGTTTTCATACATGAAAAAAGATTTTTCAGGTAAGTTTAATTTCTGCCAATGTTCACGATGCTAATTTTTACAGCTGTTCTCCAGAAACAAAAGCTACAGAGTAGATATAAATCAATAACATTCAATATTTGTGCAATAGCATTTTTGCTTTATTTATAAACAATGACAGTCATAAAATCTGCTATTTAGATATGTTAAACATTAATATGAAACTAGTGACCAATTCTTTATTGCCCTACGAGAACAAAAGATTAATCCAGATAGAATTTTATTTTTTAAAGATGCCTGAATTATATATAGAGTAATTTTGGAGAAGACAGTGAAGGAACACGAAAATGAATGCGTGCCTGATCAAAAAAAAAAAATGGAAGGATCAAACAGGTTGACATTTCCGAACAGTGACAAACAACACAACAAATTATCACCAACTGTTTGGCAAGAACTATTTAAGCAATATTTATTCTTAAATTGCGTAAGAGACTGACGCATAGTGATGTCTGGCGGTCGATTAGTTGCAATAATAAACACCTGATAGAAGATTAAATTCAGAAATTGATCTAGGTTTGTAATTTCCAGCTTGACCGAATGTAAAAAACGGTAGCAATTGCTCTACTAACATACTATTCTTGATCAAAAGAGTGATACATACAACTAAATCTTAAGTAGACGTATCACATGCTTTCGAAAGTTCAGCTGAACAATACATAAAACACCGTTTTAAGCTCATCTGATCTCCTAAAATAGTTTGTGTTGTCTGGTGATTCTTTTCAACTAAAAGGTTCGATTATTGTGTTCATTAAAGATCGACTCTCTAAATATTGTCTAAAAGTATTCATCAATTTATCCTACATATCGAAGTAATTACCCTAAGCTGTATGAAGATAAGTGAATATGTTCGTTACGAGGTTCACCATATCTGCACAGGTTTGAGCGGCACAAGTTACCAGTCATAAAAACAGGATTAAAATATTTCAAAACCTCACTATCGCTCCAGCTAATTTCCCGTTTTTCACAGACACATCTTCGTCAGTGTCAGTTGTTTAGTCGAATACCGGAATCTCGTACACGTGATGGTTTCCATCAGCAGAAGCACTAATATGCTTTTATCAAGAAATATTCTTTCAGTAATACACACATACATACTTACATATCTATATCTATCTATCTATCTATATATATATATATATATATATATATATATATATAAATGGCTCAGTAAAATCCAGAGTTGCTTAACATGGACATAAGACCTGCAGGTGTTTCGCACACATTTAGACAGATGGAACATGTGGTTGAGCTATTTTTCTCGACTGGTTGAAGATCTATTACCACATGATTCCACCAAGGCATGCTTTACTTCATGGGACAAAGCCACGATGACAGGTAAGGCTATCAGTGGTGGGGTGAGCAGCATGCTGTAAATTTTCTTTAATATTTGCAAGCATTGTAAACCGATGTACCAGTCGGTCTCGCTCAAATCTTAGTATAGAAGAGACATGCGCTATCTACTTCGATCTGACACTTTGTTTTCCCAGGTAATAAAAAGGGGATGCTTCATATTGATTTTGAAGTCTTCTATCGTATATATATATATATATATATATATATATTTTCTTCCACAGACAGACATTTGGTTGTATCATCGCTCACAGTGTAGCTAGATATCCTCAAGCCAGGATCGAAATCAGTAAGGAAGGTGAATTTTTAAGTATTTATTTTTTGAATAAACACGACAGTGTCTCAGACGGCTAGATTCATATTAGTGCTTCTTTATAATCAACAGTAGCAGTCACTTTTTACAAATTCGTGCTTTCCTTCTAAAGTGCTCGACGGAATTTTATTTTTTTCAGAGTCCTATCTAACTAATATATATATATATATATATATATATATATATATATATATATATATATATATATATATAATTTACATTCGGACTATTGTCCTCATCCATGTCGCCATATTTATTACCACGTTTCGACCGGTGTTCTCTCTGGCCTTCTTCTTGGTTGTAATGTCGGACTGAACCTTTATTTCGCTCACTGGAGTAGACTGTTCTAGTTCCATGTTTTAACAGATATCAGTTATCAGTTATCTCCTGTTAATTTCCCTCTGAATTTTCTCCACTGCTTTAACCGGGTATTGAACACAGACCTTTTTTTGTTCCTTTAAGTGTGCAATATGTCCTTCAGGGCATCTGTGTATGAATTTCTAGGTATTATAAACCTAATGTATCAGCAGCCATTTTTACCAGTGCTCATATTGCAATTTTTGCTCTTATCATTTCACGTTTTTTCCAGAGCTCATATTGCAACATTTGTTATTATTGCTTTTATCTGGCACTCCTTAATTCTGGATTACATATTGTATTCATTTCTATGCTTGGACGGCTCAAGAGATATTTGTGGCGTAGCATGTGAGCTATTAACGAATTTCCCAATGGTTTTCCTTGTCTATGATTTCAACCTGATCCCACAGAGGGCGGTGATCTCCCTTCTCTCTCCATATGTGGTCAGCCACACCTGATTTTTCCACTTCCTCTCGTTCTACAGCTTTCTGGTGTTCTTAAAGCCTTACCTTAATGGGGCGGCCTGTCTATCCTTTATATTTCTTTCCGCAGCTGCACGGGATAGCGTACATACAGTCTTTAGTCATGTTCTCCACCATGGGTGGTCTTACTCGGGAGAGATATCTGCGAAGTGTCGTCAAGCTTTTGAAGGTTGTCCTGATGTTATTTTGACCGGAGATCCTTTGTATTTTTTCAGATAACGCCTTCATATAAGGCAGGCAGACTGTTTCCTTGGTGTTTTTGTCCTCCTCTTGTATCCGCCTATCCCAGTTTTTGGGGGCTGCTGCCATGTACCCAGGGTAGTGTTTACGTTTTAGTGTACTACTTATACTGACCAATTATTTATCTAATATATCTAGGTTGCCAATTATGACTTTTGCTCGGTGTTACGAGCAGCGGACGGTCCCTTTCTTTACGCCATATGGATGGTGGGAGTTGGAATTGAGGTATTGTACGGTGAATGACGGTTTACTATAAATAAATATATTTACTAATTCTACTATAAATATGTAGTATTGGTAACATTTTAATAAAAATAGATATAACTGATATTTTTAATCAGAAAGTATTTTTATATTTTCATAGTTTTTATTTTTATTTAGAGGTTTATTATTCGCCTATAGGAGGAATCCTAAATGGTGCTACCACCCAGACCTGTGGTAGACCTAGGAACAACAGTAATTATGATGTGGTTCCACGTTACTTAAAGCCTTCAATCTCCAGGTCAGCCAGATGTTCCTTACCCAATTCTGTGTGTGTGTGTGTGTGTATATATATATATATATATATATATATATATATATATATATAAATAGCTTCGACGTAGAAATTTTTAAATGTATGGATAGTGTGAGCGGCATGTTTCTATGTGATATGACAAAGTGATTAAACGCTTTATCTGTCTGTATATAAAATGTGTTCTATGCACATGATACGTGTGAAGGCATTAAGTGTTTGTCGGGAAAAATCAAACAAACAACCGTTGCAGATTTCAGCCCACAACTTTGAGAGATCGCTAGCTATGTAGCTCTCAAGATAGATATACGGATAGATAGATAGAGGGAGAGAAAGACAAAGACAGAGATTGTTTTCTATGAAGACTCTTAGCATGTAATATCCACTAGCATAATGTTCGCATGGAAGATTAAAATGAACGTAGATTGTGGATTCCTATGATAAACTGGTGTATATTTATACATCCTCTATCGAAAATATTGAATTATTTAACTCAAAATAAGGCAAAGTTAACTATTCAAACATGCATACGCGCACGGGCGTGCAAGGCCAAACACTCGTGTGTATATATATATATATATATATATATATATATATATATATATATATATATATATATATATATATATATATATATATATATATATATATATATATATATATATATATATATATATATATATATATATATATATATATATATAGTTGTGTGTTTGTATGTATTTTTGTGAGTATAACATACATCTATCAGTGTGTTCAATTATATATTATACTTTTAAATCGATTAGGAGATTGCCTTTCATCGAGTAAATACCAATATGCAGGAAATGTTGATCACAGAGCGGCATAGGAGTACATTTCATCCATTAGAAATACCGTTCCCTTCTCTGAATCCACTGAATGCATCAATCAATTAGAGGCTAACAAATTCATACATGTATGAAAGGACACCAATACGGAATAATTTCTGATCCCATAAGCAGGAGATTACTATTTCCTTAGACTATGTGTTACTCATTTGCAGGTGTGAAGATATAATCACTTATGATTTAAGCATCCCATAACACATCCCAAATTAATAATCTAATAAAAGACAGCAATCCTGTTTTCCCTGCCGATAATTTTCTAAAAGAGATGGGTATATGATGACGACTTAGGCATTCATTCTTTAGATAAAAATAATAGTGAACAAAAATCAGCATTCTCTTTAAAGTGTTTCAAGAAATACGACTCACGTTAAACCTTTCCAAATGAGAAGAAATGATCTGAAATTAGAATAAAAGCAACAATAATGTGCTGTACAATCCAAATTTTTTTAGGAAAACCCTGGTAATTTTAAAAAATTACCTAAAACGTAGTTTATTTGTAATTTAAATAAGAAAAACTATTATAAATTGTTAAACAAGTGTGACGGAAATTTTTATTAGAAATTTTATTGACAAAAAGAAAAAAAGTATTTTATGATTAAATTTTTCTTTCGTTAAAATATTCACTTTTAGCCTCGTTTGGCATTCGTTGCAAACGAGGCTAAAAGTATAAGTTTGATATTTGTTTCCATTTTTTTTTTCATTTTTTTCACTCTTCTGTCAAATTCATCCCATGCTAATACAGCGGTGGGGTGACTTTAAATTTTTTAACTTTAGAGCATATCCGGAACCCATCATAAATATTAACGATGTCGATTTACTCAGTAGAAAAAGCTTCAAATAACTCTTTGTTTACTCATTTTAAAAATCTTGTGAACTGACACTACTCAAATATAAAAACTGTTACAATTAAAATAAACGACATCACTTGCGGATTTGAACAGCAACAACAAATGATCACCCTGAGAAATTGAGGACATCACCAAGATATACACATTATACATTATATAAAATTAAAGGCTATTTAACGATCCAGAACAGTTACTGGAATTTTGAAACCTATTTTCCAGAAAAAAAAAAAAAACTTTTAGAAGAAAAAAAAAATTTAAATGTTCGGTCAAAGGAAAGAGTTTCAAGTTACTTCCATGACTCGTTTCAGGTTATTTTTCTGTTTGCCAAAAGTCAACCAATAAATTAATCGAGATGCTCTCAAGGTAGAGTTACAGTTTAAATGAAAGAAGCATTAGGTGTGAGATATGTGCCGTTGAAGTGGAAGATTTTCGAGACTGTGTAGCTAAAAACGGATAGATTGACCCTAAACTTGAAGTTATTTGTAATATGTTTCAGCATACACCGACACGGCTTTATGTTCATGAAAATAGCATTTTGGTGGAAAAGAAACTGTCTGCGAGGAATTTCCTTCTTCCATTTGTCACACTCAGGACCATTCTACACCCTTAAAGTGGCATAGCATATAGGCTTATTCCAAATAATGGTAATAAAATTTTTTAGAGATATGGCACAAAATAGAACATACCAACAAATAACTGCTAACGACATACACAACAGATACTTATGCGTAATAATGTTACTATAACATGTAACTGAATAAATTATTATTTCACATCGAAATATATGCTGTTTGATAATATTTAACCTTCACTAGTCTCGTGATTTTCTAAACTATTAGTTTCAAATTTCGCATTTCTTGCAGTAGTGTGTTTATTGCTTTATTTTCTTTACTGATATGCTTTCCACGTTCTTAACGTTACGAGTGTTACGTTATGCACAATACTGCCATATCTCTTACATTTTTCTAAAAGGCTGTATATCATTTGGGCGCCTCTGTGCAGAATACCTGCTTTCTTTGGTACGTGTGTAGACAAAAGCTTTGTTTTCTTCACACGTTAATAACTGCATATCTCTCGACAAGTATACTCAGATAGACAGACACACATAAACACATCGAGAGAGAGAGAGATAGAGAGAGATGGCTAAAGAAAAACAGATGAGATGAGATGAGATGAGATGAAACAGAGAATATTTTGCGTGAAGAGTTATAACGGGTTTCTGCAAAGACAAACATGTTTGTAAACAAACTTGCAAAACGGATAAACAAACAAATATAAAAATGAAAGCAGTAAATGCTATTAGCATTTTTACCGTATTTTTTTTCTTTTGCTTTCTTTTCTGCTGTTGGCGTTTGTTTATATTGCCTTTTATGCAAGGAAACAAAACTGTATTTCTCAAATGTCTACGACTGTGCCATTTCAAGCGTCAGTTCCTATAGGAGGCATTTTCTCTGCTACTTCATGGAATCATACGTGTCCAGTATCGAGAAAATTCTGAAGAGGTTCATTGAGTGTATTTCTTCGTAGTTTTTATTTTTATAAATATTTTTTTAATGTTTTTATTAAGCATTATCTTTTCCCGTTTCATTTTCTCGGTTCTATTTCTGATGCATTCCTGTTGTATTGTTTAGCTTCCTTCTTTTCTTCTTTCATTCTTTATTTATTTGTTATGTGTTTTCACTTCGTTTTGTTAATTTATGCATCATCTTCTTGACATTCTACATTTCGTTCTTTCGTTCTTACGAATCTCGTCTTTGAATCTCTTTCAAAAACCTTTTATTTCTTTCCTTTCTTACCTCACAAAGTCTACATGTACATTATTATTTATCAATTATTTTCCCATTATTTAATTTCTAGAATTTTCTGAGGTCTTTCATAGTTCTTAATATAATTCTGCATTTATTTACATTTAATCTTTTCTTGTGAATTTACAACAGTTAATATCAAACATGCAAAATCGTATTGAAAATTACATTCAGAATATAATTAAATAGTCAAGCATGAGAAATTGTGTAGTCTATCATAGGAGGAGCAAGAATCTACAAGACCAAAACAATTAGGAGGTGTAGTCAACAAAATCCTGTTTACAAAATGGACAAAACCAATTTCTGAATCATAAGAAATGGTCCATGAATTATATGCTGCCCGATGCAGGAGCATAATATAAGAAAAGATACATGAATACCATTTCGGATGAAATCATCTTTAAATAATTCTTACTATCTGTCTGTCTATTTCTCTCTCTCTCTCTCTCTCTCTATATATATATATATATATATATATATATATATATATATATATATACATACATATATATATATATATATATATATATATATATATATATATATATATTATAATTAAAAGAAAGAACAGTAAGACATATAATCCGGTGTTTTTATTCTTATTGATATTTTTATTTTTATAAGATAGTGCTCAATGTAAATTTACAGTGAATAAATATTATAAATTAATTGATTTAAAATATGGTTTCTTCGGCAAACAGGAATTACCATGTTTCAAATACCTAAGTAAGTACGCTTAATTTTTTATTTAAACAAGAAAATACGGAAAAAATAAATTTTGCAATTTCTCTGAAGAACATTCCTAATACCAACAAAAATAACTATTTCGTTATATTAATGCAAAATACAGAGGAGCTCATACGAAGGATTACATTTTCCTTCAACGGATGACTTGCAAAACAAAAATGAGGTTTACGGTTTTTACAGTAAAACAGAAGCACCGTTTATTAATTGTTTGTCTGGTTTTGAAAATGACCTTTTGGAAATAATAAATAACATAAATTTCCATGAAAAAAAATGCTACTTCCAAAAACGCCTGGATAAAATAGCAAAAGATATTAACCCAACAGATAAAATTTTAGTGAAATCCGACGAAACAGGAAACTTCAATAAAATAACGACAAAGAACTACAATGATCTAATTAATAAGAATTTACATAAGAACAATAAAAATACAAATAATCATTACTTCAAAATGGTGGATAATATTAATACTATCAGTAAAAAAAGATTAGGGATAGAGTAGGTAATCTTACTGAAAAAAGAATGATTTACAACGTTAAATGACCACAAACCAGATTTCGAAGCAAATCCGACTACAAGAATAATAAAAACAAGACCTGAGGTCGTTAAAAAAAATTAAAATTATCCTAGAAAGGGTTAATCAAAAAAATGAAGAAAAATAGGACTGAAACTTTGGATTAATACCAAAGACGGGACAATATGGTTTGCTGATATAAAGGATAGAACTAACTGTACACTGATGTAGTTTGATATTGAAAATTATTATCAATCAGTATCTAAAGAATTGTTCATGAATGCGTTGGACTTTGCTACCCAGTACAGGGATTCTACTGAAGAAGAAAAGAGCATTATTATAGATGCGAAAAAATAGGTAGAGATACATAAAGGTGAGCAATGGATAAAAAAAAAAAAAAAAATTCTTATGACCACTTTGACATCACAATGGGATCTCTAGACTCAGCTAGGACTTCTGACCTTATAGGGTTTTTTTATATTATACAATCCCACAGCGTACCGTGAAATTAATATAAATGACATTGGTTTATACAGAGACGATAGACTTATTGTTGTAAAGAACTCTACTTACTTTAAAACCGATAAAATTACAAACATATTATATAAAGAATTTAAATGCCTGAACTTAAAATTTACAATAAGCATTAAATTAAAAATTGTTAACTTCCTTAATATAACATTAGATTTAATGAAAAATGTTTACATACCTTATAAAAATTCGAATGCTAATCAAGGATATACCTTTATCTATCGAAAAAAGAATAAGTACAAATTCAGAAAATTGGAAGATTTTTTATGAACATATTAATATCTGTAATAAAGCTCTAAAAGATAGTGGATACAAGAACCCAAAATTAACTGACATAAAAAAGGTAAATGGAAAGCATAGAAAAAACAGAAGTAGAAAAAAAATTGGTATAGAACCAAATGTTAAAGAACAAATTAGGACAAAATTTCCTTGCATTAATCGTTAAGCATTTTCCTAAAGCTATGAAACTAAGTACTATTTTCAATAAAAATACACTAAAATTAAGTTGAAGCTGTACTGAAAACTTAGAGAAAATTATTAAGGAATATAATGCTAATATCTTGATTAAACACTTAGACCAAAACTAAAGAAATTTAGACAATATAAAAATAAGAGATGACGATAAACAAAAATTATGTAACTGTAGAAATCTTCATAATTGTCCTCAAGAAAATAAATGAAGCACGGAATCCTTAGTATTCCAATGGAATATCTCATCTATTGAGAATCCTAAAAAAATAAAAATCTATATAGGTTGCACAAGCTATGAGTTCAAAAAGAGATTCAATCAACATCAAAATTAATTTAGGATAAATAAATAGCGAAATCAGACGTCTCTATCGAAATATTTCTGGCACTAGAATCATTTAATGTGAAGTGGAAATTAATAAGAAAAGTTAGAAAATGTAGGTCATTAAATGCATACATGAGAAACTATATATTAATAAGTTTGTGAAAATTATAAATTTACTGAATAAAAGAAATGAAATAGCTATTCTTTGCCGACATTTAAAAAAAAATTCCATAAATATTATTTAATAATAATAAAATGGTAGCTAGTAATATACATACGTATATGTGATATGTAATAATAGTTTTTACATAATTTAAGTAATTCTATTCCATTTATTTGATTAAATAGATGTAATATGAAATATAGTCTATTAGTAATTAAGAATAAAACATATTCTAAAATTGTAGTTCAATATAACGGATTTTAACCCAAACACCCATTTTAGAAAGAATCTTTAAGTATTATGTACTTGTGTACGAATTTAACGGAATAAATGCCGAAAAACTTTTTATCGTTGCTAAAAAAAAACAGAGGACATGCGTTGAACGGATGTCAAAATTCATTCAAAAATTCACGCCTACCCTCCTTAAAATTAACCTCTCTTTGGAAAGTAACTCATAATTTATATAATAATAGTTAATAAAAATGAACACGCTACCGCCCTTGTCTAAATGATTGGATTTCTCTCTATCCTTGAAAACAAAAAAATATGAATTGTATGTGCGTTTAAATCTCAGTAAATTTAAAAAAAGGTTATTCCAAAATTCGCTTGAAAATGTTTTTTAATTTAATTGTATAATTGAATTTGATGTTTTTAGCTTCGGTTTTTGAAACATGGTAATTCATGTGTAGTGAATAAAGCATATTTTAAATAAGTTAATTTATAATATATATATATATATATATATATATATATATATATATATATATATATATATATATATATGACACATTCCTATCTATCTATTTATTAGTCTATCTGTATTCATCTACACATCTTCCATATATCTATCTGCCTCACATATGTGTCTATATGTGTGTGTGTATATGTGTATTTGTTTGTGGTTGAATATCATTATTGACAGTGAAATGACAGCGTGAATGTAGAAGTAAAGCCGATATTGTTTCGTTTAACAGAATCGAGAAGCAGAGAAGGAAAAAGTAAATAAAACTCTGGAATTCAAATCTCCACAGTATTTTGGTTATAATTGATTGAGGAGAAAATTATAGAGGCAACACAACTCAAGTCCAAGTTGCAAACGCTCAAGCACTTGAATTGTATACTGTCTAAACTTCCGGAAATAGAACAGCACTTGCGCCGACATCAAACTCTATTGGTTTATTCTTTTCTTTGAATATTACATGCATTATTTGATGGATATCTAAGTACGGACGGGAAAAAAAAAACTCCTCACATCACGACCAGTAGTGATTTTTGTTACAAGATCATCTCTCTTGACGGCCGAATGTAAATTTATATATAAATTACTCGTTTTTTTTTTCCTTTGCTCCACCTGCATTCGATGTGGTCATTGTATTATGAGAATCTCCAGGTATTATTTCCTTATTATGTCCTAGAAATTTCAACTGTTTCTCTGTGTCTCAGCATAAACGTCATTTTACTTCAGTTTCTCTTAAAAATTCAAAGTTTCTTACATATTCCCTCCATAAGACTTTCAGTACCCTTCTTTGTAACCATATTTATTTTGTTTATTCTACACCGTTGAGGAGATTTTGAAAGATTCACAGCCATGGAAGGAGAATTACAATGAGAATCACTATCTCTATCGAGAATGATTATGTCGAACCAGCGAGGTTTTTCAGAAGTACGAATGAAAAGAAAATGGTGAAAAGTGTGCAAGATAGTATTCAAAACTTATAGCTTGTTTCTTTCTTTGTTTTTTGCATATTTTTAACATTTTTAACTTTTCTAATTTGCCTGCAGACGTATAAAAATTATACCTTTTTTGCTTATTTTGGCGATTTTAATTATTATAGTCTGCCTGTAGCCGTATAAAACTTACACAATTTTTTTTTTTGGCTTATTTTTGGCGTTTTTGATTTTTTCAAGTCTGCCTGCAGCCGTATAAAAATTATAAATTTTTTGCTTATTTTTAGCGTTATTAATTTTTCTAGTCTGCCTGTAGCCGTATAAATCTCTAGAATTTTCTTTTTTTTTTGCTTATTTTTGGCGTTATTAATTTTTCTAGTCTGCCTGTAGCCGTATAAAAAAGAGCAAGGTATGAGTCCGATATTTAACTCATATCTTAAGGAAGATGTCGCTTTAAGTTTTTTTTTCCTTTTGCCATAATGAAAGAGAAAGTACTGTACAGAACGGATTTCAGTAACAGCATGCGCTCTCTCTCTCACCCCCCATATATATATATATATATATATAGATAGATAGATATCAGCCACATACCGTTCAACATTTATTTGTCCTCTGTCAAGTTGGCTATAGCTGTGGACATTAGCGATATTACACACACACACATACACAAGCACACATACGTGTGTAATATCTCTAATATCCACAAGTATCGCCAAATTGACATAGAAAAAGGAATGTTCGTCGTTTCATGTCTAAGATATAAAGACAGGCTAAAGAGTAACCTCTCAGCTGTCAATGTACCTCATACTAAATTCGAGCGAGTTGTCCTGAAAAGAAATAATAGGAGATATTTGTGCCAGAATTCTATCAAAATGTTTTAAATTAGTCATACTGACCAGGTAAGAGACGAATGACAAAGACGAATAGCGTCAGAAAATGATCTTGTTGCTTGCCCTGAGATCAGTGTAGTTGCAAAATATAAGGATTTGTATACAAACCACAGGGGTACAGGTGACATGTACGACACAAACATAAACAAGAATGCGGTTGTTCGATCCGCATAAGGGGTAATTGATGGAAGAGTCATATATATATATATATATATATATATATATATATATATATATATATAATGACATGTTCATCATTAATTAATCATAGCTAGGGATCGGATGCTCAGGAGGGATTTATATAAATTTCAAATATGTATTATTCTCAGATCATTTTCCGCCATAATGAAGATGATCCCTACCCTCTAACCTTTTGACATTCTGTCCTGGAATGCTGTAGCAGAAGCTCTTCTATCACATGCCAATCGTGTTATAAATTGAGTTGCATCTTTTCTAATTGATCTCTTTAGCTCTAAGTTGAAATGATCGTCCTTCTTGCTTTTTCTTGCTGTTGTGACCTTTTGATCCAGTTTTCATTTACACGGCTTCATCGTTTTTCAACTTATTTACCGTTCTCTTGATGGTTCTTGAATAGACTTTGAAGACGGAAGCCATATTATGAATGTTGGTTCTGGAACCATTTTCCGATTAGAGAAATGGTAGATGCAATCATAAAGAATATCAAGAAAATTCCATCTCTCCCTGCATTAAAATTAGCCCTAATATTTGAAGAAAGCTATTTTTGATGTGCACTACAGCAGTTTCTTTCTTTGTCCATATAAATAACATATACGTGTAATGCGATGGTTTTTCTACGGATTCCGTTCTAGGGCCAAAATTTAGCAACTTCTAACTAAAGTAGAAAGTAATGTACTTAAGATGAAAAAAAAAACTCCATTTACCTCCGTTGTGTATATGACATTCTCATTTTAGTCAAAGACTTAGACGAAATACATGAACTACAGAAATTTTACTCGCAGACGAACTCAACAATAATAATAAAACATTGTTTTTTGATGATAAACACTAATAATAAATTTACTATTGCCACATATAACAAAAAACAAATAGGATAAACATTAAATGACGTCCTAACTATTACAAAAAAGGTATTATACGAAACTTAATTAACCGTGAAAATCAAACTCTTGAACAAGGAAGATTTTCTATAGTGAATTAAATAATATTAAAAAATCCTCATTAATAATGATTTTCCTTATTAGATAGTTGATGAAAAAATAAGACGAGCTATTTAGACAATAAGCATAAATAAATATGACCATAACGGAACATAAAATATCTCTAAACATATTAAACTACTACACCGTAATGAAAGCTATTAAATCTATAAGCAGGATAAAAAAAATCAAAAACGACACATAAACACTAATATTTCCCCACTGATCCAAGGAAAACAATAAAATTAATTATATCTATACTAAATTTAATTCAACCAAACTAGTCGCCTGAAACCTTCTCCGACAACTGACATCTTATAAAAGACTAAAATTGTATATCAATTTTAATGTAAAAATAGTTAATAAACATTTTGGTTTTACAACGACGATGTTGACGAGACGGTTTACGTTTCGCTTGAATGAGCATATTTCAATCTCATTACATTTACAAGAACATTCATGTCTGCCTTCACAGTTTAGACAGATAATTATTAAAAAATACATTACCACTGCTTCAAAATAATAATAATATACAAAAAACAGAAAATTCTGGAAGACGTTTAAGAGAATTGCAACCTAAATTAAACAGTCAATTATGAGTATAGCAACAAAGTTCTTAAATGTTTGTAGCAGCAAAGTTTAATATGAAATACTACAATATTGAAACAATGTGAAAAATTATTAAGAATTTACGGAGCTACTGTATACATAGTCACAGTGATTTTAGACACCTGAATATGGTCTCAGATGAGATTGAAAGTAATTAGGAAAATAACAATTAATTGAAAATTGTGGTTTATACTGTGTATAGTGTCCAGGTGTTTTCTAAAGGTGTCGCACACTGGCTTCCTTCCCACCCTAGTCCGATGACATCTGGATGTTCCCTTCCTGACAAATCGACCATCGTGAGATTCGAATTCGGGTAACATTGTCAGGATGCGAAGGTTGTAACCCCTCTGGCATGTGATGTGTCCCAACATCTCTGTGTGTATGTATATATATATATATATATATATATATATATATATATATATATATATATAATGCCTTTTCCTCCGTACTTCATTTCTGTCATATGATTAATAATTAATAAATGCTTATCGTACTGATTATATTAGTAGCTTTTCGGAGTTTTTTTTTATTGACTAACCTTTCCAAAATACGCATATATAAACCATTTACTAATAAATTTGAAGTGGTTTAGCATACCTTGTATTTGACGAGGCAATACCAGTGTATACGTCGAATTATATATATATATATATATATATATATATATATATATATATATATATATATATATATATATATATACACGTCTATTATATCTGACCATGAACCGTTGTAATGTTCAAATGTTTGCTTTAATTCTTGGTGAAAAAAAAGACAAAAGATTGTCCAACATTTTGAAGGGAGACAGAGCTATATAGGTAGATAGACACATTCTTAGACTAGTGAATTAATTTAGACAGCTGGCTGGGATTCATTGAAAACTAGCATTCTCAATGATGTGAGAGTGTCCTTAACAATCCATCGTCTCTAACACTTGACTGTAGAACTGCCTGTGCGAACCAGGTTTTCTTCATTGTAGGGTGGGGAATTTGTGACATCCGTCTGTGAGGGTGTGTCTTCATATTCGGATGTAAGATTTAAGACAATCTCATATTATTTTTTATCTTCCATCTTTCTTTGATCCAATTTTACATAACATAAATTCCCTCACAACGTATCAAATCCATTTTGTAGACGAGGTAAGACATTATAAGAATGGGTAGATGATTTTTCTCTCCAGTCGTTTACACGTTTTCTATGATGAATTCTCCATTCTGGTCCTCTTAATGTTAACGTCTATACCGGTATTATGCCAACAAATTGAATGCCTTATGTCATAGTCCAGGCAAACCCAAAATTGTGGTAAGTCAATTCATTTACACATTTAGGACAAGATATTGGTCAGCTCTCTTTCTCTCACTTTTTTTGTTTTTTTTTTAGAACATTGTCGAGCCAGACGAACCACCTTATTATTTTTAAGGTTTTTCTGGGTTGCGTTTACAGCATGGCACTCTAACTCACCAAAATGTCATTTGTAGAGTTCGGTGCTTACTAATTTTGTTCAGGGAAATATATCTTATATTTATTCACGGGAGGACATTTTATGAATCACTGGTGTAATATTCTTTTTTTTATTATTGCCGTTAAGCATGAATAAAATATCGAATCTTGCAATGATTCTAATATCGGATAAAACATAAAAAAATTGGTCATTTACCCTCAATTCACTAGGAATAGAAACAGAAACAAAGAATACAAAGATTCTGAATAATGTTATGCATTTACTTAGTTATATGTTTCTATATACGTGTCAATTTGTGTGTGAGTTTGAATGTGTGCGTGTGCTACAGTTTGAATCCCTTTTTTTATAATTATTTAAATTATAATTACATATTTTTCGTTGTCTTGTTCGGAACGTATGATTGTATCTTTTAGGAAATGAAGTAAGTTATTTTGAAATATTACTTAAATTTACGAGAAAATATTTACATTTATTGCATATAAAAAGCCTTTCAATAGCATTTGACCTCTTTTTGAATTCTTTATCTTGGTGAAAGAAAATTAGATTCTTACAAAATAATTTGCCTCAACAACAAATCATATACCCCATTCCAATAATGCCTGGATGAATATTTCCCTCAATATAGCAGACATTGCTATTCATAAATCAGTAAAATAAAGTAGACTAATAATTTGATATCTTTATTATTAAAGAAGAAATATAATTGAAAATTACAAAGTCAGAATTACAAAAGATCTCAACGGTTGAAACAGTTGATGAAAAGGGCTACGCATGACGGACAAGCTACAGAAGGTGTCACTCAAAAATACAACAGAGCCAGTGGTAGTCCGTTGTAGTTTCATAACTAGATTCTGTATGTTTCATTCCATATGGGCTGCAAAGAAAAGTCATGAAATCAAGTGTGTCGGTCACTTCCTAACGAGTTGATGTACTCCAAAAACAAATTCACTCCATCGACATACATTTCTACACGGATTTTGCCTTTCACATCCAACAAACACTAGAGCAAGGATGACGGGAATTTTTTTTATTTTTGGCGAAACTGGAAGCTTCTAATCCTGAATCTGCACGTTGGTGGCGAATTTACTCAACACCATGATCATAAATGAAACTATCAGGAAATAAGAAATCAATTCTTGGATATGAGATAAAACGGTCAACGGTAGCGACGAGGATCAAAGAAAATTCAACAAGTATACGTTGATCTTTGTCAGTGGTAATTGTTTCATTTTTTCAGAAATATTTTCAAATTACGTGCAATAAAAATGAATTCAGGATAATATACATGCTTCCTCATCAACTAGATTTGTAATCTTTACGTTTAATTTCTTACTAAAAACATTATATTAACGATAATTTTAATGCAATTATATCTTATGCCCTTTAATCTTTAATCTGCATCTGTCAATAATTATATCTTTATTAAATATAAAATTAAAACAAATCAGTTTTATGCACTTATATCATGTCTCTTTTACAATCAAAATGATTTGAACTTTCAATTAATATTTTATTCGAATTAAGACACATTGATAATCATCGAACATATTTAAATTAAATATTTAATTTGAGAAAGTTTCCAGATTCTTGACATTTCTGAAGGATTTTTGCTGATATTTAATTCAAATGAATATTTTTATAATTAGCGAGGAATTCTTACAAAAACACTAAATATGTTTGCATATATTTATTGATCATAATTTACACTTGATACACGCCATTCTAATTAGCTCTTTAAATAAAATCACCCACAACGGTATCTCTTTCGTCAATAGATGTTATTTCTTTTGTTACCGCCATTAGCTTTTCTTGTTTGATTGTAACTTTTATGTGATATTCAATTTATTGCCATCACTCATTTAAACACTCTTATTAAAATATAATTAACACATATATAATTCA
This sequence comes from Acanthosepion lycidas, assembly GCA_963932145.1. Lineage (NCBI taxonomy): Eukaryota > Metazoa > Mollusca > Cephalopoda > Sepiida > Sepiidae > Acanthosepion > Acanthosepion lycidas. The sequence continues at coordinate 101,616,717 of OZ010571.1, forward strand.
AATATTTTATATTTAATTTTCAACAATAACCGGCTTTTAATGTATTATCTGTTCATAGAAATATCGAAAATACATTAATGATATTTAAGGAAAAGTTTTAATACACATATTTGGAAATAGATTGGTAAATGGGACAAATGGTGAATCGCGGCCAAGCTTAACAGTATAATATA
>OZ010571.1:101621889-101634389 GCA_963932145.1 Acanthosepion lycidas
CGCAGTACGATAATTAACAAATTTTTTGAGGCGACATTGATCAAATTGATGCCTCTATAGTTGCGACAATAGCGACGGTCGCCTTTTTTGTAAAAGGGGAGGAACCCGTCCTAACCAAGCATGCTTCCGGAGAAGCAGAGGATGTATAGATCAATTTTTTTCCCTCGGGCCAATTCTCGAACAGCCTTGGGATTATCAGCAATCTACCGTCGTTTGCTTCATTTCACTGCAGCATTCGACTGGGTGGATCGCAGAAGCCCCTGGGACATCATACGTCATGATGGCCTACTGCGCTCACACTCGAACTAGAGTGAGTTGCTACGTCGTCCTGAACGGGTGTCCGCTAAGGATGTGTGCTCTCCCCCATCCTGTTAATGACTGGATCCTGAAGAATAGCATGGTTGGCCTCGCGGTTGTCAGAGTTGGCCACGACTGCTCCATCACCAATCTCGATTATGCCGATGACGTTGTAATCCTTAGCGAGTCCTACGCGGAGGTCCAACATGCACACGACGAGGTCAGTCGCATGGCCAAAATGGTGGGCATGAAAATTAACGCTTCCAAGACGAAAATTCTCTCTGCGAACTACCCCCTACCTGATCGAGTGGCTGTAACCCTCGATGGTGAAGCTGTGGAAGAGGTCGAAAGCTTCAAATATCTTAGCGTCAATTTTACAGACACAGGCCAAGCGAAGGACGAAATCACCACCCGTATAAATTTGCCTAGAGCTGTCTTTGTCCGTCTTCAAAAACGACTTTGGTCTCGCCAGGAGATAAGACAATCCACGAAGTTGCGAATATACGAAGCCATGGTCGGAACAATTTTTCTCTATGGTTGTGAGACCTGGCCACTGAGCAGAGAGGATCTTCATAAGCTTGAGGTCTTCGTTCACTATTGCCTCCGCCGTATCCTACGCGTGCGCCTCTCCGACCGGATCCCCAACTCGTCCATCCGCGCCAGATACAACATTCTGCGCCTGGAAGAAACTCTGCTTAACTGGAGACTCCGGTGGTTCGGCCACGTGCTGCGGCGGCCTGGTGATGAGTTCGTCCGTAAACTGGTGTCGCCAAACGCACCCACTGGTTGGAGGAAGCGCCGAGGTGGTCAACTCAAGGCGTGGCTCGCAACGGTCAAAGCAGATATGAAAATCATGCCCGTTCCTCACGTTTTCGGGGTCCGGCGCTGAAATCGCGAATGGCTCGATCATGCCGTCGATTCTGCTGCCGATCGACGGGGGTGGATGGCCTTGACGCGTGATGCGGTTAATTCAATTGGAGCCGGCTCAGCCCACCCCGGTTGAATGCCATTACAAGACAAGACAAGAATAGTTATGTGCTATGCATGATGCACGCGTAAGCGATCATTTATCTTTCAATACATGGATGACGTAGCATTTGTTTCTGCGGTAAGCCAGTCACCATCCAAGGCTGAAGAACCTGACCTATCCTGCTATTTGCCCATAACCGGGGAAGGGGGGGATTCATACTTTTTCCAAGAATATTAGTACGTAAGTGAATGTAATGGATTCGACTGGAATTTGAACTCGGCTCTCCGATTCTTCACTCCGTACCGCTATCCATTATTCCACCGTGTCTATTTTTCTTAATAATATAAATGTTATTTAATAACTGCTCTCCAAGAAGAAAATAAATATTATCTGAAGATATACTGATGTGTTTTCAGTTTAAATTACCTGCTAAATTTATTAACATTCCACATTATCAAAAGTTAATAAGTGTTCAATATATCAAAATGTATTTTATTAATCTTCATCCAATCAGTTTCATATAAAATATTTCATGCAATAGTTTCTAGAAAATAGCATAACATTATATTCACCTGAATAAACACTTTTTTCTGTATAGCTAAATATCATTTTTAATGTGCGCCGTGGTCATGCCTTTTTTATATAATTATTTTTCATCAGTTCTTTTTTCACATTTGGTCTGAAAACGGATATATTATGGCGTCATTTACTTAGAACTAAGAATATATAGGAATTGCAATCTTTTTAAATGCTCAGTGGATTTTGAATTATCTAATGTCAAATTGGTGAGGAAACAAAAATTCGAGAGAGAAATTGATTTTAATTTATTTATTTCCATCCAAATTCTACAAAGTGAAACCAACATTTACGGCGACTGCTATCGTGGCATTTATCCTTAACACAAAGAGAAATCTTTTTTGCATCTACAGGTACTGGTGTCTTATAAAATATTCATAAATTGTTCACAAGTTTAATCTTGAAATAAATAAACGTCTCTCCAGTATTCGTTGTCTAATTTATATTCTATGGAGCAAACTAGAAAGAGTACAGAATGATTTATTTAAAATGGTGATGTTTTGTGCTATGGAAATACTACATAAATCTGACAGGCTATATCTATCTATCTATCTATCTATCTATCTATCTATCTATCTATGTATATATATATATATATATATATATATATATATATATATATATGCATATATATATATATATATATGTATACATATATATGTATATATATATATATATATATATATATATATATATATATATATATATAAAGTAAGCAAGACGTAACCCGAATTTAAACAAAAAAGATCTGCGAAGAAATTTTCAGAAGAGACTTGGAGTTTTCAAAATTTGATTAATAGAACGATCTAAAATGACCTAAATGTTATTGAGTTGAATGTCAATTTTTGAGTCTATTTAAAGAAAAGTCCTAGGTCATTTTTGTTTAAAGTGCATAAAATTTACGACATTTAACATCCACCATAGTGTACATTTCCTGTAATTTTTCCATACATCTAACTCAACTTCAGTATTTGAAAACAAAACCTTATTTTATTTTTCCTACAATATTTCATATAGAAATATAGGTTGCAAGTAAAATTTCTACAATATATATTCTACATATGACAAAATGCACTAATTCCAGAAATTATTTTAATATATCTTATTGTAATACTTTATTTATACAAGTTTACTTAAGTAAATGCTCTGTTTATAATAAACAATATTAACATTTACCAGCTTGATCGACCGAGAAATTTCATATAATGCATCCACCGACAGGAATCGAACCTGTATCTTACACAGAACCTGACGTGCTCTACCAGTTTAGCTACGAAGGAACGTCTGGTTAGCAATATCGAATTTACTGCTTTTAAAATACAAACTTCCCATGATTTTCCTCAATCGTCCATATCTGCTCAAAGCGAAACAAATTCCGTTACACGCAAAAGCAGTAAAATTGACCTTGATTAACCAGACTCTCCTTCGTAGCAAAACTGGCATAGCACGTCAGGTTATATGACAGTTCCGTGTAGGATACAGGTTCGATTTCTGTCGGAGTACGCATATTTTACATAAAATTTCTCGGACTTTCACGCCGACAAATATTGTTAATACTGTTTATTATTAACAGAACATTTACTTAAATATCCGTGTATGTATAATTAACATTTTTATTTATATATATATATATATATATATATATATATATATATATATATATATATATATATATATATATATATATATAAACTTAAAATTTTATTTTTTGTTGTAGCTTTGCAGTTTTGCATATTTTATTCAATCCAAAACAGAATCGGAAAATGTAGTTTTTAAAAAAAATATCTCATTTAATATTACAATTTTTTCTAATACAACGTTTTAAGTACTCTCTCTCTCTCTCTGTTCTGCATAAGTGCCACTGTTACTCTACTACCGCCGTTGTCATTAGTAACCGAGTTATAAAAATGTGGACACCTGCCTTATTTAAACCGATCCAGACATTTACATTAGACATAATGCGACCCTTAAACTGTTAACGATGCGTATTTATATATTTACACTGTACCCATAAACTCTACAAATTCAGTAAATTTGGCGTTTACTCTGGTCGTCTTTCTTTATAATGAAAACGACTTCGCCATGAGAATGGTGGTCACTTCCATTAAGTTCATAAACTGAAGGTTAACTGATGTGTTTTTACTATTTATCGACCATTTACATGGGATTTAAGACAAGAAAGCATTTTCAGATTGTAAGAATTTGGGGGGAGATAATAATGTTATCGTACGATGATTGTATGTGTTTCAACGGGATATGGCAAAATTTACTAAAAAAAATCGGCGTAAGAGCTTTCTCCGTGAAATAATTGTATACAATAATCATAACGAGGAAATATATTTAAAGATTTAGATGTAAATGTCTAATAACATAAAAATTACTTTCGGATTTACCTCATATATCTGCATGAATTTCTGCTAGAGACTGCTAGAAAAAGCCGGCAACATATCCCTTCTCTGTATTTTCTTACCCACAGAACACTTTACAAATAAGAAATCTTTTGTTCCCCTTTCCGAGACACTTTTGTCTCCATCGAATTTCTCTTAGCATTGAACAAAGGCAAATGAGTGCATCGAGCCTCATATCGTCTTGAACAGAACACAAATTATAACACAACATGCTTTTCCTAATCACACGTGAAAGGCTTATCTAATCTACAGGGTAACGCAATTCTATATTTTATGCGGTGTTTACTCATTCCTCCACGAGAATGAGATGTGACACAAGGTCTTTTTAATGTGGAGACCCGGGCGCGTACACTCGGGCAGGGACAAAAATTCCCCACAGCCCCCGAAATCGACGGTTGCGCTGGCCTCGGTGCGAGAACCAATCTCTCCTTCTTGTGCAATGGGAGGACGCGGCCTCGGCCAGCTGTTCCCCAGGGCTGGGCACCTCTTCAGTATAATTTTCATCAGTTGCCCCTCTGTCCTTTGACAGTGAAGCCCCTAAGCGCACTCTTTCCAAGGACAGAGACGCAACTGAGAGATGATAAATAATACGTACAAATTACTTTATAGTAATTTATGCGTTAATTCTATATTTTATGTCTCCGGTCTTGTATAAATTATAGTTAAAAGGGAGAGTCCATTAAGGATACAGTAGGGAGTTACTTTTCAATCACACTGCATATAATACTGAAACTCTAATCTTGTATGTCTGTGTGTTTCCAAGATACGTCTTAAACGATACATAATCATACTTATAAAACCCTGGTTGTTTGTGTGTGCCTGTTCGTTTATATATTGGATCGGCTTTCCTACATTTTTCAACCGATTTCAACAAAACTTCACAGGACTACGTAAAATTACCTTGCCGTGCTTCTAAAGGCGCCAAAAGTTGGAAAAACACAATACTTTTTGCACGAAATCAATTTCAAAACACGTTTAAGTGGCATCGCTGTCGCGAAAATGAAATGGGGACAAATCATATCGAGTTATACTTATTATAAAACCCAGGTTGTTTGTGTGTGTGTGTTCGTTTATATATCGGATCGGATTTCCTACATTTTTCAACGGATTTCAACAAAACTTCACTTTTTTTGGCAGGTAATGTTTCTTATTGTCTTGCACAGTTTTTTCTTTATTTTTACATTCAGAATGTTTTAAAAAGACCACCTACAAGACAATTGTTTATAATAAAATTCTATTCAATCGGTAGACTCATAACGATTGAAAACAATATTTTTGTTTGAGTTTGGGTCTGACCAATTCGTAAAAAAACAAAAAACAAAAAAAACAGAAAACAATCAAAAAAATAAGACATGCGTGTCCGTCAATCTTAAACAATAATCTTTGTCAATTTTATTTTTCAGTCTTTATGATGGTCGATACTTGATCTATCTCTTACTGTTACATCCCCAGGCAACGCCGGGATCTACTGCTAGTACTCTATAAAATCTTGGAGCATATTTTACTTTCAGACACTGCTGTGTGCAGTGCCAATTTTAATTAAAATTAGACGAGGGCTTCCCTCGAGCTAGTGTAGATATTTCCCTCTTTTACTGCATATTTCATTGCGAATTCAGTATTTATTTCTATACACATTATACCAACCACGTGTATAAATAAACAGTAGTAGCATATAATATTCCAAATATTAAGCGTGTAAAAAATAATAAACATTCATAATAAATTATAACAACATTATTAAATAACTTTAAATCTGCATAACACGAAATATATTTATACAATTTCTCTACATAGCGTTAGAGCTTTTTTTTATAAAAACGAGAAAAAGTGAAAGATGAAGAAACCCTATGTTCCACATGATTGATAGCAACTACTTGAATAAATAAATGCACGCTGGTTGGTTGTCGTTACGTATTTTGATTTAAATGCTAGGAGAAAAACGTGTATGCTTAATAAAAAAATATGCTTCTTTATTTCACTACACTTGTTTTATCTATTACACCAAATTTTCAGTAATGTGTTGACAATGAAGACATGTAAAAAATAGGGTATCTCTTAATGTCATTAGTATTAACAGTTAATGATTAACTGTTACTTTAAAGCAAATTTCATGGGAGAAATATATCTTTTAATGTAAAGTAAAACATATCTATTGATACTGTAAAACAATTTATTTTCATAATTTGAATATGGATCTATTTGCATTAAGTTGATTTCTTTTCCAATTGACAAAATACTTATTACATAATGAATGAGAAAAATATACCTAGTATTTTGAAAAAAAAATACTACCCGATTTTTAGGCAATTACTTCAATTTTTTATGCAATGTTTTAACTATCAAACCTCCAGTGGAACAATAAACCTTATTTTACGTGTTTAAGTAAAAATTAAAATGTATAATTAATAATAAAATTGCTAATATCATAACCTCATACTTGTGTATCATGAATTGCTTTTAAAAGAAAACTAAGTGGTTAGCGGGTGGACTAGTACAGACGTTGACAAAGTTTTGTGATGTGCTGATTCAAGTGTTTAAAATCATTCAGTGTGCGAACGGCATACATATTTTTTATATAATTCAAGGTCAACATACCTGTTCTCCAATATATTTTATATAGTAATATATACAATAATATATGAATGTACGAGAGAAAATCATGGAGAATTGTAGTTTTAAAACAGTAACATCCACCTTGCTAACAGAAATGCTCCCCCATGGCTCAATCGATAAAAGCCCATCAGGCTAAATGACGGTTCCGTATTGGTTACAGGTTCGATTCCTGTCGGAGGAAGCATATTTTCTATGAAAATTTCTCGGACATTCAGGCTGGTGAAAGCTGTTAATAATGTTTATTACAAACAGAGCATGTACTTAAATATTTGTATCTATAAAAAGAACGTATAAACATAAAAAATGTCTTAAAATACAATAATATATAAAACGCATTAATATAAATAGAGAGTTTTTTTAAAGGTTTTTATTACTAATGTGAGTTTTTTTACTATTAATGAGCAGTTTTGAAACAGCTAAATATCTTCTTAGATTTAGTAGTTATTGGTTTGGAAATCGTGATGTCATTTGTGATTGCATAACATTTGAAATTTCTTGGCGTGCTACTTGTGGCACTCCAGCCATATGTCTCCGCCCCCTGGTGTAATAAGTATATCATATCTAAAAAAAAAAAAAAAATAGTTCTCAGATGTAAGTTTTTATCAATATTTTGTCGTAATTTAACGCACAAATACAAATATATATATATATATATATATATATATATATATATATATATATATATATATATATATATATATATATGCAAAACTACAGTCATCCATTTTATAGGATTTCTATTTCCCTTTTCTCCTGTTATGTAACATGTTAATAATATAACGTAATTTTATATTCGTTACTACTCCCTTGTTTGAGAAAACTACAAGTCTTACAGTACTGTGTGTAACGATAAAGTACATCCGGAAGCAAGACCTCTGATCGGGAGATGGCAAGTATTGAGAAGCGTGAAAAAGTCTCTTTATTCATGTTGTTCCAAGTTCTACCCTAACCATGGGCGGTAGCAACAGTTAGGGTCAAAGATATGGGCAAATAGTGACCCCCCACCAAAAAAAAAAAAAAAATGAATATGAAAGTGGGAAAATACATATTTATAGTAAAAATACCAGTAGTGCATTTTTATACAAACAATTACCAACAATACGTATTATAGTAAAATTACCGTAAATATTTTTTTTAAAAGCAAGATCAAAAGTAATATATTTTATAGTAGAATTACCGACAATACATTTCCTAGCGAAATGACCAGTAATATATTTCGTAGTGAAATAACGTATGATTCATTTAACTATAGCTGAAGGGATACAATTGCGTTCAAATATATATTTAGTTCAAGCCATAAAATTGTGTTCAATATATTTAGATTCAGCACTAAAGAATATATACAGGTTGATATACCATTAAACAAAATCAGCCGACCAACCAATGCTTAAACTAACTTATCATAAAATAACTATTAATTTAAGGCGTTAAAGAAACCCGTTCGCTCTTACTGGCGCTCATATAAAACTTAAAACTTATTTTACTGTAGATTTGATTCGCTCCCTAGGAAGAAATTCTGTCGGGTATTTTTTATTGATCTGATAATTAACACACTCATTCGGACTAGCGGTTACAAAATATCTCTCGTCACTGACAACCGAAGGCTTTGTCGTCCCAGCTAAAGGAGATTTATAAACATTCGGATCTCATCGCCGAAGAACGTAATATAACACACAACTTAACATATATAAATATGCATACATTGTTTTTTTTTTATATACTAAATTGTTTGCGTTTCATTTATGTAATTGAAAGTTGGGCTGGTGTCCTGCATAAATAGTTGAATTCGGACGCAGTGAAAATGATAAAAACAAAATTACACTTTATTATATTTATTAGAATTCTGCAGTTTCTCCATTTAACATATTTCGTGTTTTGCGAGTTCATCCAGTGCAGATGTCACTACCAGTTCATCCCCGAAAAAATAAGAGGGAAAGAAAGCACATAGATGTACAAATGAATATCACTCACCCTCAAGAAATCAACTGACCTGCCTCGTAAACTGAGACTGGTTTTAACTTATTTATTTCACTCTATCGCATATCGGGAAAAGATCAATAAAACTTATTGTTATTCACTCATTTAATACCCAACAAGACGAATAAGAGATTTAAAGAAAAGAGGAAAAAAAGGAATTAGGTTTTGCCAGTGGAACAGAAAATGTAACCGCGGATTGTGATTTTAACATCCAATTAGCATAAATATCAGATAAGCAAATTCAAAGCACGTTGAGAAATCACAAAAAAATATATCATTTAGATTCGACATTACGTGCAAAATTATAGAGAAATGTATATTTCCAAAACTTAGTTGAGATTGGGGAAAGGCCAAAGAGATATGTACAAAGAGAGAAAAATATTGTAATGCGTCAACCTAAAATGTAAATCTACTGGAATACCTGAAACGAAGTTTTTAATAGTTTAAAAGGCCGAGCAATAACAAGGTTGGTATCGACAAGAATACACGATGCAGAAGACTTTTTTTTAATTCTGGTATAGAAGCAAAATAGACAGGTGTACCCTAGAGAAAAAAGATCATTGCGTCTACAAATAGCCCACGTGATGATCTGGCTATCTATGAGACAATGGCAGCTTCCCAGGAAATTGATAAGATGTAACCTAGCCTGACATAATTTTACTATCGCTGAACGCTTAATTAGGCTCGAAATAACAAAGAAAACTAAACGAAGTAATTTTTTTCACACAGTGTCATCGTATATATATATATATATATATATATATATATATATATATATATATATATATATATATATATATGACAAACAAATGATGGCATAATCACATGTCTCTCGGTAACAATTCAACATTTTAGAAAATAGAACTATGAAATCGGTAAAGTTACTCTCCCTCTCTCTCTCTCTCTCTCTCTCTCTCTCTATATATATATATATATATATATATATATATATATATATATATTCTAGACTCAATGAATTAATTATAATTATCTCAAATACTCCTAATTTCCATCACTTGTATATCCCTGCTTGAACCGGCTTCTAATGCTCTGGATGGAGAGGCTTGTGGATAGTAGTCGTGTCTCGTGGGGCACAGTTCTATGGGTAAAAGAAAAACTCGGATGAGTTCCACCACGGAATATGTGATCGAGCAGAACTATATCTAGTCTAATTCGCTACCTCTTCGTCACCGTTGGTACAGTTGGTATGACGTTTACCTGATAACGTAACGGTTCAGGTTTCAATTCTTGGTAATGAATGCGCACTGCTGATGAGACCCAAATATTGGACCAAACGGCTTTCTGCATTATGTTGAGCTTTCTTCTAGCCTCGATGAATTATAATTCTCAAATCCTCTTAATTCCTATCACACATATATATGTATACACACACACACAATATCCACAGGCTGACTAAGATTTAAGTGTAATTTAATACACTATTTGGTAGGTTAAAATACATGATTGTTTATCAGGTGGTCTGTCTATAGACATTTAACACAGCAAAATTAAATTATTTTTATACATATAAAATGAAAACTGGTGTTTTGAAGAATATGCATTTAGAGGAACTTTATCTATTTCAAAGTTCTATTTTTTAAAAAGTTAAATTGATATTGAGAGACATGTGATTATGTCATCATTTGATTTGCATTTGATTCGAGTTGGAGATTTATTTCAGCTTCATGCAGGAAATAATTCCCTCAGATAGTATGTCTTTTTAAAATAAAATGTGATTCGTCGATTATAAGAACGTTATCATGCATAATAACATTGTAATTTTTGCGCCAGAAATTGATGATCATCAGATTTTATCAACCTTTGGATGTTTCATAGTTTAATGAACATGAATAATGCCAGTAAATTAAGTAGTTTATGACAACGACGTGATAATTAGTTCAAGTGTCAGGTATTCAGTTTCACTGGACCTTAGTGGCAACTCCAAAAATTGTTGAGTCTATAAAGATGTGTGTTTGTGTGCGTCTGTGCATGTGTGTGTGTACGTGCGTCTGTGCATGTTTGTGTGTGTGTGCCTTTGTGTGTGCGTGCATCTGTATGTGTGTGCCTTTGTGCATGTGTGTGTGCGTACATTTGTATGTGTGTGCGCGCGTGCCTTTGTGCATGTGTGTATGTGCGTGTGCGTGCCTTTTTGCATATGTGCGTGTGTGCCTTTGTGCATATGTGCGTGTGTGTGCCTTTGTGCATATGTGCCTGTGTGTGCGCCTTTGTGCATATGTGCGTGTGTATGTGCCTTTGTGCGTGTGTGTGCCTTTGTGCGTGTGTGTGCTTTTGTGCGTGTGTGTGCCTTTGTGCATGTGTGTGTGTGTGCCTTTGTGCGTGTGTGTGCCTTTGTGCATGTGTGTGTGTGCCTTTGTGCATGTGTGTGTGTGCCTTTGTGCGTGTGCCTTTGTGCGTGTGTGTGTGTGTGTGCCTTTATGCATGTGTGTTCGTGTGTAGAAAGATATTTAATTCTGCTTAGCGTATGTGTCATCCCAAACATTTCTACTTTTCTCTTTTGTTCTATGCCAGTTAATCTTCAATTTTATCGATTACCATTTACTATTAATACCCTTTATGTTCGTATCTTCTCGGGTTCATGTAGATCTCTTGCTCTCTCTCTCTCTCTCTCTCTCTCTCTTATATCCCTATCATTTTCTACCACTGCATTAGTTCAAATCTGGATTATTTCACAAAATATCGGGTCATGTGTGCGCATTTTTCTTCTCGGCTCTATATGAGATAATCTCTTCGACTTCCATCTAGTGTGTAGCGCTTATATATGTCATCCGGTTTGAACCATGAGTGTACAGTGTAGGTGCAGCTGGGGCGACAAACTGATTACACATCGGGCTCGGTTTCTGATATACAACGAAGGCACTAATATTTACTTTGTAGATAAGAGGACATCTTTCAGGTCAATCCGGTTTCTCAGTCTTATATTTGTAAGACTGAGCATAAATGCTATTTTGACATCAACTGGACTAACTGCGGTATATATTCAAGTTACACTAGAATAACGTTTTATATTAAAAATATTGATATTGCATTCGAATAAAATCAGCTGTGCTTTTAGGAAATGTAACACAATCTTCATTATGATCAAGCTTACAATATTAAAATGATTTTCTGCTATTTGTAAAATGTAAACAGAGGGCATTTCGACGTGATGCAATGGTTAGCAAGCTTGTTCCGCTAGATCAATTACTACTGAACGGTGCGTTCGAGCCTCACTGGGTTCCTCATACTTTTGGCCTTGTACGCTTAGAAAATCTACATTGGACACCTCGACCTGGTTTAGTGGTTATGAAGATTGTCTTGCTAGATCATTTATGACGGAGTATTTCGATCTGCACTGGGTGCCCTATACTTTCGGCATTGTGCCACATCAAAGGTACGCTTAGAAAATCAGTATTGGACACTTCGATTTGGTGCAATCTTTAGCAACCTTCTCTCTCTCGGTGAATTACGACTGAATAGGGAGTTCGATCCTCACTGGGTGCTCCATACATTCGGCATTAAACCAGATCTAAGCTACGCTTAGAAATTCTCCATTTAGCACCTCGACGTGATATAACGGTTAGGAATCTTGTCTTGCTAGATCATTTAACACGGAGTATTGATTTCGATCCTCATTGGGTGCCCCATGCTTTCGGCCTTGT
>OZ010571.1:101639389-101681889 GCA_963932145.1 Acanthosepion lycidas
CCGTCTACTGTATACTTTAAATTTAACTAAAAAAAAAAAGAATGATTTTCGGGCAAATATTTTTATGCGCGTGTTGTTTTGTGGGGAACTCGTCCCTAACGTTTGTAAAAGTATATTTGATACGCCCTGTATATTTTAGACCATACTCTGATTTTCTTCATTAAGCGATTAGGAAACTAATTAAAAAAAATAATACAAATCATGGTAGACTAATAGAATAACATCGTAGAATGCCGAAATTTTACGGTCTAACTAAAAGCCACAAAACAGGCACCCAATGCACCCCAATTTTTCAGGAAGAGACAGTCTCTCACCCAAATTGGATAAAACCATGAGAAAAATGTTGTCCCCTCTCCGTGAAACAATCATTCGATCAAATATAAAATTAATTCAAGAAACCTGATTGAAAACTAAGTGAAATGAATATGACTGATAAAATCATGGCCTGTCAAGTTATAAAAAACTATTAAATCTCTTAAAAAGCATCTAACACAATAAAAGATAAACTTTGTCCGAGAAATGGCTAAAATAATGAAAATCTGCCGTCTCTTCCCCAATCACTGATATTACATATTTAATAATAGTTTTTATAAACAGAAATATGGATTTACAATGTACCCCCTTTTTAATGGTATGATGTCGTGTATTATATTAAAATTTCTCGAAGCTTGTCTTTTCCAAAATATTTTACCAAAACAATTGACATACTTCCAATATATTGATGATGCTCTATTAACAAACGGTTACACAATAGCATTCGTGTTTCGCTAATACGTTGTACCTCTTCAGGTTATAATAATTGACGGAAGATTATTTTTTTTTAATTCAAAAGCAAAGTGTTACCTCTTTTCGGAAAGTTAAAGTTGGTATGTGAGAAAACACAAGGTCAGAAATAAAAATAGTCCTGTGGGTTTGTCTTGATCAACCAATTAATTGTCAGGTCTACGCTAAATAGACATCTAAGCTCAGAGGGTGGAATTATTTTTTTCATGATATAATGAACCTGAAATTAGACAGGTCATCATTGGCAATTACGGAAAACATGTCAGCAACAAATTTATTTTTATTGTTCACAAAAATGACATGTTCAATTTTTCACGCTCAGCGGAGGGGAGTAGGATGAACAAACGTAAAATTAATTTCAACAGAAAACTTTTTTTTTTAAATTTCAGATCAGGAAGTTTCTTAAAGGAACATGTAGATAAAATTAAAAATGTGGATTATCTATATAAGTGATAAATAATACTAACTGGATTTCAATACATAGTAATATTAAATCTGAATAAACAAAATAATTTAATTACTTGTAGAGTGTGGACTATTATTTACTTATAAATTGTGGCCATAAGAAATGGAACTACTTAATTTAAAAAAAAGATGATCTATATTTTACGGTAAAGATAAACTGTGTCGGCATTTTACCGTTGATTCACTTCATTAGTTTAGCAGTGATTTCTTTCAGCAAATCGGATAATTTCTCATTTTTTATGTAAGCATAATAAGCTAGGCTCATTTAAAGAGTTACAGGTTCTTGCTTTTTTAATATTTTCCATTTTAACATGTGGTTATTTTTAATTTCTTTTAAGTTCCAAAATTGTTTAGAAAGGGAAGTTATATTTTTGTAAGTGTTATTTGTGTAAAATAATACATGTTGATACCACCTAGATTTTTAAAAAAAATTTGGTACTCCCAATATAAAAGTTTTAACTATTGCATTTTCAGTAGTAGAAATCGCGCTGAGGTAAACAAGTGAGATTATTTGACATCGGTTTTGCAATAGGCATTCGTTAGAATTTCTAAAATTACACTTGTTAGTATTATCAGTGTTTGTTGCCTTGGAATGGCAATTATTAATAAGATTTTTATATGGTTTAAAATTTTATTACTATGATTCTTAATAACTTTTTCAAGAATATCTGTACAGCTATAGCTTAGATTTAGTGCATTTCTGGAGAAGAATTATTGAGTAGCATATTTCTGGGGAAATCATCAGTTAAATAGATAATTCTGGCCTAAATTAGTACTAACCATTTGCTTAAATGGAGAGGTGTATCAAATTATTTTTCAGTTTTTATTCTTATTCCTACGATTGCTGTTATATTTTATATATTTGATGTCAGCACACTTATAGCCACTATTCTGAGGCACGGTTTTAAACTTTATTATGCTTGTAAAAGACATCATGAATAGAAGAGTTATTGGTAATTCTATATTATATACATGAGGGTATGTGTTTGGTAACGGATGGAGGGTGTTTAGAATTCGCGTGAATATATATTGGATTGATATTTGTTTCCATGCATGAATAGAAACCATTATTAACTAGGTCTAATGTAGCACCAAGCAAATCTACATTTTTAAATTAGTGTTGAACTTACCTTTAAGGTTAATATTTTAAATTCTCTATGTATTAATTTCTGATTTTGTCAGATTTAATTTTGTGAAATTTTTCACTAACAGAAGGGAATCATCTCTATATAAACCTATATTATCAATGTTATATATATATATATATATATATATATATATCATTATTATCAATGTTATATAAATATAATCTTACTGCCTACGATGATACTAACACACGCAATCTATTTTTAATTCTGACCCTGTGTTTTCGTATACACACGCTTTATTTGTCGGAAGAGAAGTAACACTTTGCTTTTGAAATTTTAAAAAAATATTTAATCACCAGTCACTTATATCGCCTGAAGAGATACAACATAGTGTCGAAACACGAAAGCTATTGTGTAGCGATTTCAAAATATTTTTCTTCCAATATCTAAAATAAGATAATAATAATAATAATAATAATATATATATATATATATATGTATGTATTCTTAATTTTTTGTCGATTATATTTATCAAGAAAACACGTTTAGTGATAATGCCAATCAAAGTTAAAGAGATATTATCGGCTCTTTAGCTGAGAACATTTAAATATGTACTTGGGCAACCTTCGATGTCATCGTAACAGTTTACCTATAGAATTTCATTAACATGTTTTGGCCAAGCGTGGTATTATTTCATATGTTTTACAACGGACCCTTGTGTTCCATAGCGATATTAACTTCACCCTCTTGATTAATCATACACAGTGCGAAAATAACCCATGCCTTTAGTCAGAAAGCAAAAGATATAGTCTATTTGTTAATTGCCTACACAGAGAGAATATCTGTTTCAGATACTGGTGATTTTTCAGATACCTCAGTAGATATGTTTTTTTTTTCCTGTGGTATAAGGATTTCTGCACTCAGATAATTATGAAGATTATTAAACAGTACATGCAACATCCTAAGAAATATGTTGCGTTCCCTAGTTACTTCTAACAATTAAGATTACCTTAGAGATTCGAAAGGATGTTTGTGCTTTTTTTTCTGGTAAATGCAGTGCAGTGTTTATTATAAAAGATATATTAAATAATGGTAGACATGTTTCTATTATATTCACCAGGTAGAATATCTAATGGCAGTATATAAACATGATTTATTATAGATTTTATATTTTTCCAAAATTAAAGAATTAATTTAAAAAAAAACTAACATTCTAAAATGTACATAGGATATTCAGTAAAATAATATTTGTATCATACGATGTAAGTCCATTCGACTTTGCACACTAGCCATTATCAGCCACGAGATGACAAAAATAATATCGAAAATATTAATATATATTGTAAAAATCTGTATTTGATTAACCAAGAGAGTGATGATAATATTGTCCTAGAACACGGCGTACGTTATACAGTAATGAAAACTATATCACGAAATTTACCGATGTACACAAAATTTAGTAAGCTATTAAATTATTTTAGTAGAAAATCCAAATGTATATTCTTTGGAAATCGTCGGTATTTTGAAATACAAGGTACAAAAACACGGGGCCTAAGAATTAATGATATGATATGATAGTTATTTTAACATGGAACGTCCTGGATTTACTGACATAAAAACAATGAGAAAACTCACGATATAAGTGCAAGTTACACAATGAGTGGTCAAATATTTACACACTTATATCACGGGAAAACAACATCGTCCTCAGCGCGATTATTACAAAGTTCCTTTCACAGGCAGATTTTCTTATACAGTGTGTTTCGCTGTATCATTCATGTTAATGAGGCAAAGCTTGGCTGAATGAATCGTTCTATCATTTGAAAGTATAATGTAACACTAAATATTTGATGGAAATTATAAAGCTAATGACTAAAATCTGGCGACTCGATTCATATACGCAGTAAAGCGATGTCTACAATGTTGTTCCATTTATAGATTGATTTATATTGCAGTTGATTATTAGAAATTTATATTTGATAAATTCTGAAACTTACGAAATATTTCAGAGTGACTGTAGCTTTTGTGTTAATAACAGTTCGATATTTAATATGATAATAACGCTTAAGACATTATTTTCTCCTCACCTCATTTTTCATCATCCTTCAACCCTTCAACTCTTCTTCTTCTTCTTCTTCTTCTTCTTCTTATTATTATTATTATTATTATTATTATTATTATTGTACGTACCTTGCACATTCACGACACACATTATTATAACTCTCTGCAATTTCCTCTCTTTTAGAGAACTAATTAAGTTTGTCTTTTTGACATATTTCTTAGTCATTGTTCTGCTAAACATATACGCAAGCTCGTCTGCTTTCGTCTGCCCTTGCCTTCAATATGTACCGTGAGTATCAAATTCTTCAATTACTTTATTCGACCAAGTTCATACAATGTTTCACGATTATTGCCAGGGCTTTTATTTCAATATGGGATATTTAATAATCCAAAATGTGGAAGCAAAAATAAATAGAAAAAAATCCGAAAAAAAATTCGCTAGATAATACAACCGCAAAACATATTTAAAAGCAGCGTCTCCGGCTCGTGCGGGTGTATAGTTGCATCAAGGTAAACATTCCTATTTCGATGAAGTCCAAAGGAATGAAACGCGTGACACGAAAACTTTTTAAGCTTTGTCATACATCTTACTTCCAAAATTGTTCTTGACATATGAAAAGTGACATACGGTTATCCCCCATATATATATATATATATATATATATATATATATATATATATATATATATATATATATATATATATGGGGGTGGTTATATATAAAAGTGAAGAAAAGCATCAAGTAAGCTGTCAGTGTAGGGTGTCGATTGCAATAACAACTTTTATGCTAACATACACTCTATCCCTGATATTGAGGAGTAATATAGCATACCTTAAAACTATATTTTAACACACACACGCATATATATATATATATATATATATATATATATATATATATATATATATATATATATATATATATATATATAATATGGTGCGCTGGATGGATTGTCGTCTAAAATACGCAAAAATAAAAAATAAAGCTGACATATCATTTTAACATATATAATTAAACCAAAATATCTTGAAATAGGATAGCGTATATTTAGTCAATAAAATCATCATTGGCTTAAACCAGTGGCCCCAGTCAGCTTCGAAATCTCCTGAATCACTTCTGGACGGCCTCACTGATTAAGTTAGAGAATTCTGCCATAATCGTTGCGTTAAATTCATCTGTGAAGTTAGAGGAATTTTGGTGGTCTCTTACTCAACTGTGCCAAGCACAAAATAATCAATGAGCTTGAAGTCTGGGGAGTTAGGTGTCCTGATGTAAGGGGTGATATAGTTGCAGAAATTTTCTGACAACAATTACTGCGCTCCCCTTATTGTGTGGCATGTTGCAGGGTCCCGTTGCCAGATGGAGGGATTTCCACCAGCCATCCGCTTGACCCAGAGCAGCTCTGTCTCCTCAAGGCACGGATGTCGGACTACGTGTTGAGTCTGAAGCCCTTACCAACAAGTTCGGGAGGTCTATTCTTATCAGAAGAATCGGAGTAGGTTTCCTGTGCTGCCGCACCACCGTAGTCACCGTTACACTAATCCAACTGTTTCCGAATCCTCGCCACTCTCCTCAGATTGACATTGAATCACTCGGAATTGTTCATATTGTAACTTACAGCGTAAACTACAAACATTCCAGCATGAAATTTCCAAATTTCTTTTTTTCTCACAGTCGTTGACAAACTACCCTAATATAATGTGCAGTCGTAAAAAATCAAAAACAAAATGCAAGCGCGAAATTAATGATAATATAATATGGCGACAAATTAAACTTCGCACCCTATATATATATATATATATATATATATATATATATATATATATATATATATATATATATATATATATATATATATATATACATGTATATATATATATATATATATATATATATATATATATATATATATATATATATATATATATATATATACATATATATATATATATATACATATATATATATATATATATATATATATATATATATATATATATATATATATATATATATATATATATACACAAGCAGACACTCACACATGAAGGATTCCCCTGTAAAAGGCTCGATCCATCCTTGATATGAACGGGTTAAGTTTGTAGTAATTGGGTAAAAATCCTCTTGGGTGTCAGGTAATAAAGGCGTTTCTAAATTTCTTTTATAAGGATTAAACTAAGAATGTCAAAAACTTTCACTGATTCTACGAAGCGCTTTCAGCTATTTTTTATTCATATTTAATGAGATCGTTGTTATTATATTTTTGTGCTTATATTCTATGCTTTTTTATAAGGGTATTTGAAAAGTCCTTATTGGAGAGGCTTCGAATCGCAACCATAACATTTCACTTTTTTTCCAAACAATTAATGATATCTATACGTCTGCAGTGGTTTATAGCAATCTCCATTTCATTATATTTAAATGTCTTTTCCATTTAGTTATTTTTCATTTAACAGTAATATCTCCTGAGATTATTCTTATGGCTGCAGAAAGTTTATTGTAACAGTTTGTATATTATTAATGTCTCGTATGTATTTATTTTTAATTAATTTATTCATTTAAAACATAGTGAAAGAAGGCGAGAAAAAAAAAAAAACTTCAAATATTTGAAGACGGAAAGCATGTTTGTCAGCAAATGGAACAGCCCATCATGCGAATTGCATTATTGAAATTCAAAAGCCAAACGAGTACAATAATTTAAATACGTCGGAATTATTTTAACATAGGACAGAAAGTGCGGCGATGAAATTCGAAGGTCCAATGGGATAGCGAGAAATGTCTTCCAAAACCTAAGCAACGTATTAAGAAACAGGAAAATTTCGTTAGATACAAAGAAAAGGCTAATATCTTTCCTACTATATGGTAGGGATTGTTGGGCATTCTCCACAGAGATGTAGAAGAGACTTGAAGCAACATAAATTTGGTTCTACAAAAGGATGCTGAGAACACAATGAACCGTATCTTTGACCAATGACGATGCTTTAGAGTGAATGGGACAAGCATAACAACAGAGAAAGTTCATATATCTAGGGCACTTAATGAGCTAAAATTATTTGTAAGATCGGATACTCGCAGGAGAGATTGAAAACAATGTGGACAAGATCAAATCACAGATAACCCACCGAGCGAGCTTGTGTAAATGGATCGCTGTACGGGGTTTACAAGAGATACCATAAAAGAAAATTCTATTAAGAGCTACAAAAGACAGGAAATTTTGAAGAGTCATGAAATACACGACGCATAAAAAACAGGAGAAGAAAAACAAGAATGAGAATTATATATATTTCCCTTATTTAGTTTATATATGAGAATGCTGATATAAAGAAACAAAATCATACTTTCATTCTATAACGGTGAAATACGTTATTACTATACAAAATGAAGAATTTTTTTTTTTTTAAATTTATCACTCAACTGTAGTTCAATCACGTAAGCATTTTGATACGGAAAGTCGAACTGACCGTAAGATTATTAGTTAATTTTCCCACCTGATATCGACCGGTCGGAAGATGTGCGTGAGAATACTGTCACGAAAAAGGATTCCTTTTTGAGGAAAGCGGCGCTTTATTTTGGCCGGTGTTCATCATTTTCACCTCAATCCGAGTTTGGCGTAAAGTTTGAGATTTTAATGAACCTCGTTTAAGGCGAGATCAAGATAACGAGAGCGTAGTTGTGATACCTGGGCGCCGTGACGTTAATGACGTTTTAACGACTCCAAAATATCAACCTACTGGTCGCTGGCCAACGTGGAAACCCGATCCGACACTTATCTGGTCTGACGCCAGAACAAAGACCTGGTATCCTAAAGGCCACCACAACTGCCGTAAAGGAATTCTCAGACAGTTGAATAGTCTAGGGAGCGAATGGGGGAGTTTGTTTTCAAGAAATTTGCTTTTGAGAATTTAATAACAGTCTTCTGCGCTTGCTTTGACTGCGTATAAAATTTTATGGTTCTTTGTGATTTTAGTTACAGTAAGATACACTCAGGTACTTAGGTCTGGAATTTCCCGCACGAGTTCGATATTATATTTATGAATTTAGCATTTAGGAAAATGTGCCTTAACATAAATTAAAATGCATTCAATACACACGATAATAAAGAAATTAAAATTAAAATTTAATCCATATTGCCTATATGCATTTATAAAATATAGAATTTTTTTTTCATATATATATATATATATATATATATATATATATATATATATATATATGTGTGTGTGTGTGTGTGTGTAAAATGCATCTAGAAAGATGCATCTTCTTTCGGTGCATTTCAATTTCACCACCTCGACGGGCGAGAAGCAAAAATGGTTATGAACAATTTTGCTTGTAAGCATCCCGTATTTGAAACGTAACTTCATTTTTCCATTTGTTTGAGAAAAGAAAAAAAAAGAAAAAAAAAGACTAGCCCTCTTTTGAATTAATGCTGTGAATTTATATATTATTTTCGTTCACATTGCTTCGGATATATATATATAATAAAATCATTTTACAAATAAAGCTATAAATCCACGAAGAAGCAAAGTGTTACGGAGTGTGAGTGTATATGAGAGAAAGAAAACATTATTAAGGAAAGAGAACGATAAAATTACAGGAATTAAAATAAAAAAATATATCGAATGATATTCCAGTGAAATTTTTGAATTTTTTTCATTGAAAACAAGAGTTAAGTACAGTGTTCCACAATCGATAATTGCGAGAGAAGAGACTGTTATACGGTACCGCCACACTATCAGTACAATTTTAAATATATAAATATATATATATATATATATATAATTTAAATAAATTGAATACAAATATTTCATCGATTAAATGATGACATCAAAAAAATAATTTTATTTCAAAAGAACACATTTTATATTAGTGAGTGAAAGCATGTTTCATATTAAGTATCTCAATACTTAATTTATTTTAGTTTGATTTCTATTCATTTGTAATGATATCCCGCAATGTTTCACTACTAATTCAGGAAAGTGCAAATGGACTAACGAAGTATAAATCTAACCATCTGTATAACTACTAATTCAGGAAAGTGCAAATGGACAAAGGAAGTATAAATCTAATCTGCTGTGTAACTACTAATTCAGGAAAGTGCAAATGGACAAAGGAAGTATAAATCTATCCTGCTGTATAACTACTCATTCAGGAAAGTGCAAATGGACAAAGGAAGTATAAATCTAACCTGCTGTATAACTACTCATTCAGGAAAGTGCAAATGGACTAACGAAGTATAAATCTAACCTGCTGTATAACTACTAATTCAGGAAGGTGCAAATGCACAAAGGAAGTATAAATCTAACCTGCTGTATAACTACTAATTCAGGAAAGTGCAAATGGACTAAAGAAGTATGAATCTAACCTGCTGTATAACTAGAAATTCAGGAAAGTGCAAATCGACAAAAGAAGTATAAATCTAACCTGCTGTATAACTACTAATTCAGGAAAGTGCAAATGGACAAACGAATTATAAATCTAACCTGCTGTATAACTACTCATTCAGGAAAGTGCAAATGGACTAACGAAGTATAAATCTAACCTGCTGTATAACTACTAATTCAGGAAAGTGCAAATGGACAAACGAATTATAAATCTAACCGGCTGTATAACTAATAATTCAGGAAAGTGCAAATGGACAAAGGAAGTATAAATCTAACCTGCTGTATAACTACTCATTCAGGAAAGTGCAAATGGACAAAGGAAGTATAAATCTAACCTGCTGTATAACTACTCATTCAGGAAAGTGCAAATGGACAAACGAATTATAAATCTAACCTGCTGTATAACTACTAATTCAGGAAAGTGCAAATGGACAAAGGAAGTATAAATCTAACCTGCTGTATAACTACTAATTCAGGAAAGTGCAAATGGACAAACGAATTATAAATCTAACCTGCTGTATAACTACTAATTCAGGAAAGTGCAAATGGACTAACGAATTATAAATCTAACCTGCTGTGTAACTACTAATTCAGGAAAGTGCAAATGGACAAAGGAAGTATAAATCTAACCTGCTGTATAACTACTCATTCAGGAAAGTGCAAATGGACAAACGAATTATAAATCTCACCTGATGTATAACTACTAATTCAGGAAAGTGCAAATGGACAAAGGAAGTATAAATCTAACCTGCTGTATAACTACTAATTCAAGAAAGTGCAAATGGACAAAGGAAGTATAAATCTAACCTGCTGTATAACTACTCATTCAGGAAAGTGCAAATGGACTAACGAAGTATAAATCTAACCTGCTGTATAACTACTCATTCAGGAAAGTGCAAATGGACTAACGAAGTATAAATCTAACCTGCTGTATAACTACTCATTCAGGAAAGTGAAAATGGACAAACGAATTATAAATCTAACCTGCTGTATAACTACTAATTCAGGAAAGTGCAAATGGACAACGGAAGTATAAATCTAACCTGCTGTATAACTACTAATTCAGGAAAGTGCAAATGGACAAACGAATAATAAATCTAACCTGCTGTATAACTAATAATTCAGGAAAGTGCAAAATGGACAAAGGAAGTATAAATCTAACCTGCTGTATAACTACTAATTCAGGAAATTGCAAATGGACAAACGAATTATAAATCTAACCTGCTGTATAACTTATAATTCAGGAAAGTGCAAATGGACAAAGGAAGTATAAATCTAACCTGCTGTATAACTACTCATTCAGGAAAATGCAAATGGACTAACGAAGTATAAATCTAACCTGCTGTATAACTACTAATTCAGGAAAGTGCAAATGGACAAAGGAAGTATAAATCTAACCTGCTGTATAACTACTAATTCAGGAAAGTGCAAATGGACAAACGAATTATAAATCTAACCTGCTGTATAACTAATAATTCAGGAAAGTGCAAATGGACGAAGGAAGTATGAATCTAACCTGCTGTATAACTACTCATTCAGGAAAGTGCAAATGGACAAACGAATTATAAATCTCACCTGATGTATAACTACTAATTCAGAAAAGTGCAAATGGACAAAGGAAGTATAAATCTAACCTGCTGTATAACTACTAATTCAGGAAAGTGCAAATGGACAAACGAATTATAAATCTAACCTGCTGTATAACTAGTAATTCAGGAAAGTGCAAATGGACAAAGGAAGTATAAATCTAACCTGCTGTATAACTACTCATTCAGGAAAGTGAAAATGGACTAACGAAGTATAAATCTAACCTGCTGTATAACTACTCATTCAGGAAAGTGCAAATGGACTAACGAAGTATAAATGTAACCTGCTGTATAACTACTAATTCAGGAAAGTGAAAATGGACTAACGAATTATAAATTTAACCTGCTGTATAACTACTAATTCAGGAAAGTGCAAATGGACTAACGAAGTATAAATCTAACCTGCTGTATAACTACTCATTCAGGAAAGTGCAAATGGACAAACGAATTATAAATCTCACCTGATGTATAACTACTAATTCAGGAAAGTGCAAATGGACAAAGGAAGTATAAATCTAACCTGCTGTATAACTAGTAATTCAGGAAAGTGCAAATGGACAAAGGAAGTATAAATCTAACCTGCTGTATAAATGAATAAATTAGGAACATTTAAATTTGTTAGATATAACTGTATCATAAAATGAGAAAACAAGGCAAATATTTTACAAGATTGAAGTTTGGAAACAGCTGGAATAAATAGTACAATTTCAGGCAATAATTTTTAAGATTTTTGTTAATTTTATTTACAGTTGATTGCCTTTGCTTGAAAGATGAATAACTTACTCATTTGACCGTGATACATCAACAGGTCTCACTGGTGTACATAGTTTATTTTAATTTCCATTAAATACGGTGCATTAACCAATTCTTAGAGGCGATAGTTGGAATAGTAAAAATAAAAATTACATGGCACATGTTTGTCTGTACGGTTTCCATATTTTAATGTTAATTATGGGATGAAATTCTTTCTTGGCAATTTTCATCGAAAAAATAACATTAAAATAATGATATTTCAAAGAAAAGAAAGTAAGTCGCAATAACTTTTGGATATTTTACTATGTTTTATGCAAAATATATTTTATGGCAATGCTTATATTTAATAATGAAATAAATTTTGTACATTACCAATAACATAAGACAAACTCATTCGGTAATTTAAAAAATTAAGATAAAAAAATGATAGTGATCTTGTTGATATAATTTAAAACATTTGATTATGATCATGTTTCTCTATGGCGTACTGTCTGCTGTGGTTTAACTAATTTAAATCATTTAAATGACATTTTTGTAGCAAGTGTTCCGACAATTTTTGGAGAATTTTTCCAACATTTAATCCCCCTTGATAAGTAGATCTCTTTCTTTCTATCTCTCCCCCCGCTATCTCTCTCTCTCTCTCTCTCTGTTTTCTATACATTGTTGCGTGTGTTTTAAGTTCTTCAACGGATTTCTCTGAGAGTTTTCAGATATATCTTTTAACAGCCATTTTCGTATTCATCTTAAAATATACTAATTTCTTACCTTTTTCCGATAGAATCCCTTCCCTATGACATCAAGTTATATCGGAATGAATTACCAATCACATATTACTGATGACGTTGATTGACTGATTATATTAATTGATTGATTCAGTGTTTAGGGCTTATCAACCTTTTCAGGTTATTCAAACCCAGAAAAATATTTTTTAGATTGTAAGAATTTTTTTTTTGTTTTTGTTTTTTTGTTTTTGTTTTTGTTGTTTTTTTTTTGTTTTTTTTTTGTTGGAGGTAATAATAGTTTAGTAATACAAATATTACCTTATTAATTAAAACTGAGATGGGAGGGAAAGAGTTGTATTGATAACTTTCCCAGTGATACTTGCGCCTAATTTCAAATAACAAACTTGGAATTGGAAATCGGCGATAAAAATCAACAATTCTAACCCATTATCCATTAAGCCACCTGCATATCCAAGTGTTGTACGCACCTGTTGTTTTTTAAGCGGTCACTCATCTAGGTACTGAACAGGTTCCACGTTGCTTAAGCTCGGTGATCGTACGGGAACTGGTGTTTAAATATGATATAGCCGGAAGCCTATATAACAGATTTGACAATATTATGTCTCACACTTTTGAAATTGTTTCCCAGGAAATGTCAGTTCATTTAGCTTCGTTCACTGTTTCTGAAAGATATCTTTCACTATCTCACGGTTGCATCGAATTTTTCATTCACACATTTCCTTTTATTATACTATTAGCGTAACCGTGTCGTTCAAAATGCCTGCTTTTTTTTATCCACCACAATTATGTTGTTGATAACTGGCTTCAGTGAATAATAGATTATTTAAGATATGAACTCTGTTTTGTGTATATAGTACTTTTTCTCATTGCGCCAGTATTCTCGTTCATCCTTTTGGCGTGTTATTATTCAGTTTCTTGCCGAAGGTGTTCCTCCATTCACATTCTGATAGTTTCTCTTCTTCTTGTCATAGATTCTTCCTCTGTTACATTTCGAATCATTTCGGGTACTCGTTCTCTCATGACAGCTTTTCTTCCATTAAGCATTTCCTCTGTTTCATTTAGTATTCTTTGCCCCCACCCACCCACTCTCCCGGCTCTCTCTCTGCTCTCTCCCTCTCTGCTCTTTCTCTCTCTGCTCTCACTCTCTGCTCTTTCTCTCTGCTCTTTCTCTCTGCTCTCTCTCTGCTCTCTCTCTCTGCTCTCTCTCCCTGCTCTCTCTCCCTGCTCTCTCTCTGCTCTGTCTCTCTCTCTGCTCTCTCTGTGCTATTTCTCTCTCTGTTCTCTCTCTCTGTTCTCTCTCTCTGTTCTCTCTCTCTGCTCTCTCTCCTCTCTCTCTCTGTGCTCTCTCTGTGCTCTCTGCTCTTATTCTATTGCTTTCTTCTGTCTCATCAGTTCGCATATGAGCCTCGCGTCTCCTGGCGTTTGCTTGTATTACTTCATAGCTTTCCGGTGATAACAGTAAATATATTTGCCTGTCAGCCACCCGCCCTGACTGTATCATATCCCGTAACAGATGTAATTCCTGCTTTTGATCTAGTTCAATGTAAATTTTCATTTTATAATGTTCACAGGACATTTTTTTCTTAAATGCCCCTAACAATGTAAAACGTAGGGAATTACTTAAATTTAATTCTGTGTTTATAGAGCAAGATTTTGTTGGTATAACAATGTAATATTAAATGTATTTAAATAATATGAGAATTTGTACTTGCGTCATGTTTTTGTTTAACCTAGAGTATCCCAAGAAAGGCAGTAAAGCAACTCAGACACAAGTTGTTACTGTGTGTAGAAGAAGTAGATACAAAACATTACTAGTGAATGAGGGAAAAAAACAGATTGAAATTGCATTTAAATTATTGAAGTTAAAAGTTGGCTAGAAAGCAAAGGAGCAGAAGCGTTTTCTGCAAGCGAAATGCGCGACAAAAGAAACTGTTACCATTGAACTCACATACAATATAAACACGAAATTTATCTTTTAATAATTATTCAATTCTATATTTAGATAGTAAAATTGCATTGCATATAGCATACGATAATTCACATATTCAGATAAAATATATAATTATTGCGACATCTTCTGCTTCAATGGTTCAAGATTTGTTTGAAAGTAATTGTTAATTGTAAAAAATGCTATGGCATCAGTGTTTCATTGATTACTCCTGATATTATATGCATCTCTTTTTGCTTAATGTCTTTTTATGTTGCAAATGTTATAAGTTTAATATAAAAGTGAAGTGAGAATATCTCATGGAATGACAAAGACAGCGACGACAAAGCCTATTTCAAGACGAATGTTGAAGCACGACGATCACTTCAGAGACAAAGGCATCTGACTTCCCCACATGATCATTTTGAACTTATAAAATTGCTATTTCTAAATATAAACACATGGATAATTATTAAATGATTTTCTACTTTCAGTGAAATTTCAGGAGTTGCTTATTTACGCACCATCATTAGTGGTTAATTTTACACGAAATCTATGCCTTATGACTTGTTACCTTTGATATTGTAGTTATTATTATTATTATTATTATTATTATTATTATTATTATTATTATTATTACTTCTTTCATGTGCAACGATGTCAAATATACATTTTTTTCAGTTTCCTAAATGTGTTATAAATGATGTTTTGTTTGCGCATCGAATACTGTTAATGTTATCTTCGCTTCGGTAAGGCTTCTACTTTCAGCTTCGGTAAGGCTTCTACATTCAGAATGATCTCACTGTAAATGTTAAATAAATCCTCTAAAATAACAGTTCCATACAGTTTTTGTTTTATTCCGCCGTCATTTATTTCCTTCAATTTTTATGTTGTAGGTGTTGCTGTTTTCTTGTCATAGAAAAAAAAATGTATCCATTCTTACTCTCTCGTGGCATTTCGTTGTTATTGTTGATTGTTGTTGTTGCTGTTATAATAATAATTATTATTATTTCCTTCTTCGAATTTTATACAATTTGCCGAAGGATATGTTTATTCCTGCAATTATTTGATTGATTTTTTTTTATACATGCTACATCAGTGTTCGGCAGAATGTCTATATCGGTAAATTTTTCATTATGCCCTTGCATGTATTTATTCTTTTTTTTAAAATTTTTCCCTCTTATATTCTGTGTAATTTCTTGGGATTTTATGCTGTCTCTTCTTAATTTGAATAAATTCACCTCTCATCCATTTCATTGTTTTCCCCAGTCTTTACTTTTTTTCCGAGTTGCTAATAATCGTTGCCTGAAGGTATTCCAAGCTGAACATCTGATCTGTTAAAAACTCTTGCATTTTTTGTTAACTGCGATTGAAAATGTTTGCAAATACAATAGCGTTTTGAACTTCTTTCATATTGCAGATCATCGATTGTTTTAACTTTATTTACCTTTTGTGGCTTAATTATTATTCTGCCTATTGTTTTGATTGAACCATATTTCAGCGCTTGAAGATATTTTAGATAGCATGTCTACTTTTTTTATTTTTAATTCTTCCTTAGTCTATCTAGATTCTAAAATCCCCGATTAACCTTTTCAGATCAGATTCATTTTAAAAGTTCTTCAAATAAAGTATTGGATCTTATTTGGCCATTCGCTGCGAATCCACTAGAACAGATTATCTCGGTAAACAGTATGTCATCCATGTTCACACTTGACAATCTTGCCGACGACGTTTTCCATACTGTTATAAGAATGAAGACATATGGCAATGCTTAATACAAATTGTTTGCTATAATATGTGATATCTCATAGGTTTTAAATTTAAATATTCATTCTTTGTTACTCTCTGACATGGATTCTCTAAAGCAATAATTCCCCATCTTGAAGGGATCCTCTTTCACTTTCATCATGACGTTGTCAGCAAATAGTGTTCACTTTTATCTTTTTATCTAATACCAGTCCAAATTTTGTTTAATTTCCGCTGTTACTTCAAGCCTTTATCTGAAATGTGTGAGTTAAAAAATATTGATTTTTGTGATAAATACTGATTTCTCTAAGCTGTTTGTTTCAGTTACATTCATCACAACGATTTCATCGAGACACCACAAAACATTATATGTATATTAGCTCAGAAAATTCATCAGACGTTTGACATGTCTACATTTTTCTAGTATTCGTATTGAACCTCCTTGTCGTCGCTTAAAATGGCGGAGAATCATTGCACATCTAACAAAATGACGACTATTTGTAAAGTATTAACAATTTTCCTCTTTCCATGAATGTTGAAGGATCTCCCAAATTTGTTAAAGGCGATAGATCGTCTGGTTCCAAAATGGCTTAAAACAGTGCAAAATGTGATGTGTGTTTGACCAAATTCAACCTTTAGTTTAAATATTTACTTGTATCTAGTCCTATCTAGCTGAGACATTGGCAAGAGGTTCCCAAAGTCGTAGATCATTCGATTCTTAGTAAAAATAATCCTATATTATGTTTGACCAAAACAGAATGAGACTCCGTGTTTCGTTTTCTTTTTAAAATAATTTATAGGTATTTTATCTCTGATTTAACCTAGACTAATCTTTTGTGTTTCTGATTTCTAACAATTTTTTATTTCTGACAATTCTCCAGTATTTTATTACTTAATGTTTCACCTTTAATGTCTTTTTTTTTTCTATTTACACTATTGTTGTTTTCATCTTTATTGTCATATACACGATGTTTGAACCATTTTATGCTCCGAAAGTTTTCAGGTGATACACGTTGAAATTTCGAACTGACCCTTTATTTTGTCCACCGGGATAGATTGTTTTGGGTCAACGTGCTATGACTTTTCTGGATATTTCATTTTCACTCATTTCCCCTTAGTTACTGAAAACTCAATATTTTGTTTACCTCTACTGTGGTCAGATATTGAACTCAAAAGGCTTTGGGTCACGTCACTGAATTACTTCAATGAACACCATTATCCACTGGGCCATATGACAACATATATCTCCTGAAGAATGCGGAAGCATACAACCACATAAACGCCGAGAATATGACAATAAAATGAGGACAACAGTCCGAATAATTTAATTCTTGTAAATAATTACCTTACGTCATCTCCGCAATATAGATAGATTGGTATGTCTGTTTAGAATTATAAAAAAAAAATAAATAAAACATATCTTAGCCCTTGTAGCTAGTCACTTTTCTAAACTAGATCTAACAATTAAAAGCGGAAAAATATTTTGATCGTTCAATAACTACAAATCAAAACTGTCACTGTTTAATCATC
Source organism: Acanthosepion lycidas (assembly GCA_963932145.1). Taxonomy (NCBI): domain Eukaryota; kingdom Metazoa; phylum Mollusca; class Cephalopoda; order Sepiida; family Sepiidae; genus Acanthosepion; species Acanthosepion lycidas. The sequence goes on from OZ010571.1 coordinate 101,657,454, forward strand.
GCCTATGTTAGATTGAGTTTTGACGTATCACGATAAACTGTTGCCCACTCATCGACTCCCTATGCTTTGAACGTATATCTGGTCTCAAATCTCTCTACAGCTCAAATGGAAGCATGTCGTTGATAATGTTTGTAATATAGTTTATCTATCTTCGCTAAAAATCAGCTGGTTCCTTTGGCTATGATTTTTGTTTAAAAGACTCAGATTAAACTAAAGATGGAGTATTGTTACAGTATCTGGACCCTACACGTAAGCCACCAATCTGCTACCGGGTGGCATGCCACTAGCGTTTACTGTCGTTTGATGTCGGGTTGCCGGCGTGTTTGTCTCGGTAAGGTTACCACTGACGGGCGGCTAGAGGCTCACACGTGGCCTGCCCGTCACTGCCACCAGATGGCCGCTGGCGTTACCATCGGCGGCTAATGAGCGGGCCACTAGCGACTTGCGTTTAGGGGACTGAAACTTACCTGTCTGGACAGAGCTAGAAATTGTTTACGAATTCTTTTGACGGATAATGTATCTTCTTCTCTGCATCTACCTTTTCCACAAGTGAAACTTCACAAGCCTATCGCTACGCTATCGTCATATTCGACGACAAATATTCGGATTTATTGCATTTATAGTTCGATTTATTCAAAGTTTGACTGCGAGGAGAAACCATGCTAATTCCAGGGAAGGAATTACTCTCATTTGCTCTTTAATCCAGTTGTAATGAGGAATTTCTATCCAAATAATTTTTTTCCTAAGAACTTTTAATTCATGGAACGTATTCGTTAGTGTATCACTAACGGAACATGAAAAGCATAATTTCCTCATTCATTGTGTCAACTAATATTTGTAGTCCTTATTATAACTGTCACTTCTTATCACGTCCTCCTTCATTAATTATCATGTAACTCAGTCACTTAACATCTGGCATGAGTGGGGTTTGATTCTTGTATTGGGTAATCTGTAATATAAAATAAGATTACTATATACAGTTATTTTTATTTATGAAATTATGTGAGCATGGTCTCATAATATTCTAATAATGGTGTACTATTGCTCTTACTTACATGGCAATTATCCGTATTTTATATATTATTCATTCATTTTCCTCCATACTTCGTATAGGAAGAATTTTACATAAAACCATATTTGCAGACATTTCAATATGGAAATGGAAATATATCGAAAATACCAGAACCCATGTCCTTACAATATACAAGTATATCACTAGAGGCTCTATCCAAACAAATGTTGACGTATCTTCCTACGTTATTTATTTCTTCTTTTCGTTGAAACATTTATACACGTTAAAAATAATTTCAGTTTTTTTCTTACGAGGGACATATCCAAATATTTGGTCATTTATTCATCTGTTTATTTATCTTTACAAAAAAATTCTTCCTAACATTGGAAATAAAAATTAAAATGAGTATAAACTGTGTATGTTTTACAGTGTGGTGAAAAATTCTTGGCCTGTTTTAAGGAATTCATATATTATCTAGAAACGGAATGTATTTGGTATACCTGATTGGACTAGTGACATTTCCCTTTATATTCTGTTATCTGTATTTTTGACAAGAAAATCATTTCAGAATAGACATGCACTCGTACAAATACATGAATTTGAGACAAAAATTAATTGTTTTATTCTCACTTCCTCAACATTTATAATAGAAACAAAAATGATACCGAATATTTTGATTTGTGTTTTAAAAAATCTAAGATTTGTAGATAAACAAAATATTCAGAAAAAATCTTTGTTCATAATGTACAATTAACTTAGGATATGCGTGAATATTTAACCACCATCTTGCATTAGTAACTACATAGCTGTGCATGTTTATTTTTGATAGTTATTTTTAAAGTGTTTTCATTTAATTGAAAAAATAGATGTTTGTTTTTTTAGGCAGCTTTAGTGATTATTTCGTTATTTTCTTTCAGATGACAGAGGGTTCGATATAAATGTTCTATATTTCGGTATTTCTATAGTTCGGTATTTTGTGTCCGTGTCTATTTCTTTTAATCATTTCACCCGATGCAAGGCAATAAATCCACTAAGAAGCAAATGATTACTCACTGTTAGAGAATATGTGAGTAAAGAGATAGAAGAATATTTATATTTCAGTAACGAGGGAGTTTTTCGTGAAATGAGAAAATTGCAATCAAAGAAACAATTTAGATATCTAGAGCACTTAACAATCAAAGAAGGTTTGGAGAATTTAAAACTGACAGAATATAAGAAGTCAAGAGATAGAAGCAGCAAATATCCTAGCTAAGAATCTTGCGTATTTTACTAGCAAAGGTAGAGGTGAAGAAAAATTATAAAAAGGCAAAACTTACTAAGAGCAAAGATGAACAGAATTTTGTGGAGAGCCTGATGTCAATGTCAATTAAAATATATAGAAAAAAATGTGTATGCTGGTTCAACTGGCATTGGTCACTTTAAATTACCGAAGCATGTTATGCATTTAAAAGTCAAGAAAACAAATGTATAATAGAATATTTCGTGGTAGCATTTGGTGCCTCCATCTTTAATGATCTATCAAGAATATTACACGTCTTACGTCTTTTACCAGTGGCTTGTAATTTCTGTTAAACCAGTTTAATTAATATGTATATTTCCCATTTATGTTTGTGAATTTATGTACACATTTGAATGTCTATAAAATTATTTGTATTCATATATATTTATTATTATATTTTTTTACGTTTTATGATAATTTTTTCAAGCCTTTGTCATTATAGTATTTTGCGTTGCTTAATACCATGGCATTTAACCGTATGAATGTTTAATAATTTCTATATAAATATACATGAATACATTTCCGCCCAAATTATACTTATATTATCTGAATATACATGCCTCAAACAATGAAGAGTCTATCCATAATACTTTTAAAAACTTTGGGTGCGCTTTCCTCACATCAAAAGAAAGACAAACGTTCGCATAAATATATGTCCGCAAATCCTTCATTTTTGAGTTATTATCTTTAAAGATTACGGTAGACGCTGTTAAATGTACAATAAAATCCAAAATACAATCCGAAAATATGTTTATAAATATTTGGGGCGGCTTCCTGACAAGAAAAGTCGGGAAAATCTGTATGTAAACATATGTCCAAAAAGGCCATTGTTATACCCCAACACAACAACTCATGAGAAATGTTCAAATTTTCTCCGCTAGCTTCTATACACGCATGCACATGTGAGTTCATTGACTATCAAATACTCCAAAACGATATCGATTGATTTCGCGGATCGCCATGACACGTTGATTATGCGGCTCTGCATTGTTGATGTCGGCTGCATAAAGCAATTGTTTTACGTTGTCCTAAGTACAAAATCATCAAAGGATTAAGATGAAGGTAATGTGCAGGCCATGGAAATTGTCCTCCCCTGCCTATCCATCTTTCATCGTAGATGTCAGCCAATGTATCGCGAAAAATATGAGTAAAATATGCTGGAGCCTCATCATGCAAAAACCACATGCGTTTTCGTATTAGCAGGGGTACATCCTCTAGCAGGTCTGGAACTGTGTTCGAAATAAAGTCTCTGTAGAGAGCTGTGAGACGTGCTGAGAGAACATATGGAACTATCAGACAGTCAACTACAACTTCAGCCCACTCATTAATCTTATACCGATAATGGTGTCTAGCCTGTATTGTACAACTTTGGTTGTGTACATTTTTATTCCATCTCTTCCAAATATTGCCTCATCCTTAAACAAACAACGGAACGGCAGTATGTTCAATAAACTATTGGCAAAAGTGAGTGATCAGAGTGCGAAAGGCTCTGCACATATTGCAAATGATACTGTTACAAGAGCAGTTATTGAAGTTCTCTCCTTGCGGTACTATGAGATATTAGGGTTACTTGACGTGCGCTGATACTAGGATCATCTCTGACATCCCGCAGAATTCGTTCTTCGTCGTCATGCGTACGAGCGGATTTCGCTTTTTCCCGGTACATTGTGTGTGAGGCTACGGATCCTGTCTCGTCAACGCGACGATAAACAGCATCAATACTTGGAGGATTCGGTTGCCTTCTGTTTGTAAATGCAATCTGATAAGACGTGCAGCCTCGCATCCATTACCATTCGCGCGGTTGTATAGAAAAATCATATCTGCCCTCTCACTACATGCATATCCTGCCATTATTAAACGGAACAATTCTCATTTAGCTCACACGTTAAAGGTTGAATAAAGACAAGCCATAAATGTAACGGAATGACAAGTATAACCTTCCTTACATGGCGATACAGTACCATCAATCTTTTAATTTCTTTAAACATAACTCAAAATCGATGGATTTGAAGAGGTATGTTTTATTATTATAATTATTTTTGGAACACCCTGTATATATATTATTTTGACGTATGAGGATCCGACAAATTCATTCTCTTTTTTATTTTTGTGTCGTATGTGACAATTCAGTCTCGCGAGTGACATGCATATAAGTCCACATATTGTGAAACAGCGTGGAACTCGGAATATAGCGACAGAAATATTGTTTTTCCTCTCTTATCCGGTCAACACGACAGATTTAAAAGTTTCGGACTCTATCACAAATATCTCCAGTTATGTCTATCCAGGGAAACTGATTCGAAATATGAGTCATCCAATATAATTTTTCCCAATGTTTGATTGGCGAGGAACACATCTACCGTAAAGAGCTGTGTACATGACGAATACAGATTTGTAAATAATTGTATTGGATATAATACAAAATGTTTAACTAGAAGACACATCTGACCATAAATCAATTATGTCTCATTTGACATAAAATTATGTCTTCCATTGAGACCTACCAGAATTGAACCGTAACGCAGTCGTTGATAATAAAAATATAATAACATCATACACATTTATAAAAATGCTAAAAATAATAGAAAGATTATTAATACAAATAAAAATCTAACACAAATTTATATCAACTAAGTACACGGGTACAACTTGCTGACCGTGTTTGTAAAATAAAACATTCCTATAGCTCTAGATTCGTACATAAAACATTCCATATATTAAGTTAAAACTAAAAAAGAAATTCATCCTTGATTATATCTAAAAGTGTAGTAGAAACACCTTGAAAAACCTTGAGGCAATGTTTATATAATGTGTGACCTGAAAAGAATACAATGATAAGAATATTTGAGAAATCATAAAAAAAAAAACTTTGAACCACAGTACCCTTTGATTCGTTTTCAACGAAACTTGCATAAAAGAGGGATTGCTGCCCAAATACACTATATATATATATATATATATATATATATATATATATATATATATATATATATATATATAACTTTCCTTAGCCAAATTTTTATAAGACCAAGAAACAGATATATTAAAATGTGCTTAATACACGTATAAAGAGAATTCGAAAATTAACATGCACAGCATTTAATTTTTTAAAAGAATACTAGATCCTCTAAACACGATATTTGGATTCAACATTTCGTTATTCTCAGGTGATTCGGGTCAAATGATTTCTTAACGGTTTATCATTAATATATAAACGCACAACGTAAAGTATAATAAAAGTGAGGAGAAAAGTATTGAAATTTTATGGGGGGGGATAAATAAAATATACATACTTTCATCCCGATTCATACAAACTCAAAAAGTACCTTTTACTTTGTATGCATTGTGTCATTATTTTCGATCTTTATTCATTATAATGTTTTGGTCTGGAAATGTTATATTGTCAACTTTTCCTCCTGATATAGTTTACAGATATCACTGCGATTCCTGCAAATTATAGCTTTTTAAAAATATTTCCCAGCTTACAATTGGGTCGTTGTCATTTTTTTCTTTTAATTCCCATACATGGCTGGCTTGTCTGGTAAAATTCCTAAAGCTTTCTAAACACTGAATGATAACTTGTGATTATGCCATCTCTTCTTGAAGTTACCTTCGTTACACCCCATGTGTTTTTTTTTTGTTTTTTGTTTTTTTTTGTTTTGTTTTTTCTTACCCTAGCCATTTGTATATTTTTCTTCGGTTTGGAATTTAATCCTTTTATTTTGAAAATTCGATCTTGCGGACATTTACTCTTGACTCTACAGTTATGTTTCACTGTTAATGATATTTTGCTACACGTTATCTTTTGTAATTCCTATGATTTTATTATAGTTTCCAGATACTAGAACAGTTCTAGCTTAATTTAACTGTATTTTTATTAAAGATGTTGTGTAATTCGGAATTTGGGGGAAAATTGTAAAACATTTTCCCTATTTTACATTTGACCTCCAAATTAAAGGGTGGGAGTAAATTAAATAATATTTTCCTTTTCCTCGAATTTTTCTTCATTTGTTGTTTTTTTTTAGTTTTAAATTCCAGTTTAATTTCATACACCTCTTGTTTAAAGTATTTTCATACTCTTTGAGTTTTTCTTCGAAAATTATTTTATGAGAGGAATTTCAAGAAAACCCGCACTTTACTCCTATAAGGATTTGCTTTATTATACACGCAGGATGGTTATATCCTACATTCACGTATTTTAATTTTGCGTTGGGTTTCATGTATGGAAAGGCACTGCCAGGTTGTAGATTTAATTATACTTCGAAACATTGGACAACCTTTTTATTTATAGCCGCCTATAGATCAAAGTCGATGCTTTTGAAGTGTTTAAATAATTTTATTTTTAATATTGTCGTTTACTCTTCTGTTGTCTGGCAATGTAATCAGCCCGTCATCCCTATATGTGGTGGTCTGTGTGTACTATTTTTTTTTTTGATTTTATATAAAATATGTAGACCTGTTAATTCAGAAACCTCTGCATCGTCAAACAAAACGTGTATTGCATCGAAGTTGCTCCTTTTTGACTTTTTAATCCAAGTTTCTCCATTGTGGAATAATATTGATTTACTTATGTAAAATTATATTTATCAGTTCAGGTGTTATATTTACAAAGCCCTTAGAAAAATCCAAAGCCTCAGGCAGTCCTTTTTTAGAGAATGATGAATACTAATTTTTTTACATCGTAATTTATAAATACATATTTATTTTATTTTTAATTTCATGGAACCAAGAAATGCATTCACTTGTGTTTTCCATTGTTTAGCTGACGTAGCGATACTTAATAAGTTACCAAAAAAAAAAAAAATAAATAAAAGCTTAATCGCAGTAATTTGCCAGGCGTATTTAATGAAACTTGTTTAAAATACGGATATCTGTCAATATACGCAGTTATTGTATATTAAGTCAGTTATGTGCCATGCATGATACACGCAAAGGCGATCATGTATCTTTCGATATATGACTGACGAGGCAGTGCGTTGCCATTTCTTTCTGCGGTAGACCAGTTGCCATCCAAGGCAATATAACACGGTCTGTCCTATTTATTTTGAGGGAGAAGACGATTAATATCTTTCCCAAGGTTATTATCACGTTAATAAATGTAATGGATCCGGCTGGAATTCGAACTCGGCTCTCCGATTAAATATGACATAATTTTATAATTGTATATGTTTTTCGATGTTAACGAGAAGAATGTTAATTAGAATGATATATGTTTAGAATTTAAATTACGAATGACAGGTTTATAAATGTTATATGTCAGGATATCTGACAAAAGCTGTATTCCAGATACTGATGAAAAGATGGGTAATATTATGCGTCAAAAATGAATTACATACGGATTTCTAGAGGTTTCTTTTAGTGTGTTCGTGTAATTTCCTTGAATGGCGCTGCTCGATTTCGCACGACATAATGTCGATGTCCTTCTGATTAAACAGAGTCCTGTTGTTTGAGGTCTTGTGAAAAAGAATTTCTTTTTAATATCACCCACAAACAAAATCTATGAGTGCAGAACTTATTGTATCAAGTCCCTAAGAACATAGCAATCCGGATCTTCCCCAGGGATTGGTAGACTAATCATGAAATTAAACTTTTCCAATAAGCCTGTCTGAGAATGCAATAGACACTCGATTGAGAAATGCCTATTTAACAATCGATTTGATGAAAGCGTTTTTTTTTTTTTTTAGACTGATTGTAAAATTAAAAAAAAGCTTTTCTGCTCTTGTGAATCCCCTTCCTCGGCAATGATGCTTGTCATAGGTTTGAAATTTGACTTTTTGTTAAACTCCATCGCTAACTGTACTGTTGATGTAAGACTTTATTAACTGCGATAAACGACTTCTTGAACACCAGTTATTTCCACACATTTCTTGTACCAATTTAGGTTAAGGTATCTTCTAATCAACTGAGAGCAGATTCAGCATTTATATTAAATCTTTTACACGGGGAAAATAATAAAAAAAACAAATGAAAACTATATATTGGGAACACAGTGTTTAACTATGTTCTCCACTGATTTTGTGGAGTATATTTTACATCTATCTTTTTCTATGTATGTATGTGTATATATATATATATATATATATGTATATATAATTACAGATATCGATCAATCTATCTATTGTTAATAATATCTACCTATTCTCTCTCTCTTTTATATATATATATATATATATAAATATATATATAGGAAAATATCCATCAATTTACACACTCTCTTTATATATATATATATATATATATATATATATATATATATATATATATATATATATATATATATATGGGTAGCAATCTCTCTCTCTCTCTTTCTCTCTCTCTCTCTCTCTCTCTATATATATATATATATATATATATATATATATATATATACAATTGTTTGACTTGCCACTGCTAAACATAGCCCAATTCTCTAATTTCCTGCATTGCTGTCGTGAAAAATTTTTAACTGTGTGTCACATTTTTTTTTATTTTTCCCTCGAGCAATTACTTCGGCAATGAATGCTATTTATGATACACCGCATAAGATGCTGTTCTCCATTGCCCTCATTTCCCCAATAACACAAATGTATAAGACAGGAAAATGAAAAGAACCAACAAAAAAAAATAAAAATAGTCACAATTAAAATAGTTTGACTTTCAGATGAATCATTTATCAAAATTATCATATGACTAAACAAAAAAAAATCAATGCTTTAATCCTGGCGAATATTCGGTAACAACAAGTTGAAAAATATGGAAGCTATATATACATATAAACATGACTAACAACGCCATTGTGATAAAGGATAACTGATTTTGTCGGTCTGTGTATACAGGATTCATTGTATACGCTGTATATATTCGGTTGATAAGAATCAGTGAATGTGTACCTTATAATAAATAATTATTTCTCACTGTGCACGCCTTCTTTCAGTTTCTGATTTTGAGACAGTTTTGGAATCATGTCGCTGAGCTGACGACTGGTATCGATCCCAAACATCTTGAGTCCATCGATCTTGTGTACGTGTGAGCTAATACGCCTCCCCAGTTGGCCAGGGTGAAATGGTTGATCTTACTCACGCTGATAGATGTAGCAAGAATGGTGGTGTTGGTGTTGCAATGGAAGCAATCTTACGAGACGAGTACTATTCTCATCAGGTTCTGATTGGTTTGGTTAGACATCATCTCTGATGAATATCAGAACTGATAGGAAGATTTTGACTTCGACAGATTTCAGAAATGTTGGGTTTAAGTTACGACCATAGTTTGTCTGAATCTGGCCAATTTAGATTTTACTTTGCTATGTTTGATAATCTCAGAACGGGGCATATTCCTGTCAGACTTCATCCCTAGATAAAGTTGTCTCCTTTTGTTCGTTAATGTGAGTCACTGTCGTTCCTGGTCTAGTCTCGGGATTCTCTTTTACTATATGTTTTTTGTCAAGATTTTCATTTTCCCCAGTTTTATCCTCGATTTTTTTCTTGATTGGATGTGTCTTATATGTTTTCCCATTCCCAAATTGATGTGTCGCTCCCGGGCCACTCGTGAGTGACTTTATTGATTCTGCTTGCCGACAGAATACAGCGGCCGCTCTTCTTTTTGTGTGTTGGACAGGCCATACTAACATTGTTTTATTTTATTTTATTTTATTTCGACATGGATGCTTTGTTTCTTTTAGTACTTTTTTTAGTTCCCCAATCCGCCTTCATTTTAAAAAATTTTAAAAACGAGAGAACAATATATTTAGATATGTAGTCATTTTTAAAATCGTGAGTGATTTATTAGGATCAATTTTAAGATGAAATATTGTGACAGTCATTGTATTGGATGAAGACGGATGTACTCTTGTCTTGATTGAGGAAATATTAGAGTGAATCGAATTTGTTAGGTGTAGGATAGACAGTGTCGACGAGCCTTTCCTCTTCGGTCTTGTGCCACACATTAAAATAAAGACATTAATTATATAAATATTATTAATGTGCTATAAATATAGAATATTGATTTAAAAATAAGTATAGAAAGCCCATATTTTCAAAAGTTTTATATAAATTACACGAACATCCGTTGAATATTTCTCTTCTCTAAACCGGAGGAGCTCATTGTGTCTATACTGCTGCATAAAATAGAGTGAAACTTATGCGCATTTTGTTCATAGATGTGGATTCGTTTATGAACAATTACGTGAGTAAAGAAGGTAAACCGAGAAAATTGATTGCATATTCACCTGGGATTGTGTAATTTAGATGAGGCCAGCCTCATTATATCAAGGAGACGACAGACTCCTACACTGTACTGGACAGTCTGGGTATCATGGGACAGTTAGTATTCAGTTACAGGGTAATATTATAATATAAGAATTGTTGACTCGTTTTGCGTGTCTTCAGAAGTGGTGGTTGAACAGGTGCATCTAGTTAAAATCAAAAGTCATTACCGGAAGATTGATATACCTTTATTTTCACTTTTTTCCAGTTTACTTGCTTTTTTAGGAAATCAATTTCCGTGGGCTGACTTCCAACCGGTAAATTGAATAGCGTGAGATAAAAAAAATGAAGAATGAGCTTATCCTTCCTGATTACATGTCTTCTCTCGAATACATTTTAACTAATTATTATTTTACTGTAGAGCCATAGACTTATGCTGCCTAATATTTTAAGACACTGTCCATGAAAGTCAAACGTCTGTGATATATAATGCCAATTCATGTCACGACGAAAACTACTTCATTTTTAAGAAGAAATGATCAACCTAATCGATGGAATGAATATGCATACACCTGGGTTCCCTCTCACAGTAATATGATTGGCTGGTGTCAGCCATAAATACAGACTGATGTGAAGGTACATGGACTACACCGATTGACTACGCCTAATGTCTTCGCCTATTGCCTACCACTAGGACGAGGACCAGTCCATTATGTTTACCTGCTAGATTGTCCTACCCGGTTACAATAGTTAACAACCACTTTGCTACTTCGAACAAATATATTCCTTTCCGGGACATATCACTAATATTAATATTAGAATTGTATATTTTCTTTTTTGGATCATGTCCTTCCTTTCAATATGTAGGCACTTATGTCTCTCCACAAATTCCTATCTTAGTAGCTTGAAGTAACCTTTGCGCTGTATTATAAATATTTGTTCTTCTGACATCAATTTACTGAGAATGTTTTTATACATGTTGCTCGCTATTTCCCGTATTCACGTGACTTTATTATCTGTCGTAATTTGTAAGATTCTCCTAACCGTATTTCTACTGGCCACTTACCTCCAATATCTGTCGTAATTATTAAGATTCTCCTAAAACTCTTTCCACAATAAAAAAACAGCCTTTTTTCCTTGTATTACCATTTTTTAAAAACAATTTTACATATTCTTTCCATGGTATTCTATACATCTCTGTTCTTCAATACCTTCCGTCTTTGAGAATATTGAACAACTTTCACTATCTGTAAGAGATTATATATTACATAGAATTTTATCACTCTTCGTTTCCGATTAAATATATATTAAGTATATCTCTTAATACTTTGCTTGGTTTCTGAAAGTCATCTTAATTTTCTCCCTGTTTAAATTTTACGGCACTACACAACTATTTTCAGTCAAACTGTATTGGGCACTACCTATCACTTGGGCAACATTGGTGGCGTGGAGAAGGGAAGCGTAATATATAGGCAACCTCAGATCTCTCAACAAAACCTGCTCAGGTCCGCACCCTGGGGAGGACACCCAGTGTCGCCTCACCATGATGGCACAACACGGGAAGCCACAGTCACCTGATGAGAGGATTTCGAATGTTCTTCTCTACGAGGAACTGGGCACCGAAATGATGTCACGAGGGCGACCTCACCTTCGCTTTAAGAATGACTGCAAAGGACATGTACATCGAGAGGTGGGAAGACGTCGTCAAACGAGATCACACTGGCCATGCAATTTACCCCGATGACTGGAGAGAGAAAAGAAGAAACGGAACGTAAAAGAATTCTAGCGGGAAAACGTCTCCATGGACCTACTCTCCTTTCGGTTTCATTTACACACTGAACGCTTTCTCTATTTGCATACAGTCGATATTTATTTGTTTATTTAGCGGCATATCAGCAGCCTATTAGTTATTTAATGCCGAAAATTAATTTTGTCAACATTAGTAATTCCTTTTAAAAAATGTAATACTGGTAATATTTTTCCTTATAGTTATTGCTGGCATTTTTATTTTACAAAAAAATGTATTGCTGGTAGTAATTTTACTATGAGAATATATTGGTAGTATCTTTACTATAAAACTGTTTATAATTCCATCGTGATTTCAAAGTGTGTCGGTTAAGTATCTGCCCATAGCTGGGACCCTAACAGCTGCTATCAACTCGGGTCACTATAGACCTGGGAACAACAGCAATTAAGGGTTGGTTCCATGTTCCTCAAAACTTCCTGATAGGAGTCCTTGCTGCTCGATGTAGTTTATTGTCAAACTTTGTGAGATGCTTACTGTCATAATTCAAATAATTCATATAGTTATATAGGAATCTGCACGCCTCTGCCAATTCCTATTTTGAAATGTCTTAATTATTACATATATGTACACATACTAGACTAAATATATCGCTTTTTGGTGAAAAGTCATCTTTTCAATCTAATTAACAGCCCACTTGCTGATGAGTTTTATTAAGACAAGCAAACGTCACAGGAGGATGTGGCTAATGAAGTTTTCTTCATCGAAATTAAACTAAATTAACTAAAAAAAATTAGTGGTGAATCGATGTTGTGTGATTCGCTTTGAGAAACCCACATGGGGTATGTATTTGAGTAAAATTGTAATTTCATTTGAAAAGAAAGAAGTTCTATTTTATGTTGTATGAATTAAGGATAGTCTGGTTAAGAGGGTAATAAATTTAGTGTTAGGAAAAGATCATTTTTAGGTAAGTATTATTTTCTTTTTTTTGAATGCACACAAAAAATCTGTAATTTATTATCATTTTGCTAAACCGGGCAACAATTTTTATTCGTCATTGAGACTGAGAGACTGAGACTGAGACAGAGAGAGAGAGACAAATAGAGTGAGAGAGACTGAGAGACAGAGAGAGAGACTGTTCGGAATTTGCCAAGAAACATATACATATTGTTGAAGACTCATTGACCCAGACCGCTAGATATTGAATTACACAGTTGTCTATCTAAACACCTACATGATAAACTAAGATGTATAGCATAAAAGAAATAAAGCTAGATTATATATATATATATATATATATATATATATATATATATATATATATATAATTATTTATTTAAAAATATGATTCCAACACGCTACATAAGAGGTCTCATGTTTCAAAACAAGAGCCGAAAACTTCAATATAATTATTTGAATTAAATTGAATTAAAGTAAGCTCTGTTCCATCTTCAAGCGAAATTTTTTTGGGAATAACTTATTTCTGAAATGTACGTGTTTTAATAGTATATTCATAATTGAAATCAAAATTTCCATGGTAACAGCCAGGACGAATTGTTTAAATAGGTAGAGGTGTTTGGTGTTAATAATTTGTATCAGTATAGAGTTACTTTCATAGATGTCAAGTCAGGGTAAGGTGGGGGTGTCTAAATTTTAAACGGAAGATGTTTTCGCCTAGTCTGGTTTACGTGTCTATGGCGATTTATTTATTTTTTTATTTTATTTCTTTATGAAATAATTTTTTATTATACTTTCTAGATTTTCAGTGCAGCTGTAACTCAATTTTAGGGTGTTCTTATTAAATATATTACTAAGCCTACTATTGCTGGGGAAGTGTTTATCAATTAAAGCTAAGAATTTCTGTCCTAGTTTAATACTAAACATTTGGTTGAACAGAGGGGTATACCAAATGATTTGCCTTTTTCTGTTTTTTTTTTCTTCAGGCCAGTGCAGTTGTCTCTATAGTTAATGTTTGCATTTTTGTAACCACTATTTTTTAGGACAGCGTTATAGAAGCTATTGTGTTGTAATATTTATTTGTTAGCGGAGTTAATGCTAATTCTATTTTCTATTGATGAGGGTATTAATTATGGATGGAGGGTGGTTTGACTTCGGGTGTATATATAAGGGGTTAGTATTTGTTTTTCTATAAGGTTGGTATGTGCTGCTTGCTAAATCTAGCGTTACGCCGAGGAAGTTTTTTTTAATAAAAAAACACAATAAAAAAATCCTGAAAAAACCCCATGCCTGAATAGTATTAATAAAAACCCTACACTTAAAAACCCTACACTTAAATCAGACAATAACAGTGAAAAATTGTGTGACTGTAGAAACCCAGAAGACTGCCCATTAGAAAATAAATGCTGCATCAAATCTGTGGTATACCAATGTACTATCTCATCCACTAAGTGTCCTAATACTAATATGATATATATTGGGTCCACGAAGAATGAATTTAAAGCCAGATGGAGGCAGCATGTGCTCTTTCAACAATATAAATAAAAGAAATCAGACTTCTCTGTCTAAATATTTTTGGCATCTGAAGGAAATAAACAGGACACCTAAAGTAAAATGGAAAATTATAAATAGGACTAGAACTTGTAAAACTTGGGATGACCCATGCCTTTTGTGCTTCCATGAGAAACTGCACATTATTAAGTTTCTAAATAATAAAAATCTATTAAACAATAGACATGAGTTAACGGTTTCCCGACATCACCAAATTTATGCATTGAATAATTAGCTTAAGAACAAAGATACAATAAAATAACTTTTATAATAGATAGCCCAAATAAATAGTTTGAATACCCTACGAAAAAATATAACCCTTTATGAAGTCGTCAAAAAACAAATGTTACGGCAGTTTTTATATACACAAATCCCTTTCATAAAGAAATAAAATAAAAAACATAAATCTCCATAGACACGTAAACCAGACTAGGCGAAAACAGCTTCCGATTAAAATTTAGACACCCCAACTTACCCTGACTTGTCATCTATGAAAGTAACTCTGTACTGATACAAATTGTTAACACCCAACACCCCGACCTATTTAAACAATTCGTCCTGGCCGTTACCATGTAAATTTTGATTTCAATTATTAATATACTATTAAAACACGTAAATTTCAGAAATAAGTTATTCCAAAAAAAAATTTCGCTTTAAGATGGAACAGAGCTTACCTTAATTCAATTTAATTCAAATAATTATATTGAAGTTTTCGGCTCTTGTTTTGAAACATGAGTCCTCTTATTTAGCGTGTTGGAATCATATTTTTAAATAAATAATTATATTTATGCTCTACTTTTGTATCGAGCACTATTTTTTAAAAATAATAACAAAAATACTAAAGAACTTTGGATTATTTACCTCACCAGTTCTTTCCTATTTTCTATATATTTCCATATATAATGTGTGTGTACGTGTCGGTAAAAGAAACTTTAATCCTCTAAAAGTTACGTTTATTACGTGTAGCTTACAAAAAGAAAAAAGTAAATATGACTTTCGAAAGATCTATAAAGTGGTGTGCTTTTTTGAAAAGATTAAACGAGGCTTGTCTCACCCTGAATTTGCTTTATATGTGTACATTCTAGAAGCACGTTGGTTATGTATGAAGGGGAAGCAGACTTGGCTCTTGCTGGGGACTATATGTTTTCCATTAAATTTCTCTAAATCGACAGAAGTCATTTTTATGTAGAAGGTCAATATACGCTACTCAGTAGGATCATAATTCAATACAGACAATAGCAAGAAATGTGACAGCTGTTAGAAAAAAAAATCACCCGGGTACGGAAAGGAATGATGGTGTTGTCAAAGAATCCTCCAGTCAGGGCTAACATTTAATCTACACGTTATTCGCTGAATTATTAATGTAATGCTCGCTCATTAACTTTCTATATTATATAAGGGTACACATATTCTCTTATTCGCTCTCTTTCTTACCCCAATAGTAATAGATAGATTCACCTATCGTTCGGTTCACACTCCTCCCCAGTCTTTGGAATAGGAGTTTATCTCTTGTACCTGTTTAGCGTTAGGTTTCTGTTTCATTCTATAATCTACTTCAGCTCCGTATTTCTAATGTCTCCGCCTGATCTCTGAAAGTTTATTCACTAATTAAATCTTGCCCTTGGCAAGTAAAGAATTATGTTATCTTTCCTGCACATGTCCAAAAACTTTACTGCATACACTTTCTTACGTTAAGACAACACGGTAACATTGTAATTTGAGTGACTCTCGGGCCTTGTATTGTATGAACATTAGCAATATATATATATACATATATATATATATATATATATATATATATATAGAGAGAGAGAGAGAGAGATAGAATGTATAAACAAGATGTATGAACAAGAATGGTAACAGCAATCCTGTAGCAACTGTGCATGTCAGTGGCAGAGACGTGTGACCGGATAAACGTAGATTTTATTGTTAGGAATAAAGGTTGGAATCACTTCCATTAAGGACAGATTGTTATGAGTGGAAGACTAAAACCGTGCATTTGCGAAACGGCACGTCATTGGTATATTAAGTTTGAGTCCATGTCAGCAACTATCGACATTTGTTGGAATACTTATCGACGCGAAAAGTAAACTGCCTGTTTCCCTGAACTAGCCAAGAGAATAATTTTGGAGTGCATATTTCATATTGTTCACAAAGCTTAGTATATACACGTATATACTTGTTTATGTATTTGAGTAGTTCCACGCCAGTTATGATACATTTTGCGAACTAAAAAAAATATCTATACTGATGAACTATAATCTAAATAAATGATGTCAAAAATATAGCTTTGGAAATAGTAAACACACATCTCTCACTCTCTCTCTCTCTCTCTCTATATATATATATATATATATATATATATATATATATATATATATATATGTGTGTGTGTGTGTGTGTGTGTACTGAATTACAAAGAAATTTAGACTTTTTTTTATTTAAGAATGCGTTGATGTGATTTTGGGAGACACAAAAGACGATATTCACAAGAAATAAAAAAATGAATAATAATGGTAACTCCAAGATTAAGAACATAGATCATGCAAGTAAATAGAAAACGGAATAGAAACGAAAATACAGGGATGGTTAATCTCGGTTTTTAAAAGTAACTTAAATTCCAAATAAGTGTACAACTGAATCAGACCTGTTGAGCCGCAATTTCCAAGATGGTACGGTTTGCCTAAATTTCATAAAAACAATGTGTCTCTTCGGCCTGTCCAATCTATGATAGGACCTATGCAACACGAAATGGTTAAAAGTTTGGAAGATGTACTCCAACCTACATTTCTGATTCTTTCAAGGTTTCTAATTTTATTAGGATCTCTGAAATTGGTTCGGCTAACAAACTTTTAGTTTCTTTCGACATTGTACGTCCTCCCTCCGACCAACTCCTTGCTGAAAGGAGATCGGGACCAATCTTGATGCTGATTAACTTGACCGGCCCATCGTCTCAAAGTGGAAACTCCCTTCCACGCACCAAATCTCAAGCCAACAGACTTATCACGGTTGATCATGTACCTTGTCAACGTCTCATACTATCTGGTTTCTATGCCGACGTCATCAATCTCAGCTCTGCTCGACACAAGAACAGAAACGTCTTCAGCATAGGCAGAGTAACTGGCTGAGGTAGTATCAGCAGGTAGGGAAATTTCGCATAAGACCAGATTTTTCTCGCAAAGGAAAGGATTCAACGCATAAATTTACAGCAAAGGCCAAAGCGGATATCCTTGATGAATCGATCGAGTCAATACGAATGGTTCCGATCGAACCCCATTCACTTCCTCCAACACATCAGGAGACTCATACAGAAGTTGGATCCAGGTTCGAAAGTACGCCACGAAAATATTGCCGAAAGAACAGACTTCAGAAATCAATGATCAACACCATAGAATTCCTTCGGCTACTCTAAATTGATCAGCCTGCTGTCGACTTGCTCGATAATGAAGAATACAATATGAAGGTTGCCTGAATAGTCCTGCCGTTCACGGCACGTCTGTTCGGAGCTAATAAAACTAGAAAGTACGGCATGCAAACGGCTAAGATCCTGGTTAAAATCTTTAAATCGTTCAAGGCAGAAAGTTACCTACTCCATCCCCATCGTTCAAACGTAGCAAATTGATGACACCCCTAACGAAGCGTAGAGGTTTATACCCCTTCTAGATCCAGTTATTGCAAATCAGTGCCAGCAACAATGATGGGCGAATGCCTCAAGTACAGTTCTTAAGTACTATATTCCGGAGATTCGTCTCGGCCAACTGGCTTCAGCGCTTCCCGGATTTTCGTTTCTGTGATGGAACCCTGGTCCACAGCCTCTACAGCCTCCTTGATTCTGGGAAATCCGGCTCTGCAGGCGTCGAATTAAGCAGTACTCAGACCGGGCTCCCTCGTGAAAAGATCCAGCATATATTCATGTTCGTGAGTTTAAAACCGTGCTTCTGTAGACAACATATATCCACCCCGAGACAGGGAAGATCGCGAGCGAGCTACACCCTGCGAGGTCTGACCCCAGGCTTCGAGCATTTAGACTTTTTAACCAGTGTGTCATTATAAATCAGTAGGGTTGGGAATCTGCATTGAAGAGGGCACCGACGGACTGTCCCATTGAATATGTGCCCATCTCGTTCTTGACGGTGATATCAAGAGACAGCCCGCCAAAGTTCTGGGGAAAAAATTGTCATTAAAACCCTGGAAAAAGGATGGGTGGAGGAAAACAGGGAGCCTCCCAGGACAAAATTGCTTAATTTTCCTCATTTAATCGGCATGCATGTATGATGCTGAGGCAATAATTTAAGAGTAAAGTTCGCTTCCTCTATCGTACCCCCATATCTACTGTGTACCCGGTCCCTTTCACACAATTGGCAGCAGTCTCTTCGCCCTCTGCCAGTTCTATGAAATTTCCATGTCCTTCTCGTTCATTTGGCGAAAATTCCATAAATATTTTAAATCTTTCGGGTTTCGCGTTTATGAAGAAAACTCTTTCTGCTTGTTCACGTGATACGCGGCACATATCTTCCTCATATATATATGGTGGTTTTATATTCTTTCTTTTTTCAGATAAAGTCGGGGCTGCCGTTTCTTTTTTTTATGATTTCAATTTTTCTGTGAGATTGAAAATGAGTAGGAGTAGGCGTAGATGAGTGATTTGATCTGGGGGTATAAACAGGGCGTTTTTTTTAAAGGCGATAACAGCGTCAACGGAATATCATAGACATATGTTTGTTGAATGTAGTGTCACTGATTTGATCGAAAGTGTATGGACATCAATAAATGGAGTTCAATTTATCAGACACAGGGAAAAGGAAAGAAGAAAATAAGAAGTTTTATATTAAAAGGGGAAAAGAAAACCAAATATTGCTCGGCTCTCACTCTGGATTTATATCCTCCTTAGAATTATCCCTATTAATCAGCAACTGATATATATATATATATATATATATATATATATATATATATAATGTCATCCACAGACAGACTGTTTCGCTGTATCACAGCTCATCAGTGCGACTAGACATCCGGTTGCCTCTAGCTAGGATCGAAACCCGACTGGTATCAGGCGGATATTCTACCACTAAGCTGTCGGCGCACAGTCGGGATGAAGGTAGTTTTTTTTTTTTATCGTATTTATTTTTGGAAACACGCCCAGTGACCGACAGTGACTCAATTCGGCTTGCGAAGAGTCTCGCTATATATATATATATATATATATATATATATATATATATATATATATATATATATATATATATATACGTAATTTCATAGTAATTCATTATGTCTAGACCAAGAAACCTTAGCAGAATGCAGAAAAATACTGGACGGCCGTTTCGTTCTCTTTTTTGGTACTCATTAGCAGTGCGCCTCTACAACAGAGAATCGAACCCGGACATTTACGATTCAATGCAAACATCATTCTATTGCCACTGCCACACACACACACACACACACACACACACACACACACACACATATATATATTCTTCGCTATATTCCGTAGGTTTTCTTTTAGTTTCCTTTCTCTGTTTGCTTTCAACATTTTATCACCGGCAAATTTTATGTTGTTAAGATTATGACCCCCGATAAGGAATCCTTGTATAACTTATGATACTCTCTGTATTGCCTCACTGTGTAGGTTGAATTAATCTGCGGTGAAGATGGATCCTTCTCGTACACTATTCTTTGTATATTTACTAAACTCATTTTCTATCCTTGTGCAGGTAGTTTACTGTCAATATAGGTTCTGGATTATTCAGGTAGTCTTCCCAAATATGTCAAGATTACCTATCAACTCCAACAATTCTTGCTGATGTAATTTATCAAACACTTTTGTGGGCTCTATTCAAGCATCATAATTGAAAATCAACCACGTAAATGATCAATTTTGGCTAATGTTTTCTTGAAAATACATGGTTATTAAATTAAGTTAACTTAAATACAACTTAATATAAACAACTTCTTTGGAATTTTCTCATTATGAGAAAGCATTCCATTCAGCAGAACACTCGCATATTTCAAGTAAAATCTCTAGTAGTACATTAATGTTAATTACTATAAATCTGTTGGTGATATTAATGGTAAAAAATGGAAGTATCTGGTACTGACAAAGAATAAAAATAAACATTATGTTATATAAATCGTACACAACAGATAACAAAAGCAGTAAGTTATGACACTACATTAGATTAAAAGACAAAAATGGTGTCGCTAAGACGCAATCTGAATTTAGTATAGTCACGGTTGGTTGGCTGTTTGGTTGATGGGTTGCTATCACCAACTCTATGGTTTATTTAATAGTGAAATCTAAATATTTTGTACGTAATTTTGTGGCTTCAACTACAGATATTCTGTACATAATCTATATATTTAGGGCAAACATCTGTTTAGATACATAGTTTGTTAACAAATCTATTGCTAGTCATTTTACTATAAGAATTTTTTTTATAATTTAGTGCTGTATTGATTGACGTTTTGCAATAAAAATGTATTAATATCGGTTATTTTTTCAATAAATATATTGCTGGTATTTTTCGCATAATTTATTTTTGTACATCTGAAACACCAAATAATAAAAACATTTTCCTTACATAGGACGCTAACAGATGCTTCCATCCCGAGTTAAGTTGGACCTGAAAACAGCAGTAATTAAGAGATGTCCCCATGCCCCTAGAATCTCCTTGATCAGAGGCCTGGCTGGCGGATGTAATTCATCGTCATACGCAGGACTTCTACGGTTAGCATGAAATTATAATGGAAGCATCTTTGTCATACAGCCAATTCGCCAAAGCTTCTGTTAAATTAATAGGATATATTTTATTGGTATAAAAAAACAATAGCACATATTCTTTCCAAATTAATGGATATTACAGAAACGCCTAACGTAGGTAAATTTTTCTGCTTAGTTTACACATAATCTTAGAGATATACGCCCTATTGTGACACCTAGAATTTTTCTTCTATTTTCATTTTGACTGAATCCAGATTAAATGAGAAAATGTATAAATCAAAATAAGCATCAAAATAAATTTCTGTTGGATGACAATGTTGAGGAAATACAGAGTAAACTGGAAAAAATAAAAATTAAATCATTATTGAAAACGAATATTATTAGAAAAAATCCTATTTAATTTTGATTTTATTTGCATGAAATCTTCAAAAAATGTTTTCAGAATTTCAATAAAACGGTAACAGGATTCTAACATACGAACACACAAGCTCTCCGCACAATTTCTCTCACACAAACAAACGACTACACACTCATATATGCATATAAAATATGTGTGTGTATCCTGTTTTCTGTTTTAAAAGTTACAATATACATTTATGAATTCTGTTTTTCGTTTTATATTATAATATATAATGGAATAATAATATAATTTACATATCTGCATATCTGTTAATTTGCACTACACACACAAAGACGCACAAAAATATATATTGTATTTTATATTCTTATTCTACATGCCATGACCCTTCTTGTGGGGGGGGGGCGACTGTGGCTTTCCACAATATCCTATCCCTTGTGTCGCCTTGCAAGACATCCGCTCGCGTTTTTCCATCCTTTCTGAAAGTTGGAAAGGTAGGTGACTCTCTGCCTTCCCCTATCTAAATTCTCTCAATATATTTTGTGAGCATTGCATTTTCGAAACGACACTTCCTCAATATGACATCCAAGAAATTTCGATTTATTTTTTATTCTGATGAAACGTGTTTTTTTTCTAACCCTTTTATTTAGGACTTACAAGTTGCTTATTGATTCCGTCCATTGAATTATCACTATTTTTCTGTAGAACAATGTTGCTGCTGCCAACAACTTTCTATCCACCTGTCATGAGATTGTTCAGTATTCAGTGGCACATAAAAGGATGGCTATCACATATCAATTAGATAGACTTTTTTTTTTTTTTACCTAAATCTTTTTTTTTGGGGGGGGGGTTAGTACAGTGTTTTTCGTTTGGAATACAACTTTTACTAATGAAACACGAGTACGAATTTCGGTATCGCATTTTTCATCCTCTGTTAAAACACTAACCAGAAATTTGTAATTATGTAACTAATTGATTATGATCTCTCCAATTTGTAGTTCGCAATTTCTAGTTTGACCTTTTTTATTTGTCTTGCTGATAAAATATTTTTGTCTTCTTGAAGTTTATAGTTAGGGCTTTTTTCTCGCTTTCCTTTACTAACTTATCGAATATATCGTAAATCAAAATTTGAGAAATTACAAAATAAGAGATTTAACAGTAATTCTAAGACATATTAATTTGCTGAATATTGTAGTTTAACATGGAACATTAATCTAGCATGAATACAATCTTAGAAATAGCCAATTCTCTGCTGCAATATATTATAACAGCCCTCTTGCACCACTTGGTGGAATAAAGCAAAAATTATCTAGGCTAATCGGTGGCTCAAGATATCATGTCATGCATGTTAAGTGGTTGACACAAATCTACCGGCCAGATAAATTTTTAAGGTACTTCCAGACAAGCTTGACCAGTAGATACATGATAGTGCTAGAACAGTTCACCCTTTGTCTGTTTCTTGACAATCATATTACCGTCCAATTTACCCTGCAAATTGGCGCAAAGAGCTACGCGTCTGTTTTATGAATTAATGAATTCAGAGTGGGGTCGATACACTGATATACTAGGTATTAACAAACAACCATTATTTGGATATACTAAGAATCAGCTTACGCCATTGAAAGAGCCACTACACTATTAAATGTTCTAGGTCATTGCCACTAAAAGTGAGGTACTTGTACTGGTGCCGGTACACGAGTCATTGTCTGCCTGCTCGAGGATAATTTCCAGGAAACAATGAAACAGTAGTCACATTCCACACCATAGGAGACTACCGGGATATATGACTTGTTTTTATTTGATATTTTCATTTAGGTTTCATAGTTGCATTTTTTAATTACACACTCATGTTAAATGTCTTTAAATACGTCTAAAGAATACAATATAATTAACAGTAAAACACTGAAGTGAAATACGTATGACAACACCATCATATTGATGTGACGTGTGACTGTGTGGGAACCACACCTAATTTTGTGATGTCAACGAATACTCGTTACCATTTTCGTAATGTCAACGAATAGTCGTTGCCATTTTCGTAATGTCGACGAATATTCGTTCACACTTTCGAAATGATCGTTGTAGTAGCGACTTTGTAATCGCAGATAAAACTATAGTACGCCATTGAAAAATACTGGTGCCACACACCTCCGAATATCATTATCACTAATAGTACTTGCTCGATAATACTCGCTCTAGAAGTAATCCGTACAGTGATCCGAATAGAGGAAAAATATAGTGAATAGAGTAGAGAATAGCGGTCCCTATAACAATATAATATATCGGAGAAATAGCGATCCGAATAGTAATAGAGGATAGAATTGAAATAATGATCGTTAGCCTTCAGCTACTTCCTACATATATGCATTTATTCTATGGTTACGTGGACTAACTAATTCAATTATGTTTGCTCACTGGCAATCCATATTCAAAATCAAGTGTCGGCAGAGACACTTTATTCCTATATAGCAATACCAAAAGGCCATTTCCATGGTTCCTGGCACACTAGGAAGACTGATGACTGGGCTCAGAATGAATGAGATGTCATATCATCATGTTTAGTACAGATAGACTCAGAATGACACTGAAATATGACATAACTAAAAAGAAAAAAAAGCAACTAGATTGGAA
>OZ010571.1:101686889-101719389 GCA_963932145.1 Acanthosepion lycidas
CAGTTCAGATTTTAGCAAAGCGATGCGACATTAATACTCTGAATATAAAGGTAATTCCAAATCAAAAGCATGGGTATCAATGAACATATCATTTAATTATTTAAAAAAAAAGGTTATTCTTTGATTTTTTTACATAATATTCCTGTCATGTCTTCTTCTGCCGCCTCGTTTATGAATGTAATTAACAGATAAGAAAATTCAGTTAATCTTCCCATTGAAATGAGAGAGCCGTGCCTTTTACATTATCTTTGTACTAATTTAAACAATGAAAAATATATTTTCCAGTTTTGAAATTTTTCTCCTCTCATCAAGTCAATCTGTTGTATTTAGGCATGCTTGACTATAGAAAAGGCAGATTAAACTAACATCTTGTTACTTTTCTAAATGCCTTTATCAACAATATGACAAAGCCTATTCTCGTGAAAATCTACGCACCCAGCCCAGGCATATAAGATAAAAATATATCTGCTAATTTATTCATTTTCTTCTCTTTCACGTTTCTTATTTAATTTCTTGGAAAATGACGTGAAGATATAATAACCAAACACTAAAGTATTAATTATTAAGGAGCAAAACGTCGATTCATATTTTTGACATGATTGAATATACTTATGCACTAAAAATATGAAAGCTTCTTTTAAGTGCTATGTGTTTCCAGGATATATGCGATTATGAATCCCCACAAATTTCTTTCTTTTTTTAGCTCGAATTAATAAGCGATACCTAACGCACTACAAAGTTAAAGAAATTAAACATAGAATGGGCTGCGATATGGTTACTTTTGCTCTAACCGTGAAGCTGCTGCGAGTCCAAAACATTAACATATAATCTCTAATTAACATCTTAAATTGCTTATTCGGATCTATATTACCATATGCCTTGCAAGACTTTAAATTCATTCAAAAAATCCTAAAATTTCACATATATATACAACAGTTTTCACAGATTAAAATAGTCTTTTTTATAAATGAACTCTGCAGATCTTATAGTTGTCCACCATTCCTCAGATATCACGTGTGGAGGAATACAGAATGACAAAGCAGAAAAGTTACCAAATGACAAAGTCCATATCACTTGAAATCTTTCAAGAGAAGCAACAACTAATAAGTATAGCATATGTAACTGGAAGAGAAAATAATAACATAATGAAGATGTTGATTTTCTACACATGACCTCAATAATAGAAAGATCACATCTATAATAGAAAGATCAATAAAAGTTAGTTGATTTAAGAAACGCATTTTCCAAAAAATCATTCATAAGAAATGATTTTATGAATTTAATACGTCAGTACTTCTGTTCGGTCAAGGAATGCCAAATGTTTCCACGCTAGGAATTGGCTAATCTCAATATTACCATCCCAATTTGTCATTATTCTGTTATCGATATAGTGTACTCATTATTTACTCGCTGTCTCACCCTATTCCTGAAGACGTTATTTATTCCTGTGATTCTACACACCGTCGTTCCTCATTATTTGCCCCAATCTTTCAAATATACTTTGAAGACTGTATTTGCATTGAAACTAACACATTTCTTCACATTTTTTCACATCCTGTTTATATCTTTTTAGCATTCGACAACAGACATTTTACCTATTTCTAGTTTTAGTATTATTACAGTGTTTTCCAACAAACATGTATCATCTGCGATAAGGAACTTTTTAAACTTATATTTTATATGTAATAGGAATAAACATTATACAACTAAAGATTATGAATAATTTTAATTCGTATCATTTTACACATAAATAATCTTGCATTACTCTGGTTTTATCTATAAGTTTACAGCTTAATATATTGTTCGCATCAGTCTATGCATAATGTTTTAGATTGGATGTAAAGATGAAGGCATGAAACGAGTAAATTGCGAGGTACATTCTAATTCTAGTCGAGTTCGTTACAATCACTTTTACTTCTGGATTAAATTTTTCTCCATCTGCGCCCAAATATTAGTTAAATAGTATAGCATACTGGCATCTCTTTCAACTTTGGTGGACAAAGAATTTAAGAGAATGGTAAATCATAATTTAAAACTAGTTGCGCGTGTAAGTATTAACACTATGCCGTTAAAATATACTTGCTATGCAAACAGTACCAGCAACACCAAGCGCGTTGGTTCATATTCTACAGGGAACTGAGCGGGACTTGAAGGAATGAGACAGAGTTCCTAGCTTAGATGATACAATGACTGAAATTAACCAAAATATTTTCATAGTTTATAATTCGCATTAAAAATCTGATAAAATTTAAAATGTTCCACTTTATTCGTGGGTAAATTATTCAGTGAATAATGAAATAAGAATTTGAGGTTAACAATGGAATGTGTGTAAAATGACATTTCGGTGGATTTTATATAAAGAAACTATAAAAGAATGAGCGAATGAATTCAAAATGAACTTACACGGCATATCACTTTACAGGTGAATGGTCGTAATCATATCCGGCTTTCAATCCAGGAGATTTCTACAAACTTTGACGTGGCTGACAGCCAGAATCTTTGGTTGATCCACAATTGTTGCCCAATGAATAATTCTGCTTCTCCAGATTTGTCGATTTATGCAACAGAAAACCTTTCCATAAACATAATTTACATAGACATAAAAGTGACATTTTCGAATGTACACAATTATGTAACATCAATAACTGAAGAAAAAAAAGTCGTATGGAATAAGAGAAAACATAAATTTCTACAAAATTCAAGTTAGGGTACAGGTTGAGATTTATGTCCAAATAGTGTCATACGATCAATTGCAAGAAGAGAGAATTTATGGTTGCCAACGAAAGGAGCTTCCGAACATGTAAATTACAAATTGGAGAAAGCATAAACAATTCCAAAACTTTAAATATCTGGGAAGTTCGACACTGAAATCCGAAGGCGCATTGGGATAACAAAAGTTGCCTTCCATAAGCTAAACAAAGCTATTAAGAAACAGGGAAACTTTATGAGAAACATAGAAAAGAGCACTAAACTGTTACGTAATATTAATCCTCCTATACGGCAGTGAATGCTGGGCAATGTCCTCACAAATGAAGAAGAGACTTGTAGCAACAGAAATGTACACCACAAAAGGCTACTGAGAATAGCATAAACATAATAAATAAGAGGAACATGAATTTTCTAGAAAATGGAAACATAAAGATACATATATTTGACATTAGATAGAGACAGTTGAAATTTCTCGGGTACATTATGAGGAAAGACGACTTGGAATATGTGATAGTCTTTGGACAGGTTAAGGCAAGAGGAGAAGACGTAAAAACGCATTACCTAACTACAGAATTTACCTAGACTTATGGGAGAACAGTTTAGGATAAAAACAAAAAAGACAAATTATATTAAGAACTACAAAGGAGAGAAATTTGGGGAGATATGATCGCCAAGGATGAGTAGAGAGAGGAACATAGGAGAATAAGAAATCTCTTAGCTTCATTGCAATGATGTGGTATTTCTCTTTCTAGTCAACGACTATAGTAATTAAGGATATTTTTTTTTATCCAGCTTTATAGGTTAAAACCTTAAAACTATTATATATTTGAGCATTCACTGATCTCATTTTCTCTCTTCATACATTATCTAATTTAATAATAAAGTTACTCTTGTCATGTAAAGTGGCTGTTAATAATTAAGCAAAATGAAAACTTCAATGTTACGATAATACAGCATAATAGCACCTCAAATAAATACTTAACAAGAACAAAGAAGTAAAAGTCAACCAAAGATAGTTAACCATTTCAGGGAATATCTTATTAGTAGCAAGGCTCGGCTTAACTTTCGGTAAATCCTAAATCAGAACCCAAATCATTGACGCACAATAATTCATACTAATTAGACTGGATAGTTCAATAGTCACTCAATAATCATTCAATAAAAACTTCAGTCAGTAGCCTGAGCTCGCTATTTATACATCTCCCTGGTAAATATATATTCATACTTACAGAGAGTCACGCTCGAAACTCGGTGTCGGTAATTACTCATTTTCTTCCTATATGGCGGTTACAAATACCGGGAATAAACAAAAATGGTTGCATAGATATTTATGTCGTGTCCTATCAGAAAAACCCTGTTCAAAAAACTGGGAAGGAATGTGTATCTTATATTTTAAGTTACTCTCTAGACTTTTGAAAAGGAGTAGATCTTTATAGCGTATTTCATTGTTACGTTTGGGTTTTCAGCTCCTTCTGATGTCTACGCCCACTCTATGCTTTTAACATCTTCGGTTAAACTCTGAAATTTTACGTAATATTTATCTTTTTGTTTATCCTCAAAAGGAGTAGCTAGTATCGCCTATCGTCTGATTCAGATTAATCCCCGACCTTTTGAACAGTAAAGGTTTATCTCTTGTTTCCTGTTTCCTTGGTTCCTGCTAAAGTCTTGTAATTCTCTGTCACTCCCAGTAAATCGTTGCAACTTTGTTGCATTATCGCCTTGTTTGTAGTGAATTGTGGTGAAGAAGAAAACTTGTTTTTAAAACTGTTTCTGCAATTGTAATGACTGCGTTGACATTCTAATCTCCATAATCCTAGCATTTAACGTTTCTTGATGGTGAAAAAAGACAAATTATCCTTGCTGTATTCTTAATCTAATTTTATTATGATCTCTATTCAGTAGAATTCTTATAATAATTTTAGTAATGCTGCTTAACAGCCGGATTCTTCGACATCCATCTCATTAAATTTCTTGTGGTTTAATAGAAGATCATCAGGAAGATTGAGTGATGTCTTACAGTCTTTCACCGATGTCATATATTTAATTTATAATTTCGGTATCTTTAATAATTTTGAAATATATCAAAACATGTAAGGGAAAAAGCAATCGACAATTTACAAATTCTTTAGCCAGGTTCAATTTTTTTCCGATTAATATAAAATTTTGAAAATATATTTTCTAAGATTATTATAAGTATGTTTATAGTTTATTAATTAATGGGGAATTCTTTAAGATAATATGCTTGCCTTTAGCAATAAATGATCTTTAGTTTTTATTGATCTACACTGCTAAGTAAAATATTACGGATAAGGAAAATGAAGAAAAAATATATATTTATATATTGCGTTGATAGACTCAACAACGAATTTAACTAGACCTTCGAAAAATGAAAATAAAAAAAAAAGTAAAAAAAAAATACACACTTTTTTAGCATTTAGTAAAGGAAATATTAAAAGTGACCGCTGAACATTTGTCATCTGCTCATCCTATCTATCACTATAGCTTCTCCCCTAGAAACCGTGTCTATAATATCAAACCACTATAACAAGGCAAGTCTAAATAGAACAGAATATAAGCGAATAGCGTTGCTTCACTCTGTGACGCACCTTTGGAATCTCAACTCAGGAATTGCTTATAAACAACTAGAATCCAGAGAAGAGCTGCAAAACCATACCAGAATCGAACATGGGTCACTAAAAGAACTGTCTGTCAATGATATTGTTGAGGATTGCCTTTCTGCTAAACTGGATGCTTCGAAGAGAAAATTCCCAATTTTTTAATAATATCTTAAGCATATGTCACATTTCTTGCATCAACTTCTATCTCATTTCTTTGTTGAAACCTAATTGTCTTTTCATTTAAACAAAACAGTGTATACAGATTTACAGACAGTACTTATAAGATTTTTAAATCACTAAACGTATCCAACCCAGTATTGTGCCATTTATGAAGTTACGATGATTCTGTCTATTGAAGTTATTTTAAATATAATATAGTTGGATGCCATACGCCTGCAGAGAAACTATCGGTCTATATGTTTATTCGTTGTTGATTCCTCCAGAGGATTTCATATGGACACCTGCATGAATACAGCAGCCTCACGCATTAAATGCCTTCAAGTTTAATAAATTTGTCTGACATTTCAATTGGTTCATTCTGACCTCATCTTCTCCAATATAAAACTTTAAATTTAATTTAGAAGAATCGTGTTTGAATATCTTTAAAGTATGCGGTTCAAGCTTTCTAAGAAAAATATCAATATATTTATATGGATATATTTCGATGGAATATTGTTTAATATTGTTACTGGCTGGTATCATTAAAAAAGAATGAAGAAAATACATAACCGTATTTCAATTGATTTTGAATAAATCAATTTTTTTGATAAATACATTATCATTTTATCATTTTTATCGGCACATATTTACCTATATAACCAGATTTCCAATTATATGTCTCCCCCATAGATATCTGGGCAGGTGAACCATTATTTTCAAGAAATATTAATAAACGCCAGTTAGATATAAACTTTATGAAATTTGGGCCAATTAAATTAAGTATCATTCTTCATTTATATGTTAACTACGGTAATTACATCAGATACTGAAATTGTTTTGATTACATCTTAAATTTAATGTTGATTCAGATGTTTTAGAATATGTATAATAATTATAGCATAAACTTTAAGAATTTTTAAAAAAATAAATAAAATATTTCGACAAATGCGCAGAATTAAATAGTTTGTAAATGTTTACATTCTATAGTTATAATTGACTTCAAATGAGCGGTGACATGCATTTGTTATGCTTTGACTACAATCACCAATAGAAATATTCGAAGCCAGAATGTCACACGCAAAGCTGAATATCGTGATAAAATCTTAAATGTTTCTCGTTATGTGAATGAACGGACTGAAATAATAAAACAAAAAATATCAACGTAGAAAACCGTATCTCAAAAGTTTGTAAAAATCATATGCTGTATAACAGTTCCATCCACTTCGGTCGATCTAGTATTATATTGAATATTTTGTGTTCATTTAGAATTTGGGCTAGTTATGAAGCTTCATCAACTGTTCATGTGACGGCCTTTATCTGTCTGATCCTATATATTTCTCTGTTCGCAATAGCAGCATTAAAGTATATAATACGTTAAACTGACAATATCGAACAAATTAAAATGAATGATAAATTAATGCGATAAACATGTTTCATTTTACTTTTATGTGATACGTTCGTGTGCAATGATATGAAGGATGAGAGCAGTCACTATGCTACTGGGAGTGAAAGAGAATTAGAAGACTTTAGGAGAAAATGCAGTAAAAGAACAAATTTCAAAGAGTCAAGTGCGGTTGACATAACATTAAATTTGTTTAAGATTGACGGTGGCAGGGAATTAAGAAAACGAAAGAGAGTTTCACAGGTGATAAGTGCGGGTAAATAAACTATTAGAACAAAACTTACGGTTAGATTTAGCTAATTGAACAGTAACACGCTGAAATCTATTTGCCTAAACTACTTGCATCGATGTACCAAGCGGGAGACATCGTTAAAAGAATTGCAATGAAAACATTTATAGAAAAGACGGGGGAAATCACATCACGGCTTTGGGAACATGACTGAAATCTAAATAACAGGTTAGGGCCGATAACATTACAGATTCTTTAAATTTGTCGAGAATCTTGACGTATGTCGCCATAGCATGAAAAGAGATATATAAATATAGCAACAGACTAGATATGATAGCAATAGTTAATTCATTTCCATTGAGCCTGAAATATCTAGACCCTCATTCTTATCACAGACATGGCGGATATTTCTTTACACATTCAATGTGGAAATATGACTTTACTTGTTGCTTCCTTTTTTCTTTTTCTTTTTATTAATCTTCATGTTTGCTCTCCATACACTCTTGTGCAAATTAATAGAAACAACCACTTTGATTTCCTTTCTTTCACCATACGGCTAGTTTTCGACCCACTGGAGTGACAGGGTGTAATAGATTTTTCTTTTTCTTCATTGTTAGGTCATTTCAGTTGGTACTCAGTAACATGAATCTATTTTAGAGGTGTATGATAAAATTTGTTTGGCCTTCAAAAATATTGCGTCATCCATGATGAATCATATTTTATCACACACACTATTGTTTCAACTGTTGATTAGTTGTCCTACGACCATTGTCTGAGATGGAAGTTACATCAACGAAGTGTACTAAAACTATATCTGTGTACGAACATATTGGCAATCCTGAACAGTGAACAAATCAAAGTGGTATAAACTGGATCGGAAAATCTGCTGATTTAAATCCAATCGAGAAATTTGTGGTCAAGGAATGACTTCGTGGAATGACCATACGAATTATAAACATGTGAACTCGGTCATGTTTGTTTGGACAATTACGAAAAAAAAGTAAATATTAACGGAATTATTAATTTAGTTTCAACTTGTTTCCCAAGGGTGTAGTATTCTTACGATTCGTCTGTCGATCTATCTATTTGTCGCTTGAGAAAATGTTCATCTATTCACCGTTATATATGATATGATTTGAAAAAAAAATTTATCCCACTATATTTATTATTACAAGAAACTTTAATTTTTGCTCGAGCACGCGTTTGAATTACTACCCATGTACTTTTTATTTTATTAATTAGTGAAATTGATAACAACCTGCCTAAATTTAGAAGTTCTACTAATGAAAAATTCTGCCTCCGACAGGAATCGAAACTACATCCGTTTTTTACCTCATAGGTACCAATTCTTAAACAAATGCGGACCTCTAACACTTCGGTCACGTTCAGCAGTTGCAATCTCGTAACACTTGCAGGTTTTCAGTCTACCAAATGGTGTGTCTACTTACATTTATATCTTGGTTATCTTATGAGTTTTCAAGTCGAGTCGCATATATCCCCATTTACACATATTGTTCTCTGTACAGTTTACGGATTATGCTTATTCTTTTATAAGTTGTATCTCTTCAGTAACGGGAGGTAAGCTGTAGTAATGGATAGCGGGTCGAATTCCAATCAAATCCGTCCAGTTACGTGCTGATGCCCTTGGGTAATGTATGAATCCTCTTCTCTCCCCAGATATGGGTAAATAGCAGGACAGACCGGGTTATGTAGCCTTGAAAAAAATGACAATCTACAACATGGAAAATTCTGCCTCGTCATTCATGCATCACGCATTGCACAGGACTGACTGATCTCTTCAGAAAGTGTGAAGTTTGCCTACTTACGATACATGATTGTACCTGTTACACCATTAAAAAACAAAAAAAAAAAAAAAAAAACGTGCTAAATAAATTACTCGTTTTCTTCTGATTCCCTTACCGGCAAATTAAAATCTATAGCCTCCTTTTTTTCATTACTTGTCAGAGGTATTTTCTCCCTGTTTGTAATTATAAATGATCTTTTAGTTTCTACTGTTTATTCACAATCTCTTGTATTCTCCTCATTCATCGTTAAAACTATATCTCTTTAAATCATCTGTGAAGATATTGTCCAACATTCATTTCCATGTATTATAGTGCAAATGTGATTTCAATTGAGAGAACATAACACAGTAGTCATCTTTTTTCTACTAATCAACTTCTCCCTGTTGATAAGCCTTTTAAATCCTATTTCCCATTCTTACCGAGAACAGAGAATTCATTGTTTAGAAATTGGAAAATCTGAAGTTATTGTAGATATTATTATTGACGGCGGTTTGTAAGCCGCGTCGGCATTGAACATATATATATATATTAGGTTGGTGCAAAAATAATGACGCAATAATGTCGTTTTTTGACGTATATTTAACGTCAAAAAACAACATTATTACGTCATTATTTTTGCACCAACCTAATATATATATATATATATATATATATATATATATATATATATATATATATATATATATATATATATATATATATATATATATATATGTGGTTCGAATGGAGTCTGGGAAATTAGTGTGCGTGTTTATATGGATTTTAATAGAGCTGTGTTCAAATAGCTGTAACTTAAGCCATCTAGTTAGGGACGTAGTCGTATCACCGATTTACTTATGAAATCCATTTGATCAGAAACACAGTTCCGTAAGGGGTACTTAAGCTCATAGATAATGATCGTTCGTTGTAATTTTCTCTTTGCTGGTGTGTTATTATTTTTGAGGATAAGGTTAGCTGTTGGAATTTTTTTGTAGTAGAAAATTTGATTTTTTATGCAGGTCATTTGGGGTAGTGTATTTGTTTATAATATTTCTAAGTAAAGATTCATCTTGTTTGTAGTTACTGGGCATTTGTTTTTTCGTAGAAAATATTTATCTTATTTTTGACTGTATCTTCACAATAGTTGTTATTTACTTTGGGGAGAAATAGTCTAATTTGGTGGTCTATGAGGTGGGTAGGGAAGCCATTGTTAATTAGTGTATATTTTGCATTATTGAGTTCTTTAAGGAAGAGTACTCAAGAGGATGAATTCTGGTGTGCTCTTTGCAGTAAGTTTTTTTATCACTGCTATTTTGTATCTGAGTGGGCATTCAATTTAAAGTTAAGGTGGCAAGAGTTTCTGCTAGTGGGTTTTTATATTCCTTTTGGGAATTTATGAAGGACCTCTAAATTAATAGGTGAAATATTTTTTCAATTATTTGGAGTTGACTAATAATAAGGATATCTCGCACAATGAATAATTAAACAATTTCAATACAAATATATTTACAATATAAAGACGCTACCTTAAAAAATCTCGCAGAATTTCTTAGGAAACGTTAAAATGATTGAGAAGTTGTTTTTATGCACTAACGATCCAATTTGGTTCTGGAATAATAACCGATTATTCCAAGCGTAATTTAATCTCTTACTAAAATTAATTAATTGTTATGCACATAAACATATCTAAAAGAGCTCCATACTTTAGGAAAACCAATTTTGTGTTTATAACTAAGATGGGCCTTGCTACGTCCACGGAGTCGAAGCACGTATATACCTTGCTCAATCCCTTTTTTAAAGATGATATTTTAATTAGGTATTATTTTTTCTGAAAATACTACTTCATGGAAGAAACTCATGAGTGGATACTTTCTGAGAATTAAATACTTAAAGACTTCAGGTTAAATTCCATCACTAGACATGCTCCTTATTCTCATAATTTTCACTTCATTCAACCTTCACACATCTCCCTTCAGTATCCCTCTACATTATTTGGCCCTTGAGCCGTTGTATGACGTGGACCTAAAAAGAAATATAAATATCAGAGTTGTATTTAAATTTAAGCTAAATCTGTATACACTATGGATGTGCTTGACGTAAAAATACAGCTTAATGTAATCGAGAATAACTCATTTAGCATCTTACCTTTTAAAATTTCACCATTTCGAAGATCGACTGATAGTAAATGTGATTGGGACATTTCTAACACGCATGTCGCTATTGTACGCCATTTTGATTAACTCTTAAAAAAATGTTTCTTAATTTAAACCAAGAAAATGAATTAAATCAATTTAGTTGGAGAATGTAATAAAAAAAAAAAAAAATAAAAAAATAACAAATGAAGAAATATTTATCTAAAAGGAGTTATTTATAATTTTTGTTATCCATTCATGGAGAAATTTTTGATTAGACACAAATTTATCGAAAGAATTGATCAAAAAACATAAGAGAAAAACGCAGATATTGCCGCGTTTACTTCAATAGAATTCTGATGAAAATCAGGCTTTAATATGTACACAGAATCAAGTCATTTTTCTGTAATGTTTCTAAAATAAAGATAAACAGGCATTTGAAGATTCCAGATACAGGCCATTATTCTCTTGTCTATTTTTATTTCATTAAATACGAGGAAATCGAAAAAAAAATCATCTTTCCGGATATCTCATCATCAATGAAATAATAAAGAAATCGGAAGAAAAAGGGAAAAAAAATTATTGATTTTATGATAAAATAAAATCAATGTATTGATTTTTCTCGGCGTACAGATAATTAACATGTACCCGTTTGAGACTTTGATGAATGTCTTTAATATAAATTGATTTCTCTAAATTTGGACAATGATAATTTTCTAGTTTTACATGTCATTGTTTAATAATTGGGAGGAACGATATTCTTAAGATGGATAGCATTCTAAAATGTTTTTACATAAGCATTTATATATACGCCGGGCCGTGGATTGGTGAGTTATATGTATACACAGTAAGTAAAGCCATGAATTTAATCCTCTCTTAGGAGGGAAATATGGACAGATAACTTTAAAATTATGCATTCATTCACCTGCTGGGAAGACGAGGATTTAAGGGGACGTATCTGTAGAAAGCATGGAGTGACTCATGGTCTGTTGACCACTTGATCCGTGAAATTTGGTGGTATTATATATATATATATATATATATATATATATATATATATATATATATATATATATATATATATATATATATATATATATATATAAAACGTACTGTCTCCGATATTAAGCATTCTTTCTTCATGGATAAAAATCTTTAAACGATATATCTATGTGTTTGCGTGCGAGCGCGTGCGTTTTTATACATACATACTTACATGTTTATATATATATATATATATATATATATATATATATATGTGTGTGTATGCATATATATACATATATATATATATACACGCATATATATATATATATATATACATATATATATATATATATACACACATATATATACACATATATATATATATATACACACACACACATATATATATACACACACACACACACACATATATATATATATATATATATATATATATATACCCCACACACACACATATATATATATGTTTATGATTGTATATATATATATATATAAATATATATATATATATATATGTTTGTATGCATATATATATATATACATGTATATATACATATATATATACACACACATATATGTTTATGTTTGTATATATATATATATATATATATATATATATATATATATATGTTTGTATGTGTTTATATATATATATATATATATATATATAAAAGGGCATATATATGTTTATGTTTGTATATATATATATATATATATATATATATATATATATATATATATATATATATATGTTTCCGTCGCGTAGAACATCGTACCCCGAACATATGATAATATCTCTGTTTACACCTTCCATGTATAACTAGCCTTTCTAAAAATTCAGCATTCTCTGAAAAGCAAATAAATGACAGATTTCTATTCCTTGTTACATCTTATTCTTATTCCTGTTTAATATTGTTTTTTCATGATTCTTATTGTTTTTCATTCTTCATATGAAAATAAACGAAAGATGCTTTTCTTTCTAGTCATATCCTATATAATACGTATATGTTTGACTTTATGTTCTCTCTATGCAAACGTGCAAGGTGTAATGCAACTGCAGCATCACGTACGTTACGCGCACACACACACACACATATATATATAGAGTGAGACAGTGAAAGAGAGAGATGTCTGTATATATATATATATATATATATATATATATATATATATATATATATATATATATATATATATGTTTGAAAGAGTACAGAAAAGTATTAAGGCATTAAAAACAAGAAATTTTATATTGTAGGCTATGATAGATTTAAAACAAAAACACACACCAGTCGACCGGTTTCGTCCCGTCTCATCAGAACTGTTAACGGGGAACTAAAATTATGAGGAAAAGAAAAAGTAAAAGTCTGTTATGGATGACATTAATGAGTGGACAGGGAGAAATAAATTATTATAAAAATTATACCAACAAAGATGCTAGAAACGCAGCACAGCAAGTCCAAGCAGACAATATCTTTGTTTGCAAAGAGTAGGTTGTCTGAACCTGATGTAAAGCGTCTCCAACACCTTAGGATGGAATAATGAGTGCGAGCCGGCCAAAACGGAAAACCAGTTCACACTGAAATCCATCGCACAAATGGGATACTTTATAAAGTGATCCGCAATCGAAGACCCATTGTGTTACGAATGGTATCGCCCAAAGAATTTTTTTTCAGTATTATAGCAGGTACGTGTTGTTTAATTCTAACGTCCAACCGCTGTGTCGTTCTACCTATCTAATCGCATCCACAACTACATTTGAAATGGTAAACATCAGAATTAATATGATGGGGTGGGGTAGAACATCTTTACACATAGACGGAAGTACGGACTTAGTCTGAAAGACAACAAGAACGTTGGCTGCAAAATAACACTATATATTAGGTTGGTGCAAAAATAATAATAATAATAAGTTTTTTCACATAGTAACATATGTAAGAAAACGACATTATTTTTGCAACAACCTAATACATATACATATATATATATATATATATATATATATATATATATATATATATATATGTGTGTGTGTGATAGAAATTTTCCTTATAATTTCTATCACACACACACACACACACACATATATATATATATATATATATATATATATATATATATATATATATATATATATATATATGTGTGTGTGTGTGTGTGTCTGTGATAGAAATTATTAGGAAAATTTGAGATCATGTAATACTTTGAGTCTAGAAAGAAACACCAATAGAATGTATGAAGCATT
Organism: Acanthosepion lycidas; assembly: GCA_963932145.1. Lineage (NCBI taxonomy): Eukaryota > Metazoa > Mollusca > Cephalopoda > Sepiida > Sepiidae > Acanthosepion > Acanthosepion lycidas. The sequence continues at coordinate 101,701,173 of OZ010571.1, forward strand.
GGACTGCCGTTTTATCTTATATTTAGGACTCATTAGCAGTGCGAGCATTGAAACTAACCGTTACGATAGGAGACAGGAGGTAACGAAATTGACTCGATAGAGCGCCACTCTTCCCAAATTCAGTGGTGTAACTCATCCAAGTTTCCCTTACCCCTAAGACTGTGTCACCAAGCAGCAATTCACGGTAGCAGATGCGCACTGACGATGAGTCCCATATATAGGTCGAAATGGCCGTCCAGTGTTTTCTGCGTTCTGTTGAGGTTTTTTTCTAGACATAATTATCAGCTAGACAGATCTCCAACGCCCACATCTTATCATTACGTATCCGGCATCTCTAGTCACCATCCGAATTGTATTTCATGAAATCAATTTTTTTTTTTAATTGTTTATCCTTTCGTTCCATTTTTTTTTTATTACCTTTCTTCATGCAGCACCATTTCGTCCCCGGGGAACGTAACAAAATTGGCGTTGAGGTACGTCTGATCAACGCGGAGACACACACAGATGGTTTCAACAGTTCAGCAATTATTACATCTACAATCGCAATTCATGGAATTATTCCCCAATAGATTTTCTACATCAACATCAGCGACTTCAGAAAAAACAAATTCATAGTGGCGCGTTCAATCACGAATTTCTCGATTGATAAACAGATCTTTTTTGCACATGTTTGCAGGATTGAGGATCATTTTCGAGTGGAATTTAAAGAACGGTCTGACCATTGGAATGTCAGACTCGTTTTGCGGAAAATTGAAACCTCTGAACACACGCGTCTTTTAAACTACATTTTAAGGAAACCCATGTAACAGCAATTTCGACCAAACTTTTGTGAAACTACGGCAAGCAAACTTCTCTTTTTAATATTTGGTTTATTTGTCTTAATATTGCAAAGTGTGTCTCAGTCGATTTTGTTACGTGTGCTGATATCGAGGACAAAGAATGTGAGAAATTAAAGATCCCCGCAATCACAGACGCACAGTTTAATTGTTTAACCTTTTTATGTGGCATGAGGTCGGCATCTGATGCCGGCATACGCTCAAGGATTTTATCTAAAATCGCACAATATCTTGAGATTTCTCTTCTGTGGAGTGTCAACGTCTGGTGAATCTTAATCACGATTCAGCTAGGATACAACAGTCGTTACCTTCAACAGCTCACTACACAGGGCTACTTCAATAGGTTCAACAGACAAGAAACCTACATGTAATTGCTGGAAATGTGGCAGCTAGCATTTTCTTCGCTATTATTCATTCAAGTTACATGACTGTTTGGAATATAACCGAATGGGACACAAAGAGGTATTATGTACTCAACCATGGCGTAAATCAACACACAACACACAGTATTCAAATAACAAATAGTCAGCGTAGGAAAACACGCACAGTCTTGTAGCAAATTTGTGGCCGTAGATCTGAATGGCTATCCTGTTCCTCTACAAATTTACACAGTCTCGATTATAACACTTATATCACAAACACTATGGAAACCCATAGGACAGCCTTCACTAACACCATCCAGGCATGTAGCGCAAATTGACTTTGGAGACTGCATCTATATTACGAGTAAATTGACATCACATTCAAAGACAAAACGATTTCTGGATTTTTTTTACATTTCAGGCACTCGACACATGTTGCGACTTGATTTCATATGTCTGGCGGTAGATCTGAATGGCTATCCTGTTCCTCTACAAAAATTACCGACCTAATCAAGGAGATAATTACTAAGATTTCTGCAGATTTCCCCAATGACCTCCTATGTTGCACTCAGACAGAAGCTACATTGACACTCAAACCTTGCACTAAACCTGTCCTCCGAGCCAAACGACCAGTATCATAAGCTGAATTTCCACTGATAAAAAAAGGAATTAAAATATCTTGAAGAAATGAAAGTCATCATACCTGTAGTATAGTCACAGTGGGCAGCACCCAATTTACTGAACTAAAAGCCGAGGGCTCCGGCTGTGTGCTTATTTTTCAACTGGGCCCAACACACCACCTGAAGACCGTCAATACCCATTACCAGTCACAGATGATCTCTTAACCATTCTCAATGACGAAATCTGATTTTTCGAAACTAGATCTCACACAGGCCTATTTGCAGGTGGAAGTTTCTAAAGTCGCGAGAGAATCGTTTACTATAAACACGCACCGCGAATTATTCCAATTTACGAGGCTGCATTTTAGAGTAAAAAAAGCCTGTTATATTCTAGAAGATCAAGGATATAATGTTAATAGGGCTACATGTTGCAACTGTTTACATAGTCGATATTATAATTTTGTGTATATTGAAAAATTGCTAGTTTTACTTACCATCAATAAAATACCGGGGTTTAATATTTAACAAAGAAGATCGCCATTCATATCTTTTCCTACCTTCACTTCACCAAATTAAGTAACCACTTAAAACTCATAATGAAAAACATCAATTTGTCCTCATGCGGAGATTGCCAACAATCATTTGACAAATCAAATCATTGTTAAATTCGGACCTACGACTCACATATTTCGACCCAACACAGAAGTTAGTGGTGACAGCTCATGTTTCAAGTCATGGTCTGGGAGGAGTTATCTTACAGGTATTCGCAGGCAGAAGTCAGAAAGCTCTCATGCATGCAGGTAGGTCCCTCAACGTATCTACAACCAAGTGGAAAAGTAAGTTTTTGTTCTATATTTTGGAGTGAAGAAATTCCGTATGACGGTCTTTCACACTTCTAACGGAGCATAATCCATTAATTTCCACAATTATCGAAAAAAAGTACCACTGTATACAAAGCTAAAAGTTGGGTCACCATATTATTGGTGTAAGTTTTTAATATCAAGTACCGCAGGACAAAGGGATTTCGACAGGCAGATGCCTTATCACGCCTCATCAGTACACAAATATCCCAGACGACGATATCATCAGTGCTGACATCAGCATTGAAGATGTCATATGTACGCTCATTTATTGCATCAAAACAATTGCTATGACAAGTACTGACATAAAACGGTAAATTCAACATACTCTTCATACAAAACTTTGTCAAGTTTATCCAGCATTCAACGCCCACTAACACCACAAGAATCTTTCAACAGGTACTGTCTTTTGTTAATTGATGTTTCTCTGATGGTGTTGTTGTTCATATTAAGCTCAGACTGGCAGTTATGAAACAACTACATTCAGGACACTTAGGAATTAACAGGCTTAAAACCATAGCACGAAGTATACTCCATTGGACTAACATAGACACAGGCATAGAACATACCGTTAAATGTTGCATACAATGCAAGGAAGCACAGAAAATCCACCTCAGATTGTTGCTTCACTGGACATACCAGAGCGACTATGATCACGGGAGTACATTGGTTTTACTAGAATTATCGATGGGCTTAGATATCTTGTAGATGTTGATGAACATTCGAAATGGCCAGAAATTATTACGATGCCACAGACAGACAACTGAATATTTTGTGGACACATTCTAAAGTGCTCTACTAACTCAAGGGGGTGGTAAGCAACAGAAGAGGAGACTGCACGTTTTCCTCCTTTCTTACCGATCAACAGCATATGAAGCAATGACGAATGGACTTCCACCAGTAGAGGCACTAATGTGGGGAAAGATTTATACTTCATTGGATGCCTTACGCCCAGAACAACATTTACAACAGCACCACATGAAAGAAAATCAAGAAAATATATTTCCAGTTTGCACCCCAGCGTTTCCCAGGAATTACAGGTCTGGTTAGCAGAAATGGACACCTGGAACCATTTATGAAAGTAAAATACAATAAATCTATGATGTAAAATTTGGCAATCGACACTGTGAACAACACAAGATTCAAATACGTCCCAGATACACCAACAATTATATAGCTAGCAACTGACAAAAAATTCAGTTTGACAATTTTGAATAGCCAACTTCTTCACTCCCCCAGTTCAAGAAAATCGAAATAAGAATGAGAGTACTCACAGGTGCAAGCAAAAGCGTAATCACACTAGGGTGAGGAACATACAAATTGATCATAAGCGTGCGCAATACGTGCAAATAATTAAACAGGGTGTTGTTAGTGCACAGTTGGCTCTAACGAAAATATTGAAGAATATATATCCCCCTTAAACCGGACTAATGAAAAATAATGGTTTTCGTCACCCTCACACATGTTTTAATGATAGGGCATTCTGGGTTCAAGTCCGGCATTGACACTAATGTGCACTAGACAGATCTCAGAGGCCCACGTCTCATCATTACGCATCCAGTGTCTCCACTCAATATCCAAAAGAATTCCAATTAATAAAGTTTGTTAACAATTTGTCCTTTCGTTGCATCTTCTTATCTTTCTTCACACAAAAACGTCAACCTCTGGAAACATGTCAATCTCTCTCTCTCTCCCTCACAAACACACCACGCATATATATATATATATATATATATATATATATATATATATATATATATATATATATATATATATATATACACCTATGTTCATGTTCGAGCCTTTTCAAAAAGGTGTGTCTGTTATGGCCTAAATGAAATGCGTACTTTTTTATGCTTTCATATATGAAACTGTTATTGAAAATGACTATTTTGGACTTTACATTTAAACTCCGTTTATCAGATACGAAAATGTAGAGGGACACGGTGTGTGCCTGTTTGGTTATTTATTGCTTAATGATATTGTGAATATATATAATGTATTTTATTAACCGTTTGCCACATTCAATCGGCAGCTGTAGCCAATTTGATGCAGTCTTATTTAAAATGCACTTTCAACAGATAAATTCATGGAATGCCTGAAGAATAGAAGGAATGTATAAGTGATAGAATACATGCAAACGTCTGCATTGGGATAGGGCTCCATATTAGCGCACATTTAATATTGGAAAGCAGGCTATTGCCAATTTTATGTTGAATCTTGCAGCTGACAGAATTTCTAGCACTGATTGTATCAGGATGTCCAAGGTATTGTAAGCGGTAAGCTTTATATTCTGTTTGAGTTATGAGTTGCGATTCGCGCAATATTTGCCATAAGTTGGCAGTTCGGTTGCATAGGAAATGCATAAAAAATCATGGCAAACCGCAATGAGATAAGAAGAAAAGCACTGAAAATGGGGTGATTCAGAACGTCACATTGGGGATATAACCGGTATACTTTCCACTGATATATTTTCGAATGTGCTAAACCTGATAAAATACTTCATGACTGGCGGTTCGTGTCCGAGTATGCCTGCTTGCTCGGACGGCTAGCCAATAATTCCTATTGCAGACGCCTGATCAGGCACATTTGTGTTTGTACAACATCCACAAAATTCAAATGTGGCTTATATTGCAACTATGCTGAACGGACCATTGTAAAATTTTATGGGAAAAGAGATCAATAATTTGAACAAGGCTAGTACGCAAAAAACTTTGTCATGATGACGTTCAACTTCAAATAATGGCTAAAATTAGTTTGATATATATATATTAAAGCTATACATTACTATTCGCGAATGATGCATGCATTTCCATCATAAAACAGTTTATTGCAAAAATCTAACCCTGAATAAAGGTGCGCGAGTAAATTAAAAACTTAAATTACCATTCTATAATTTCCTAATTTCAGCCATATATTCTCTTCACTGGAAAAAAAAATGACAAATTTTTAACTTAATTTCAGAAATAAAAAACAAAACCAAAAACATTGCAGATATAAAGTTATCAATGAAGTTCATATATATTTTATTTTGAAGTGATTAGTAAAATAAATTAATCATATTTTTACTTTCGATTTTGGTATTAGATTGGTGCAAAAATAATGTCGTTTTCTCACATAAAGTTGAACGTGAAAAATCGACATTATTTTTGCATCAACCCAATATAAATATTGCTTTATTCTTTTGCCACTTGTAAATCATAAAAAGAGCGAAAAAAGAAAAAAAAAAAAATATTTAACGCGGAGTGTATTTTGAATATTTCTTTCAATTTTTAATTGAATTTATACATCATCTGTCATTTATATCATCAGAAGTATTAATCCTTTACCAATAATACATGAATATAATGACGTCTTATGAATAAAAATATATTTAATTTTTATATGTTGATACAACGTATTAAATATATTGAAGATAAAACACTGAAAAGTTTTAAATGATTTAATAATTGATTAATTATTAATATCTTATATATATTTCTCATATTATTTCAAAGTATAAACAATATGATCATTTTTAATACACGCTGTAATGTAATTGTATTTTCCTGAAAGATCAAACGCATAATTAGTTTCTTATATTTTGATTATAATCGAAGTTTACTTAACATGATTCTTTTTTAAAAGACGAATATGAATATTGGTAAACAAAAACAAAAGGCAATTTTCGGAACAGATTGGCAGTTATATATATATATATATATATATATATATATATATATATATATATATATATAGATAATATTAGTGGTAAATATACATATATATGCAAAATCCACAGGTGCATATACACACATGTATATTTTTTGAATAAAAAATTCCGAGAGGATAGAATCCAGGTAGAACTCAATATCCAGGACAGAGTAAATGATATAATAAAAAGGATTAAACACTAATATTCCATGGTCATAATTTATTCCATTGGAATCGTAAATACGATCCAATTCATCAGACCTACAAATTCAAAAATAAAACAGAAAAAAAAACTACTCCGGAAATAAAAATAGAATTTAGAGAGAGTGTAATTATGAGAGTGAGGGACGAATGTTAGTTCATAAGAGAGGGGTTTAACAGAGAGGGTTATTTAAAAAATAGGTGTGAGTGGAAGGGGGAAAAAGATTGTTGTCGGATGTCTAATACAATAAACATACATTTCGTGGTGACATACACACACCATGGCCGATCAAATCATAAAGAAGGAGGGAGAGGTAAGGAAAGAAGTGGTGGGGAAGAAAGATGGGGCGAGTGAAATTAAAATTGAAAGGGACGCTGTGTAATTGAGAAAATTTGACAAAAATAATATCGACTGCAGGTTACAAATCAAATATAAACAATAAATATGACGATTATCTAATCTAGCGAGGACCTAAATTTTTATGTTCAAAACGCATGCAAATACGCACATACACAATAACTTATACACGTATATACATACACATCGCCGTGTACCTACATACACACATACATATACCCATGTACACATACACATATATCCACATATTCACACAAATACACACACACATATACATACACACACATATACACATATACATATATCTGATTCAATATCTCTGATACTAACCGCTTTCTAAAAATTACCGCGCATATGATATACAAATAATTACACCTACATATATACATATACACATACACATATACACCTCCATATATATATATATATATATATATATATATATATATATATATAGATGCACACATAAATACATATGCATGTACACATATACACATACATACATATACATACATATATACATAGACACACACACATACATATACACAAACATCTACACACATACATACATGTATATACTACACATACACATACATATATATATATATATATACATATACATATATATATATATATACATACACACATACCTATACATGTACATACACATACACTTATAAATACATACACACATATACATATATATACACATACACACATCTATATACTCATATATCCACTTATACCATATACACACATTTTCCACATACATATACATAAATACACATGCACCCACATACACGTATATACATACACACACATACAAAAACAGATATATATATACACATACATATATATATGCATATACATACAAAAATGCACACGCACATACCTACATATACACACATACATCCATACGCATCCACTCCTTACACATTTACACACACATGTACATATGAACATACGCATACATGCGCATAAACATATATACCTAAAACCTTGCATTGCAATACAATTAAAAAAAGAAAAAACAAAAACAATGTATCCCTGTATCTATCCGTCTAGCTATACATACATACACATATACACGCACATACATACCCACATACCCACATACATACACACATACACATACATATATATGGGTACATATATACCAAAACATACGCACACACATATACACAAATATATATATATATATATATATATATATATATATATATATATATATATATATATATATATACATACACATATACACACATCCCTGCATATATATCCATCTACATATACCTACATCCATATACGTATACATGAATATATACATATACACACATATCCATACATATACATACATATACCAATACACACACCCCTAAATATATACTTACATATACCCGTAGCCAAGTACATACATACATACACATACATGCATATACACACACACACACACACACACACATATATATATATATATATATATATATATATATATATATATATATATATATATATATATATATATATATATACCCACATACATACAAATACGTACATATACATATATATAAATTAGAATTTAAGAACTAAATAAGTAAAATTTCAACAATTTGGGCGTAAAAAAATACACATAGCGCATCACAAAAACATACAAAATGATCTAAATAGAGGTAAACAAAATAAACATAATAGTCATTCCGTTAAAATGTCATGCCCGATGTTTTGAACCAAGATGGATCTGACATAAGTGACAGAAAGTTAAAAAACGGTGTTTATGTTTTAAATCTTTTCTTATGTCTACATTTAGAAAATATCTCATTACGAAGATTCAACACTTCATCTTGATTTTTATCTTTGATAATAAAAATTTTTTCCGCTAAGCACAGATCACACCGATCGCGTAAGTAATAAGGTGTTTTGGCTCTTGATAGGTATCTCCATTTCAAAAGTTGGGCTAACCCCTTATCCACCACATCCCAGTAGTGTTTAGATAAGGAAGTTTGACTTCTAAGGCATCTATATCTAAAAGAGAGTCTATGGTTGTATAGACGCTGCTTCCAATTACCGGCGGATATAGCTATATATCTTTTTTTCTCGTTTATATTTTCCTCAGGATACACACATATATATATATATATATATATATATATATATATATGTGTGTGTGTGTGTGTGTGTGTGTGGGTGTAGAGAGAGCGAGAGAGAATGCTGCCTTCAGTTCATATTTGTATATATATATGTTTATATATGTATATATATAAATATATATATATACATATATGTATATATATATATATATGTGTATGTGTATATATATATGTGTATATATATATATGTGTATATATATGTGTATGTATATATATATATGTGTATATATATATGTGTGTATATATATATATGTATATATATATGTATATATATGTGTATATGTATATGTGTGTATATTTATATGTATAGATATGTATATATATTGAAGAGAAGTGAGGTGCCGTAAACGTTTTTGGTTGTAATGTGGATTTATTTAGAAAAAATATTATGCTTCGTTTTACATAATGTCACACTACATGTGTTTCTGGTTTCCGCATATTATTAAAAATAATTAATTTTTTCCTTTGTATACTATATGTATATAGATAGTATATGTATACATATATATAGTATATGTATGTATATATAGTATATGTATATATAGATAATATATATATATGCATATATATAGTATATGTATATATATATATATAGTATATGTATGTATTTATAGTATATTTCTGTGGATGAATACTTGTTAAATATACATTATTTGTATATATATATATATATATATATATATATATATATATATATATATATATATATATATATAGCGTTTGGATATAATTATATGCTAACAATTTCTAGGCGTGAAAAATTTTGAAATAATTTTCAATCCATGCTTTGAGAAAGATAAATAAATGGAGGTTAGTTATGGTGAATTCCTTTTAATTATAATAAATATCGGGATCAAAATTAAAAGAAAACCCCAAAAATCTATCACATATTGTCTAAAATGTGCTAGCGTGAAACAACGCTGTAATCGTCTAAATGAAGCCAAAATATTTTTATGTGCATTAAGTATTAATGTACATTGTTTTGTATTATATATTATTCTTGCATATAATTACTTATGTTATATATTTCCGGATATATATGCAGTAACTTTACATTACTTCATTATCATTGTATTGGCTCATGTAAATTGAGGAAGAATTTGGAGTCTGACATGGAATGTAATATTCGAAATACTATAGAATGTCAGTTATCATTTAAACGGGACAGATCAACGAGACGGACGCTTCGTATTTTCGTATGGAAAGTTGTTATTTCGTATAAATAAATCAGTTCGTATATAGGAAGACAAGTTGACCCTTTAAAATTCACGCTTAAAAAAAATAAACAAGTTCAATTCTCGATAAAATGAGTGAACCCACAATATATTGCATACAAATCATTGAAAGAGTATTTAAATAATAAATCACCCTATCTAACTTTTAAAAAACGAAGATTATGAGCTGTAAATTCAAATTATCATGAGTTGATTACAAAGATCACTCGAGACACATCTGTATATAGATTTTGACATGATTTTAAATAGGACATTTTAATATTTTGTGAGTTGAAAATATTTAAAATTCTTTAGTATTTCTTTCTATTTACGACTGGTCAGCTAAAAACAATAAGCAATAAATACCGTTTCCTGTAATAGAATTTTTAAAAAAGCATAACAAATTAGATGTTCAGTGGAAAATGTTCGGATAAATTAAAATTTGAATAATCGATGTTCGAATAAGAATAATATATTGCATTGATTATAGTGCTCATTTTGAACATACCAGTGAAAAAACACACTTTGATATAAGATATTTGGTGCTTTTTTTAATCGATTTCAACACAACCAAGTCAGTAATGCCACTAAGACAACAGGGCGTACAGGCTATGGAAGAATTAGAAAAGAAAACTTTACTAAATAGTGAGAATAAAAGAAGAATGAAATGCAGGACAGTAGATATGATTGTAATTATATTTAACTTTTTGAAGATTAAGGTCGCCTGGAATCAAAAGGGAGATCTAAACGCGACAGGTAGTAGAAAAGTAACAGATATCATAGAAATTACGGCTAGATCTAACCAACCCAATTGTAAATTGATGAAACCACATCACCAGTCTAGTACTGCGCTTAAATTCCAAAATCTTGGTACCATAACGAAGGGCTCATTCGAACAATTACCATGAAAGTATTAATCGAAAAGACCCGAGGAGGCAACCTTACTGCGGTAGGACAGTAACTGAATTCGAGAGGCCAGATCAGAACCAATAATATTGCTGATTCTTCTTTCGATTTTATCAAGGATCTCTACATAATTAGCAGGAGCACCGAGCCAATATTTTAGGCATGGACAATAGATATATAAGATAGATTCCGCAGAGAAAAATCGTGTAGAACTATACAGTGAACCAACCTTCTTGGCAGCTGTCCTATCAATGGATACAATATAATCTTTCCATTCCATGTGAACCAAGAACGTTAGCCCGAGAAGGCGCATATAGTGACCCTTTTCGGAGTTAGCATCAACTATGATGATGGGAGTCTGAAAGGGGTCTCCCATATGATTAATCGAGAACAGTTTAGTTTGGGAGGCGGTAAAATTAACAAGCCATCATTTACCCTATGTTAACATCAGCTGTAATGTCATTTTGGACAACAGCTGATAATTAGACTTTATAAAACTGATCAGACTCACTATCGGGACAGGAATAAATGGTTGTGTCTTTAGCGTAGATAACAATTTTGATCTGATGCCATCAGAAAGTTGATTAAAGAAAATTAAAAACAAAGTTAGTCCAAGGATAGAACTCGGGGGTGGGGGACATCTCCATTAGATCTAGAAGTGTGACCGTTCAGAATAACTTTCAGTTAAAAATTTGATAAGAAAGATTGGACCAGTTGGGAAATTTGTCCGGAGACATCGTAAATTTAAGCTTGTGGCGATGTCCTGTATGCCACACCCTATAGAATGAGTTTGTGGATACTGCCCGAGCTTCATAAATCTTATCTAGATTTTGAGAAACACTTTGTATAATTATCGTCTCTACACCAGCAAATGACCTGAAAAAAATGAAAGCCATATCGCGTATCTGAAGAAATTTGTTTCCCGGAGCAGTGCGTCTCAGACAGTTGTGTCCGTGAACAATTATGTCCCTAGACAAATGTGTCCTTAGATAATGGCTTAACTCTGATAATTTTTTGAAACTTTTAAAGGCAATTAATATAATTAAAAAAAAAAATATATATAGTAATCATCAATTTTTAAAAAAAGAGTAAAAAGAATAATTAAATTATCATTTATTTTTGTTTAAAATGCAGTGACAGAATAACAATTTTTAAAAAAGTTATTCAATATAGAAATATGCACACGAATACTGTTAAATACTCTAAAGAAGCAAAAAGTTAGTTTCCATAAATAAAAAAGGGGGAAAAATTGCTTTTTTAAAGCAGGAGAAAAGCTATCAGTTTTAGTTCACTCTAGCAGTGCGTACGACAAACATCTAAGAGATTCTGAATTTTATTTATTATATTTATAATTGGAACGCATGGATAAGTTTCAAAAATCAAATTTTAGATTAAAAATAGTTGTGGATGAGAAAAATTGCAGTTAACACTATAATAATAAAAACGCCGATGAAATAAAAACATACTAGCAATGTTTAGAGCGATCTTGCAACACTGTTAATCTGTCATTGCATTTTAAACAACAATAAATAATTTATTTTATTCCTTTTCAACATTTATGATTAATATATGCATTTTTTCTTCTTTTTTTTTTTAAAAAAAAAAAGCAACATTAAGACCTACAAAAGGTTGGAATTTGTGGAGAGCTATGACCGTACACGTTCTAAAGTTGCAAAACAGGTAGAACTTTTTATTAAATATAACAAAGAATTCCGAAGATATAAATTGTTTCCAAACCAGACATCATTCCTTTTTTTTCTGACACTAGAATCTACTGAAGAATATGTGAGACTAAATCAAAAATACGAAAACTTGTGCAATTTTTCGCATTCTTTCTTTTTTCCCCTGACTTTGTGAACTCAAATCATCTCACGTCAATTGTCAATACATTTTGAAGCCGATGTTTTCTAATTTACAGACAGACCGACTAATTACTACAGCAATAGATCTTAATTAAACGTGTCTAGCTTGATGTTTCTGTAAGAGCGATTAACAAGATGAAACTACAACATGTGAAAAAAATATTTAGTCAGGCATTCTAGAGCTGTTGGGTAGAAGCACTTGTTAATTTACTTGCAGAAAAACGAATGTACCACCTGCTCAGCAGACAAACGAGTCCACTTTACAATTCGCAAATTCCTGCCGATTTTTCATTTTATATTTTTCTGAGGCGAGGATATTTTACTATTTTCTTTTTGTACTTCATTCTTTTTTTTTTAATATTTGTCATTATTTTCTTTTCTTTATAATGCTGATCTTTTTATTTTAGTTTTAACTTGTTTTTTTGTTTTTATTTTGTTTAAGTTTTTAGTTTTCTATTTTCATGTCTAATCATGTCACTTTTTACATTTACGCTTTTTTCACTTGTTTTTTTTCCGCCAATCACAATTCATTTATTATCTTTTATTATATTTTTTTTTCTTCAGACATATTTGTTAAACGCTACGTTTGTTATGTGAAAGAAAAAGTCTTTTAAATAACATTCACCAAGGCCAGACTTTTGGCATTTATATTACTCTTTTTTTTTCTCATCAGTAGATTTTCCTCATCAATGATTTTAATATTGCACTGATAACTATTTATTAATTGTTGTAGTTTTGCTTTTGAAATAAAACACCCTGTCTGGGTTTCTAATTTTCATTATCGATTATTGTGTCTTGTTTATTAGAATGAAACTTCTAATGTTTAATATTGACCGATTGCAAAGCAGAACTTATTGGAGCCTATTTTCATAAGTGTTACTTCTACATTACTTCCGGCAATAGACACGTAAACAACGAAGTTGATCACCGAGATCTGTCTCTAACTACATATATGCATTTAGATAAATATATATTGAACATTGGAATTTTAAATTTTTTATATGAATTTTACGTTCGTATGTATGGTGTAATATATATATATATATATATATATATATATATATATATAATATTATATTATATTTAACTCAACTCTCACTAAGAGCTTCATATAGTTAAAACAACCAAGCGGTTGACATATTATCTACTAATTAAATGTTTTGCTTATTTTATTCTTACTATATATTTATATCTATGCACAAACACCTACACCAATATATATATATATATATATATATATATATATATATATATATATATGTGTGTGCATTCAATGACTTCTCAAAGATTACCTTTCCTAAATACATACTTACACGAATTATTTTTTTTTGTTTAAACCTCCGACTTTCAGAATGTTTTATAATTTCTAATTTTCAAAATTGTGTTTTTGTTCGAAATGATACTATATTTCTTTGAGTTTTGCTGCTTTGATTCCTATATATATATATATATATATATATATATATATATATACACACACACACACACATATTAATATATATATATATATATATATGAACATTTCTCCGAATTAATCAGTAGAGAGAGAGAGTATTTATGAATAAAAATGACAATAGGAAAACTGGTAATTGCTGACGCGTTTCGTCCAATGTGGACTTTATCAAAGCAAAATACGAAAATGAAATTAAATGAACAAAGTAACTAATAAAAACAAAAACAGAATGTACCTAGCAACTGGAATGTAGAGAAACGCTATTTTCATATTTTTAACTGAAAAATAACGTCAGTAATTGTCACGTGTGGAGAATATTGTCATTATAATTGTGTTGATGTATTCAACCATTTTCTTTTGATTTTATGAATCTGTTGTGTATATTTGTTTGTAAGAGCATTAATTTTTTTAAGAAAGGTGAAATAGGGAAAAAACCTGGGCGTAGATTAATATTTGGGTAGTTTACTATGGCGGCACTCTCCAGAATTTTCCTTCTGAGTGAGTTATTTTCTTTTTTTATGAGTGTAGCATTTTTAAAATCAAAATTAAACAACTTAGCTAATGCACTGGTCATACATAGAAATAAATTCAACCAAAATTCTGTCAGCACCTGCTAGGGTCTTAGTTATGGGCAAAGAGTTAAGTAATAAAAGTATAAAAAGTTTTATATGAAAAATATCAGCAGAATATTTTTCGTAGTAAAAATATATTTCGAGTAATATATTTGTGCAAGAATCGAAAGAAAAAATATAGAAAAATATACCACCAATTAACTTTTTTGCAAATGAAATCAACAACGCACACAAGAACATTAATTGTTTTTCATTAAATAACCTATAATGAGTTTATGTGCCGCTAAACAAAGAAATCCATATAATAAAGAAATAAATACTTTCCTTTCTGTATTCTTGCTTAAAGTAGAAATGTCAGTGTGTACCATAATACGCACCTCCACTACCCAGATTCTCTCTTTCGTTTTCTTTAGAGGATATTTTACAGTTTGGGTTTGTGACAGTGCAATACATCATTCCCTATTTTGCATTGTATTGATTGTAGAAACAGCTTCCCAGAATGGGCTATGCTTACAACCAATCTCCAAGCATGGAAAACCTAAACAGATCATTTTATATTGCTACACCTTATATAATGAATAATATAGATGACATCACAATAATTCTCTCCAAAAAACCATTTATTCGTTTGCGTATTATAGATTTTAATCAACTTTTGTTAAAAATAAATAAAATATAGTTTAAATACTACGTAATATCTCATCATACTTAGCCGTGAAGCCTGGACAATATTTTCATATAGGAAGGAGTGAACTGAAGCGAAAAAGATGTAGTTTTTCCAAGGAATTCTAAGAAAAATATCAACGGAATATATCATCAAAGAGGAAGCTTTCAGGAAAATAGGAATTCCATCTGATGTAGAATCAGAATGTAATATTCAATAAATCTAGCGGCCCTTAAAAAAAATGTCCGGAGGAATATAACTCCTATATAGCATATTAAAGCAAGAAAGATATGTTGAAACAGTAAAGTAATCTATATAATGAGTTTGTGCTAATTGATGATGGAACAAAGAAGGATGATAAACGGTCATAGTTAATGAGTACGATAAAATAATGGAAACCACTTCTACTCCAAGAGTTTCTCTTCTCGTATTTTCCGCTTTGGGGACTGCTTTCTATTTACTTGCTTCCCAGATAAACACTATCTTCATAAGGTTAAATGTAACATCAGTCACCATATTCTTCCTTCTTGAATCCCGTTCATCTTTTGTCTTTTCCTCAAACATCGTTATACTCTTTCTTTTATCAGACTTTCAATCTCATCACTTCCGTACTAATGGCATTCCGACTTGTTCAATGTGAAATAATTTTAAAATTCTATATACAATCACTTTATAGGAAGTCGGTATAAAAACACTTTCTCAGATCAATGAATAAAAAAAAGGTTCGATCAAATGAATCCTGTCGGTTTTAGCGAATCACCTTTGGTTTGAGCTGGTAGATTCGGATGACAAAAGCTAAATCACTTGAAAACTTTCTAACACAGCCAAATAAATGTATAAGATATGTTACTGGAAGAGAAAATAAAATAAGATGTTGACGTTTGACATTATTTCAAACAAAATTTTAGAAATGAAGCCGAAAAATAATAGAAAATCTAATAATTGTTAGTGGTCTTGAAAAACCTATTTCCCTGAAAGGTGTTTTGGCAGAATAACTTATAAATTTCAACCGTCGTAAGCACTAGCTACTCGACCAATGAATGTAGAATATACCTTTAACATTACATTAAACCCACTCTTTTATTCTTCATATTTTTTAATCATATTACTGAATTTCGTTTTGAATAAAATCTATAGATTTTGTTACTAAGATGAAGCAGGTATAATGATATGGCTTACGATTGTCATAAAAAAACTTAAACTTTGTCAATGACAATTGTCGTTCTTGAAAGATGCATGACGAAGTGGATATATGTAGATAGTATCTAATCTACTATTATATAGCAAATTCTCGATTCTCGATTCTTTGATAATGAATAATAAAAAATTATATTATTTGAAATTTCAGCTGGAAATTGTAATAAATTTATCCTTTATGTTCATCACATCGTTGAAGGCTGAAAAATCTTTGAATGTTCAGATAAATTGCATGACGATTATATGACTTATTAATATGCAGGGTTGTCCGAAAGTCTTGTCAGCCCTACATAATATAATTTTCTGTTGCAACGCTTTCTTGGATATTATCAAGGAGAGAGTTTCACATGGACGATACCAGAATACCCATCAGTTGATGGACGCTTTTTGGAGAGCTATTGCAACATTCAACAAAACAGTGTTTCGTAAAATATCACAGAAAACATGGCGTCACATCATTTTGTGCCAGGAAAATGATGGTGTTCATACAAACTTTCTCAATTTTGACAGCCTCAATGAATATAAATAAAGTGAACCAAGTACAAGTGCTTTGTATTAACTGTATCGCTTTTTCTTCTGTTGTTCTCATTACTTTTTGGTAACAGGGGGAAAAACTTTCAGACCACGGCGTACTGTTAATTTTTGGGTTCGAGGAGTTTAGTGGATGCTTCCATGAAGAAGTGACCATGAATATCTCGATGTATTTACAAAGAGTAGGGATTTTGTTTTTTTAACCCTTTATAAAAATGTAAAATTTAAAAGCAAAAAAAAAAATGTTAAGGGAAGAATCCTTGTATCTAGGGGGTACTTCAAGCCGTGTTACTGGGAATGTGACCTTGACCTACCCGGACAAATTCAAATCTAACTCAACAGTGTCGAATATTCTGGCCGTGTTTATTTAAATTTGCTCAATAATTCCATGACGTAAACACGATTGTCCTAAATGTATGTAAACTCTGACCTTTGAAGTGATTTTTTTTTTTATTTTCATCTTTTCATTTCTTTCCGTCGTCTTCTCCAGCTATCCTAGTTTGTGTTGTAAAACTTACTGCAACTTTTATCTATCTATCTATCTATCTAATCTGTGTATATATATATATATATATATATATATATATATATATATATATATATATATATATATATATATATATATATATATATATATATATATATATATTAAGAAACGGACAAAGTCCGACAATTTATTTATTAAAGACATTTTTTATGTTTAACGTTCTTTTTATAGATACAAGTATTTAAGTAAATGCT
>OZ010571.1:101731889-101736889 GCA_963932145.1 Acanthosepion lycidas
AGGAGATTTGTAATAACACAAGCCTTGTTTAGATTTAATCTAGACTACAATTGTTTCTTTGATATCAAAGATGTTTATCAAATGACGAGAACTGCATTAATATTAATCTTATGAGAATCGAGATGAAAAAACTAAGCAGAATATATGGTCGTCGCAAAAAGGAACAGGCGAAGTTGTGAACTACTGTTATAGACAAGCCTATGGTTGCAAGAAAGAAATACGACAACAGCAGAAATAGATTTATGTGATTTATTTCAATAGGAACATGTGGTTCTGGGACAGCTACCTTGTGGTATAGTTCATAAGCCCATACCGATCTGGGTTGATCTTTCATAGTAGTTCTCACTGGTTGGAATTGCGCTCCTCCTGCTGACTGATACTGACTGACCGTGGCAGTTCTCTTCCCTGGCCTCCTGTTGTACTTCCCCGTTTGACCCCTTTTAGGCTTAACAGGCCTGAAAAACGACGTTAAGCAATCTATTAAGAAAGAGTAACATTTTTTAAGAAACAGAGAAAAAGTACTGACCTGTTATGCAATGCCCCTATGTTGTAGTGAATGCTGCGCAATCTCATCACTGATTTGAAGCAACAGAAATGAGGTTCTAGAGTAGAATCCTTAAAATAATAGGGACTGAAAATTTGAGCAACAAAGAAAAAAATGAAGACTTATACTTCGAATTAGAAAAAAGAAAATTGACATTTCTAGGGTACATGATGAAGAAAGAGTGCTTGAAAAACTTAACAGTGACAGAATATGTTGAGGGCTAGGGTAACATTCACAAATTTCCTCCAAGTAGTGAGAAACCTACCTAACAGGCTTGTGTAAATGGTTCGCAGTAGAGGAATTGGAAGATGTAGAGACAAACAATCTTTACTTAGGAATACAAAGAACAGGAAATTGTGGAGAGCCATGGATTGCTATGACATGAATGAATAAAATTCATAGAAGAAGGATAATTGCCCACTATGTATGTCTTGCGTTTTTTCCCTTGTCTCTCTTTCCTTCTATTCGACCCGTGAGTATCAGACTCTCCAGCTCCCACTTCGACATTATGTCTCCCAGAAACATCAGCAGCCACTTCCTGGTGTTAAGTATAAATCTCCTTGTTTGCATCCTCTCTAAGACCTCATCGTTCTATCCTTAGCATCCTTCTGTAGAACCACATCTCCGTCGTCTCGAGTCTCTTTTTCATCTTTGAAGAAATCGTCCAACATTCGCTGCCGTATTAATGAACAGATGTCACGTAACAACTCAATATTCTTTAGTTTGTTACTAAAGGAATCCTTCTGTCTTGCAATATTCTACCCAGCTTTAAGAATGCGGTCATGGCCATCACAATACGTCTACGTGCCACAATTACCGTCCTCTGTGAAAACGCTTCATAGATATTTAAACTTCTGCATCTGCTTGAATTTAGTGTTCCCAACCTGCAAATCCCATTTCCTTCTCATACTTTTACTGATGAGTATGCATTCTTTATTTTTAATAGTTTATGCTCAGCCCTTCTCACTCTACGACGCTACCTTGTCAATCATCTTCTTCTATCTTCTTGAATCACGTTCATATTTTATCATTTCATCAAGCCTCTCTATACTTTGTCTTTTCTCTCATTTTCAGTCGCTGTAACACCCTATGTACTAGTAGCATTTCCACCTTGATTGGGATGAAATGATTGAAAAAGAAAAAAATTATCAATACCTTTAGTATATAGCTCATTTTTGATTTTTCAAATTGAAACTATTGTTCTGAATGCGCGTTTCAATGTTGAAGATGTATACTCGTATGTCTTTCCTTAAGTTATTCCACATTTCGCGTTTTTTTTTTATTGGTCACTCATCTTTCAATTTCAGATGTGAAATTTTAGAGAAGCAAGAGATTTTACTTTTTGCAATTTTCCATTCTTAGGCACACTTGAACCTCTCTACCTTGTGAAAAAAATTGTCTATATTTTACTAATTTTCATTTAATCTGCCGTGAGATTTTTGAATGATAGAGAACAGAGGAAAATTTAAATTCAATGGAGTATCACGTCATTTTCCACGCATTCCATTATAATATGGATGCAATAGTTTTTATGAAGTACTTTCATAATTAGATCTGTACAATTATATTTATATTATTTTAAAAAATTTCAGTACAAAAACAAACAAACAACCGTAACAATCTAGTTTAAGCCAAAAGAAAACATTATCGATATCCAGCACTGATCAAAACCAGAAGTCTTCTTTATAACACGTTCATGCAACATCCTTAAAGTAACGACGAGAATGAGCAATGTGATCAGTTTAACGCAAATCTTTGGGCATTCAATGCATACGGGTTACTTTTTATATTTACTCTGAGTGGATGCATGATGTAGGTAAAATTCCTTACGTCTCGTAATGAACATAACACAATTATCACTGATTTATCCCATTTTGGCAATTCCAGATCTCCGATTTAGCACCAATTCTAGCATTACGCTCATTCATAGGAATGACTTTATCCTAATATGGTACACGCTATAAAATTTCATCGGCTGAATGTAAAGAGGATTTATGTTCATCAATGAAGTGTTTGTGTGAAAGCAAATCATTGTAACAAAACACCCACACCCCAAACTAAGGAGACATTCATATATCTTTAATATATTCAAGAAGGAATCAAAATGCAGTACAAGATTTCTCTATACGGCATACAATTTAAACCCTTCCATTAAACCTCAAATGACATAGTGAGGTCAGTGTTTCAAAATAGGTCAACATTTTTTGCTTTTCCCCCACTCTCTAAAGAAGATCGCAATATATCTTGTTTTAACACTGAATAATTTTTCCATTTTATTTGTGATTTGTTTGTAAGTCTTGAAGATTGACAGCGGCTGTTTTTGTTAGAGATCATGAAATAAAAATTATTACTTATGGGATTTTAAGTAGTTGATATTCTTTAATTAATATATATATATATATATATATATATATATATATATATATATATATATATATATATATATATATATATTGTCATAGATCCTCATCTGGTATTAATATTGTGATGGGGGACACAACCAACACCAGGCTAAGATCAATGTATTCTGCACGATAATTCGTTTATATCTTATATTCCCCAAATAACCTTCCATTATGGGATTACTGAATAAATATTAGGGTGATGTATTTTGCTTATGTTTAGTATGGCATCAAGGAAATTTCACCTTGAAACTGTTATAGTTCATTTTGTTTTTCTTTAGCATCGTCTTTTCCTTGTCAAATAATATCGATATTGAAAGTGACTAATATTTTACTTCGTTCGTGCTTATTTTTTTTCTCGAGCTAAGTAGATGGGGTCACTTGCAGTAAAGTGGTTACAATAAGAGGAGATTTGTGTGGATAACACTAGACTTTAACAGGTTACGATTATAATAATCTGGGGAAACATCCTGTAGGGAGTGGGTTCCACAGAGTGGTGTATCATGCTATTCCAGTGGAACTTAATTCATACTGAGAGAATGCGGGCTGTATGTGGATTGTTGGCTACAATGTGCATGGCATGGAATGTCCTTAACGTGGAGCTTTGAACTGGCAGAACCAAGGAATATAGTTGCTACGAGCACTTTCCGTCGAAGTAGCGATAGAGCAAAAAGAGGCTTGCCACATCCAAACTGTGGGTGAGACGTTTGAGAGCTCAGATACTGTTTTGAACTTGAGAGTGTGTTCTAGGCAGAACCAGAAACCATGACAACAGTACTCCATTTGTGGCCTGATAAGTCTTGGTGGTCCCGAAGTAAACAAATACTCAGATACTTTATTTTCGATATTTAGTATTTACAATTTAATATGAAAAAAAGCTAATCTTCCTTGAGTTTACTATTTCAACAGTTGTATACCCTGTGCCTTCAATGCATTCCCTACTATACAGGCATATGCTATCCAGAATACGCTGCTGGTATTTGAATAGTGGATGTTTGATAGAGAATTTGTTAAGTCACTGATTAGGCAGGTCGCAGCATTGATGTAGTAAAAATTAGTACTAAATTGGAACATTCTAAAAATTGTATTTATTTTCAATCATAAAAATCAATTCAGAGATGTAATAAAGATATCAGCAAAGAAAGGCAAATGTGGATGTAAAAAGGTGATTGATGTAGAAATCTATTTAAAAAACAAACATTTTATTTTGCGACCAGAGGATAGAGAATAAATTATAATGATTAAAGTAGGTACCTCCACATTTTCGGCATACATTTTCGATACCTAAGTTTAAAATGAATTTTTTAAAATGAAAAAAAAAAAACATGCTTGAAGATTTCATTTTAGCTTTAATTGAAAGTTTAATCATTAAATTTATTATTTCCATTAAGTAAACAATTCTGGTGTATTTCAGATAGAAACTATATACATTGGAATGTCAAATTTCCTTTTGGAATTCTTAAATTTTCTTAAAAACGGCCATTTTCTTAATTTTAAAAAATTTGTAAACAAACACAAATTTATCGATTTTAAAAATATTTTTAAAAATTTCTGTCACGTTATTTTAGTAAAATTATAAAATTTAATGTTAAATTAATCTGATTTAAAAGAAATTTTACTTACTTATAGCATAAAAAGGTAATATACAACCAAATATTAACAATTGGTACTGTTATTTTTATCCAATATTTGATCTATGTGTGAATTGACGAGTGATGACAGCTACTACGGATGACCATAAATGAAAATTATTAGAAATCTGAGTGAAGACATTTTTTTTTTTAGTTTTACTGTTATGTTTATTTATTAGAATAAAGGGACAAAACTCTTTTTATAATAATGGCAATTTCAGTCTACCGTACATGGAAATAAGGAACGTATTAAGTAAAAAAATACAACATAAAAAATTATTTAAAAAAAAAGTAGCGCAACTAAGGATATTAAACCTTGAAATTTTGAACTCGTAAATTTTGTTTCTACTTAATTACTAATTACCACAAGGAAATAGCCTAATACAGAATTTTGCATGATTTTTAAACTATTATGAATTATTA
>OZ010571.1:101741889-101746889 GCA_963932145.1 Acanthosepion lycidas
ATATATATGTTATTCAATTTATTTCTTCATTGAAGTTACTTTAGCTAATTTTATATCCGGTCCTTTGACAATATGTATACATTTTAATCCTAAGATCGTGTGAATGGGGTCCTAAACTCACGCGTAAAACAAACGCAATCAGATTATAATATATAAGCAACCAGACATATTTATATAGATATATATACACACACAAAAAGAGACGAGACAGAACATCTCCACGGTCCTTCATGAAAAAAAAAGTGTGGGGGGGGAAGGGAAACCAACACACACGTATATACATACACAATTAAAAGTGAATGCACTTTTCATACACATAGACACCTATAAATACATGCACACACATCCACAGACATTGGCCCAGCCAATCGGATACCGCAACCAATAAATATTTAAGACTGAAAGTGTCATTAAACAAATGCTAACCACTTATTGAAATATAACTTACGCGAGCAAATATACAAAGATAAAAATGATTAAAAATAATATTATTTAATATATATATATATATATATATATATATATATATATATATATATATATATATATAAATATACAGAGAACCTAAATTTTTTAAGGCCAGAAATATTTTCATATTGTAGGACTTTTGGGGAAAATAATTATGTGCTGTAAAATGTCTTATTATTGACGTATAGCTACTGGAAGAATAGATGAACTCATACATTACCTTAATGTATATAGTCGTAATATAACGAACGCAACGGGAATCAGCATCCGGTTCTCCGATCGGCAATGCCAGGTCATTACCCATTAAACCATTCACAGACCAAAGATTTCAAAACCTGGTCACCTATGTAGGCACTGACAAGAGTCGACATTGCTCAAATGCGTAGATCATAAGGGAACTGGTATTTTAACTTGAAGTCGCACTAAGTAAGCCAAACCTGTCATTTTCTGACATTCAATGAACCGAAAGAGACCATAACATGTTTAACGGTATTATTAACCATGGCTGCAGCACATTCATTGGAAAACTAGGACTGGCTGTTCGGATTTTGATGGAACATCTTCTGGAATATAAAATCTCCATTCCAAAAAGATTTATTTTTGAGAAGAGGGAAGCCATTTTGAAGTCAGTATAACTGAAGAATGCTGAGAGAAGTGGTTCCGACATGTAAGATTTGACTCTTTCCCACTGGGACTTGCTGTACGATAAATTTTTCCATGGAACTGCATTCATTTGATTTGGCAACAAATTGCACATTGAATTGTGAAATACCCAGCGCGGGAGCGGGTAAAACTTTAGCGAAGCATTTTTCAAGGTAGGAAGTAAAGAAGATGGCAAGGTGTTCCGCCTGATCTCCTGTCGCATAAGGAATTCGATTTTGTTCTTCAATGATCTGTGTTAGTTTGTAGGCGACAGGAGTTCGTAGTGAGGGAATATGAAAGCTTCCCGAGTGATATTTATTGAGTATATCATCAATCGTTTCAGATATTCGGTTGAATATTAAACGTCCATCATCCTGCTCACGATACTGAATATTTATACAATTGGAACTATGAAAAACACATAGACGGGAAATTAGGGTACTTGATTTTTTCTCGTTCTCTGCTACAACGAAACCCATCCTTAATATAGGCACCAATTGTGTCACCGTGACGCTTTTGGGGAACATGCGGTTTACATTTGTTTTGCCGATGTTCTTTTTGATAATTTTTTTTAATTGCCCATGCGAATTACAAACTTTCAGTCCACAATGCCATCGACAAAGTGTTGCATAATTTGGCCACGGAAATATATTAGGGTATATTTATTCGATATAAATATTCATGGGGCACAGGCCCCTTTACTACCCCCTTTGAATAATCGGGTCCCTAACTAAATAGCACGGTGTGGACATTTCACCCCAGGACACAGAACCAAAGACATTAGGAAATCTGAATTCATGCAAGTCGAATCTATTTATTCCCACAACATTTAGCTATCTTACTTTACCACATAAAACGAATTATCAAAATTCACTAAATAATAACTTAATTAAACAATCAATGAAAGCAAAAGGCTCTTAAGATAAAATAACCACCCCTGCTACAAAAATGAAAAAAAAAAAAAATCAGTTAATTACAATTAACAAAATAATTTTAAAATTGATTGTCACAAAAAATTTCAACTTATTAGTGTACACAGAATTCACAAACGGAATGCCCCATAACAAAATACCAACATTTTTTTTGTATTTTCCAAAACGATTTTCCATTCCGTTACATACGCAAATTCAGGTTTCCCCGTGGCGAAAACCCTTCTGGACATACAAAATTTGGATGCACCCAAAAACATTAAACGTGCAAGTCACCGTCAAACAATTTCCGTACATGGTCTAAACTTTTGTAAGAAGAAAAAAAAAAAACAAAAAAAAAAAACATTAAGAACAACAAAAAATCATCAAAGATTAGTCTATTATTATGCCCTTTTTTCTCCGTCTTTTCTTTTTTTTCTGTCCATCAAACCCTGTTCATTTAATTTATTTTTCATTTGTTCACAATTTGACCCACATTACTTCCTATTTTGATATGTTGATGTTGTGTTTGTGTCTGTGGCAGTAGAGCAAAGTAATAACATTGTAGTTACAGACAGTCCAATATGTCTAGACTACTTTTTTATATTCACTTCTCTCAGTCAAAAATCTTCGAAATTTTCCATGTTCTGTTACCGCACTCATTCTGCCCCGCCCCCTGCTGGAAGGTCCTGTCTACTGCGCCAATTAACGTATAAGTTTTATAGCCCCCACACTTCTGGGGAGGTCTTTTGGTTGATGGATTCGATTCCACAATAAATTGCATTTTTCTCTTCCGGGCATCTTCTTCCGGTTTTTATAGACATTGTCAAGGATGTGTCTAACACTGGTACTTTAGCAAATTATGTCAGAGTCTCGTAGCCATTGTGTCTTGTATTAAAAAGAAAACGGGTAAAATATAAAACAAGCCTATATTGAATATAATAGAAAAAGAAATAACTTTAATAGATTCGACTCATTGAAATTAGAATGTTTATTTATTTTTATGCTGTTGAGATAATTTTTTAGCATTTCGTTATCATTTGGGGTTATTTGTTCAACAATTTACATATATATATATATATATATATATATATATATATATATATATATATATATATATATGAATATATATATATATATATGAATATATATATATATATATAAATATATATATATAAATATATATATATATATATGAATATATATATATATATAAATATATATATATAAATATATATATATATATATGAATATATATATATATATATATATATATATAAATATATATATATATATGTAAATATATATATATATAAATATATATATAAATATATATATATAAATATATATATATATACATAAATATATATATAAATATATATATATATAAAAATATATATATATATATATAAATATAAATATATATATAAATATATATATATATATATAAATATATATATAAATATATATATATATATATATATATATATATATATATATATATATATATATAAATATATATATATATATGCATATATATAAATATATATATATATATATATACGTGTGTGTGTGTTGATAACATGTCACCAAGATATTAGAATTAAAGATATGTTTCGTAAACTGAAATTATACCGAATTTGAATGTGTGTAGAAATATTTTATTTGTTACTGATAAAAATCACAATTTTTTTAGCATTAAATGTTGGAAAATGTATAATTAATTTATAATTATCATCATGTCGCTATGGAAAACCATTATAAATTCTAAATAATTCGATTTGCATGTCTGCCCTTGGCGACATTGCGCCTGAATTTCTACAGGGAATTAATGAGATTTAAATGGATAGTGATTAAATTAAACATTGCCGTAAGATTTGGAAAGGATTATTGCATCAAATATACATATATTATATTAATATCAATATTGTTCATTGTATTCTACAATCACACAAATATATTGCTCATTAAAATATAAAGTTATGTATAATTTTTATTAACGCGAATTAGTGAAAATAATGGCAGAAATATTTTTTTTTTCATGTATGCTTTAATTTCTATGTTATCCAATTCAAATTCAATCCATAAAAAAGTCAATTCTATTTTATGGCCATTTCAGGGTATAGCAGTAAAATGAAATTTTATAATAAAATAATTATTTTTTAACCGTAAGCATGCAATACACAGTGCTTTATGTATTATGTTTAATAAGTCATTTTGAGTCGCTATACTTGATTTTGTTTACATAATATAATCTAATATTTAGATTTCTGATATCTTCTTGTTATTTCATTAATTAAATATAAATTAAAATTCAACCACCATAAATTTTACTTAGAATTCTTTTTATATTTTTCCATAAATATTTTATCGAAATTGTTTACATACAGTTCTGTGTCTATGAACAATCTTATGTACAGGGCGGCGCAAAAGTAAATGAATCCGTAAGAAAACGTTTAATAAAAAAATGTCTCTTTTTCTAGATAATCAACGAATCTAATTTAAACTGTATATTCATTAAGAAAGAAAAAAAATCTTTATGAAACGAATTAGAACCACTTTTAAGAGATATTTAATCAAGCTGGAATAAAAAAAATAATTAAAACATGAAACATGACATGAAAAATTAAGTGGACCCATACATTTAATATTTGGTGACTGCGACTTTTGATGTCACGAAGTCGACTAGTATTTAATATAAATTTTAAAAAGTGTCAGGCAGTAGTGAGCATCAATTTTTGGCCATGCTTCTTGGCAAAACACGAAAAATTTCTTGATATTACAATTATCCCCTCGCTATGGTTCCTAGACTTTATGAATTTAAGCACAATACTAGACTAGTGACAAAGCCTGATCAATTTAAATTTTAGTTGTTGGAATTGTTTATGCTACAATTTTAATTCACGCGCTTCACGCTTATGAAACTCTCATCCAGTTTCATGCTTTCCAATCAACTTTAACATTCATAAATTTAAATATATT
>OZ010571.1:101754389-101766889 GCA_963932145.1 Acanthosepion lycidas
AAAAACAAATGTTATTGGTTTTCAAAATAGTACCTCTATAGCCATAATAAAGAAAAAATATCATTTTTGCTCTCTCTTGAATATAAATACTTCTCACGAGATAAAATGTTTGCATTTGCCTTAATAAATCCCTAAGAGGACGAAATGATTCGCCTATGATGAGTTTCCCTTTTGTCTTATATAAATATATATATATACATACATAATTATATATATATATATATATATATATATATATATATATATATATATATATATATATATATGTGTGTGTGTGTGTGTGAGTGTATAATTATACCTAACTTAGATATTTTTAATGAGAATGATATTCAAAACATGTACTGAGAATGATGTTGAAAATATCAACACGAAAACAATTAAGAGACGTATTTTTTATGATAAATAAACAAATCTCTAAAGACATTTTATGTCATGTGTTGGCAAACTGAAATTGTTTTGTTTTGTTTTTTTTTTCAGAAAAAAATACAAACAAATGTAAACTCAATAAACAATGGGTTTTTGGCAAAACATTATGATTGCTTTCAGAATCTAATCTACAACATCACCGACTATTTGACTGAATGGCTGTTTTTACAATTCCTATCCTATAACGTTACACATCTATTAGCAACCGCAAGAGCTGCAATCATTTTTCAAATCTTCTGACCGTCGCCTGAATTCTGTCTCTTGATTCTTTACTTTACATAGCGTATCATTTTTCCATATCTTTCTTATTTGGTTTTTATCCAATTCTTTTGGCAAATGCATCGTCTTATTCTTTGGGCTTGACTTTTTCATTCAGGCATTGAGTGCGTATGTTGCTGATGTAATTATTTTATTCACTATTGGGAGATCTATAGCCGTATTTGAACCTTCTTTCCTTATATGTTTCTATTCTTCGTTCCTGTCATCTTCTAATAATATGACATCATACTCTTTATTATCTGGATGTATTTCTTTCCGTCGTGACTGTTTTTTTTTAGTTTTAGAATTATTTATTTTTCTTTCCCTACCATATTTATTTTTTCTTTCTTTTCTTATTTCTCTTTGTCTTGGTTCTCCTTTCTTATAGAAATATGCTTTTCATTCTCCTCTGGCTTTAGTTTAATTTATATTTTTTTCTTTGATAACTCATTTTCTGCTTTTATTCATTCATTTTTCCTTCCGTGATTCTTTTTTCCTCCCATTTTTTTCTTTCTCTCCTGATTTAAGTATATTTCCTAATTTATCTTCATTTTTTTATCTTATGATATTCTTCATTCGAAGTATATATGACAATTATCATTTCCTTAACGAATCTTTTTTTTTTCTTAATATTATTGTGGCCTATATGATTGTTTGTTTTCATTCGTCATTATTTTTATTTTTTTATCCATAATTTCTTCTATTTTATATATAATTATTTTACCTCATCATTATATTTTCCTTCTCTTTTTTATCTTAGATTACCTTTCTTTATAACTTTTTTTATTCTTCTTTTTGTTATCATCACATTTTCTTTCTCTTATCATAAAAATGACATTTCTTTTTTATCCTTTTGTGGTATCATTACATTTTCCTTCTCTTATAATAATACTTTTCTTTATTATTCTTTTGTAGAATCATTTCGTTTTCTTTCTCTTATCATAAAGATTTCTTTATTATTATTTTGTATTATTATTCTTTCCTATATAATTCTGTTTTTGTAATTTTAAATTGTTTTATATCTTATCCGTAATTATTTTTACGGGTTTATTGTATGATCTTTCTTCTTTTTATCTCGTTAAGACTTTATTTTTTTATTCACTCATTATTATTCGATATTTCTCATTTATCACATCGCTATCATTCCTTCTTCTGTGATGTTTTTTCGTAGAATTATTTACTTAAGACTTCTGTTATTTCATTTTATTCCATTTGCCTTTCTTACACACTATTTTTCTTTTCTTCTTATTTCCTATTTCTTCGATTCTCACTTTTTCTTTACATTTTTCAGTCTCTATTCTTAAAAGTGCCTCTTTCTTTTCGTTTTTCTAATGTCTTATTTTGTTTCTTTTATACCCCTTTTCCTTATAATCTCGACTCTATTTTCTTTACGTTTAATTCTTCCACTTATCCTTCTTTTGCTTTGTCTGAGCTCACTTTCCTTTGACTCGTCTTTAATCTTACATTATTCGCAACTTTGCTTTTATTTTTTTCTTTCTTTTCAAAAACAAACCCGACTCTATTTCTTTCATCTGATCTTCTGTTTTATTTGGTTTTTATCAAAGTTTCTCTATAATGTCGCTTCCCTTTTTCTATAAGTTTATCATTATTTTCTCCTCGTCACTTTCTGTTTTTTTTTTGTTGTTTTTTTTTTTGGTGGGGGTTGGTTTTTTTTCTGTTTGCCTGTATGACGTTTGATGTCTTCCCCTTTGATGGCTTTTTATTTATTCTGGAGAAATCCATTGTCGCAATTGTATTGTTCTTCTCATATTTAAAAAAAAACATCTTTATTTTCCCCAGCTATTCATTTACATAATGTCCCCAGTTTGAGAGATTTTGTAACATATTACTCTCTAGCCATAAAAGTAATTCTCCAATATGACCTCTTAAAAATATTTTCCTTTAAGCCTTCTTCTTCTTCTTCTTCTTCTTCTTCTTCTTCTTCTTCTTCTTCTTCTTCTTATTCTTCTTCTTATTCTTATTCTTCTTATTCTTATTCTTATTCTTCTTATTCTTATTCTTATTCTTCTTATTCTTATTCTTCTTATTCTTCTTATTCTTATTCTTATTCTTCTTATTATTCTTATTCTTCTTATTCTTATTCTTATTCGTATTCTTCTTATTCTTCTTATTCTTCTTATTCTTATTCTTATTCTTCTTATTCTTATTCTTATTCTTCTTATTATTCTTATTTTTCTTATTCTTATTCTTATTCTTATTATTATTCTTATTCTTCTTATTCTTATTCTTATTCTTCAAACTGCCTGGTTACATTCAATGCAACTAAAACCAAACAGGTTACATTCCATCATCGCCGAAATGAACCCGACTTTCCGCCAATCACGATGAATGTATGGCTCATCTGGCAGCTCCGTGCTTCGAGATACTATTGGGCCTTAACCTTCACCTGAACTTAGAGGGAACTCATACATACGATCCATCGCTGTAGATGCAGGAAAAATATTTGGTTCCCAGCACTGATCCAGTAATTACATCATGCTATCATCTACATTTAAAATAACCACATCCTGCCAAGAATGGAGCACTGTTGTGCTGCCTAGACCCCACTTTCCATTCTCGTCAGAGTTCGAAAACGTCTTCGCGTACTTGAGGGCAACAAATTACTTTCCACATTCAGACCTCTCTCTCGCATATGGTGCGCCAAGTGTCAAGCCTCTCACTACTCTATTGTTTCTTCCATGGAAAGACCTAATTCAAATTATACTTGGTTACCCCAGTACTAAGCTTCAGGGCTACGAACTGATATGCCACTTACAATCGTAGTAAACCACCTCCATTACCCCCGTATTCCATTAGTGAGAAGTAATTTTCACTCGAACAGCTTCTTCACACGAACCACTGCACCGTGGAACCGGATTCTAAGAGAATATTGTCCTGATCACTACAATCTTAAGCAGATCAAGTCTTGGGTAATCGTTATCTTACACTCATATCCGTATTGACTGATTCTTAACTTAAGCGCTACCTGGAGTGTAGAGGGTTAAACTCACTTAAAAAAAAAACAAAAAAAAAAAAACATATATCACATCAAAGTTAGCTTGGATAAACTGAATTTAAAACATAAAATTCGTTTTCCCAGTATATATAGGGCATATATATTAAGTGACATTTAATTTTCTTTAATGTTTACAATACTTCCCCAGTTTAAGTATTATGTGGTAATTAGAAATTATTTACAATAACGAATGTTTGGAATAAAATTTGAAAAATGTCATTAAAATAAGATCAGATAAATAAAAACAACGTTAAGAGGATTGTCTTCTCAATGTTCTGAATATATATGGTGAAGGTAAGCATCCATGAACACTTTAATAGATTTTGTTTCATCATATGAACTTGTTGATATTAAAAATAATAGGATTCCCAAATTATTTTTGATAGTAAATTTCATTCAGCATGAATATACTCTTCAGAAGCGTGAACATTTTTTGGTAGGGTTAAGAAAATCCCCCTACTCTATCAGTATCCATTATATGCAGACATTTTTAACGTTCTTCCCTGAGTGACATATATTAGGCATAACAAATAATTTATTTTTTAAAAGTGTTAGATTCGTCTTGAAATGTGGCACTTTTAGTGGCTTATATTAGCTATGAATACCTCCATCTTAGAACAATCTTGAACAAGACATTACACAATATTTAACCACGTATTATCCCAGGAAAGTTTCATGAGATCTGTGTCTCGGTGTTGATGTTTGAATGCTTGAGCTGAGTTTCCGCTTCGAGACCCTCATATTTGTTTTTAACCCCGCCTGATTTCCTGTTAATATTTCGCATCGGTCTTTCAACGTTGGCTTCATTCTCGAAAACCGGATACTGCTGACTTTTTGTGGCTCCTGTATGCACAGTCTGTTGATTGAATAACAAACTAAGCTGAGTTCTCCGAACAGAGAGCTAGCAAATCTAAGAGGTGAAATATATGGATTCCTTATCGCGTAGAAGTAAACAGAAAATCACTATTCTATCTTTCCCATGAAGCCAAAGTTTTTACAGATAGTAAAAAGAAAATGAAACCTTGGTGGTATAATCGCCATCGGCATGAATATGGAAAGGTCGGATGATTACAACATAATGACGCATCTGTAGTATTAAGTCATTAAATACAGTATACGATGGGTAAATTGTCGCTATTTTATATTGTTAATTACGTCTATTTGCTTTGTTTGTTTCTGATTTTGTTGACTGCACATTATAACAGTGTCAGTTGGGCTCCCTCTGCGAGAAAAAAGAGCATTATGTCGCAGTTCACTATGCCAGAAATTTGGAAAGGTCATTTTGAACTGTAGTACTGTGCAGAGGATTCAGAGGGTTGGCTGATATATTAAGTCAACATCAATTTGTTTGGAGTGATCACTAGTGATAGCGAAGTTATGTAGCCATTCATCTTTCTACAGGCTTTCATACTGAATGGGAAGACCTATATCAAATGCTTTGAGGTGGTAGTACTGTTCTGGGCCAAGAGATTGGTTGCTGGAAGACCCTATATCTTGCAAAAGAACTCTGCTCCATCCTAAGCTGAAAGAAGAATTCACTCATGGAGTGCAGACAATTTCTGCAATGACATGTTACCTCATTTTTACAGATATATTTCCAAAATTACTGAAAAATATCTCGAAAGAATAAAGTGAAAATTTATTCAATAAAATTGACATTGTCTTCAACCCCGGACTCCAGACCACCTCGGAATTTCCTGAAACTTTTCTGGACGGTCACATTGTTCAAGTTGGTGAGTGACGTCATAATCCCTGCCTTCATTTCATCTTTAGCGTTAAAAGGAGTTTTGTTGGTCTCTCGCTCAACTTTGCCCCACACATAATAACAGGGTTGCAGTCTGGAGTGACCAGATGTAAGGAGCAATGTGGTCGCAGCAATTGTCTGACAGACATGACTGGGTACTACTGCTTGTATAGCCTGCTGCAGACTCCTGTTGCCAGGCATAGTGCCTGGCAACAGGATTCTGTCTTTCAGCAGCCACCATCTTGATCAAGGACAAAACTACCTCCTCAAAGCACGCGATATAAGCCTCCGTGTAGAGTCTGAGGCTCTCACCAACAAATTCGTGAGTTCTTTTCTTATCTGAACGATCAGAGTGAGTATTCCGAGGAACCCTACCTTCATAATCGCCATTAGACTCAACCAACACTTTCCGAATCTTCTGCACTGTTCTTAGGTTGACACCGAAACAATCTGAAATGCTTGTACAGTACAGCATGTCGGAGTGAATTACGTCATGGCGCTCTATTTCTCACAGACGTTTCGCAAGTAAGCCTACGATATAATGCTGTGGGCAAAATCAAAACCAAACAATGCGTATGCGATAACTCAAATATATACAACAATTTTCTCATCGTACCCTGGAGCTGCTTTTTTTACTATCATTGCTATTGAATTCTTACTTTTGCTTGCTTTTCAGGAGATAGGTGAACATTGTTCTAAACAACAACCTATACTTTGTAGCTATGAGGAATATGTATTTTTTTTAGCATAAATTCGTCTCGCTGTTCTATCTATTTACACCTTTTTCATCAGGTAGATTAATCGTCGTGTCCTTATGTCCATTTTGTCACCAGTACTCCATATGCGAGTAAAAATTGTGAAGACTTCTATACAGTTTATATTATAGAAGTGTCTTCTATCTCTTTCGGATTCATAGTAATTTCCTTTTGGTCTCAATTTCCATTAAATCTCACTACTAATTTCAGTCCAAGGAATTCTCCGAACCACATCTTTGTTCAGTCGCGTTTCCTCTTCATCTGCGAAGTAAATTTCCAGCAATCGCTGGTTTATATGAATACTGCTTTTATATGTATTTACATTGCTCAGT
Organism: Acanthosepion lycidas; assembly: GCA_963932145.1. Taxonomy (NCBI): domain Eukaryota; kingdom Metazoa; phylum Mollusca; class Cephalopoda; order Sepiida; family Sepiidae; genus Acanthosepion; species Acanthosepion lycidas. The sequence continues at coordinate 101,760,921 of OZ010571.1, forward strand.
TGTCCTCATCTGTTTTGTCATATTCACGGCATTTCGGTTGTCGTACACTCTAGCTTTGTTCAGGTGAATTTTCGGACACATGGAACTGTGGATGAAAGCGGTGATTGATGTAATCTAGTGATTGACCAAACTAGTTGTGAGTTCAATACCTGGCCACAGTAGAGTTGAACAAAAGGAAGATAAAAAGACGGAGAGTTGAGATACTAAAATGAAATAACTGAAAATGAGATATCCGGAAGAGCCATGGCATGTGGAACTAGATTAATCTACTCTGTTTGACGAAGCTAAGGGTTCAGAACTGAATGGCAATCACCTGAAGAAGGCCGGAGCGTACAACGGCCGAAACGTCATGAATCTAACAACAAATATAAAATAGTCTAGTTGGATATATTAGGTTGGTGCAAAAATATTGTCGTTTTTGACGTTAAAAAATACGTCAAAAAACGACAATATTTTGCACCAACCTAATAACATATCTCAGAAATATAGATAGATATTGATATTATATGGCAGATGAGCAGTGGTTTCTTTACGTCTGTGTCTTCTTTCCACCTTGCGAAATATATTCCCTTAGTTTCAATGACCGATGTTCTCGCTCGATGCGGCTCTCTCAAATTGGCCTTGTGCTAGACTAACTTAAACTATGTAAATACCAACCATGATTTTTGTTTTCATTCACTCCATTTCATATCGTTGAATTAACTGTTCGGGACAAAAACTTCGTTGCTTTGAAAATAGATTATTCATTTTACATCAGGTTTTGATATTACTGACGTCCTGTTTGTCATGAGTTTTGTTTTTCAACGACCAAGATTTTGTCCAAATAATAGTTGCCAACAATAAAAAAAGAGAAAATTGAGAAAGGAAATGACAAAAAACAAAACAAAACAAAAAAACAAAACAAACAAAACAAACAAAACAAACAAACAAGAAAAGACAAATCCATTTGTTTGCACATAAATAAATAAAAATAACGTCAACGCAAAGACTTCGGCAATAAGGCTGAATTTATCTAATATCGTGCGGCTTCCGCGAAGAACAAAATTCGATTTTGTCCTCTGAAAATATACTACGATCATTTCCCCATTTTTCTGTTTACAAATCAGTGGGATTTTCAGATAAACTGGGCGTAAGTTATAAATCAATTTGTCTAAGACATTTCTGAATAATATTAACAAGCATTTTACAGTGCAAAGCTCTTCCGGAGTTCGATTTTTTTCATCTGTAAGAATAAAAAAAATCTATCATTTCTGAAAATTGCGTATATGTCTTTTGATATATATTTTCAGTCGGAAGTGTCTTGGAATTCATTTATAGATTGCTACTAGAAAGTAATTGGTCAAAAGTAGACACAGTAAAACCTGATATATCATTGCGAATACTAAAAATCGCCTAATACAAAGCTTAAGAACCACTCATAATAAATGTACAGTGTGATATCATGACAAGAGGAAAGAGAAGTAATGAATATTACTATGAGAAGGATAGAAACCAACAAACCCTTGACTTGAAGAGGTTAAATTTTTTTTGATCTGGGAAGTATCCACCCGTTAGCGGTTCTTAGGTACGATCTCCCTTCAGTGGAACTTCATTCGTACCAAAAGAATACGAAGGAAATGGCGATGATTGGAAAGTGTGTCCATGACATATTGCAACTAAAATTGTTGTTAAGTGAACATTTCACATTTTTATACCGATAGAGTAGCGATAGTTTTACTACATTTCGTCTTTGTGCCCTATCAAAGCTGGAAAGTGAGGACTGAGCAGCTCCAAACCAGGTATGGCAGCAATACACCATTTTGCATATTCATCTGACACTTGTAAAGCTAGCGCCTGTCAGGAGTAACCAGGTACTTTCTGGAGCGCTAAAAAATGTCTGTAATTTTTACCAGCATCTTTATCGATAGGCCGTATGTAAAAAACACACTTGAGTTCTGGTGTGCCCCGACTAGATGTTCAATGCAAATATGCTTTTTGAAACTATAACAATTATTCATTGGTGAATGAACGTTGCTTTAGTTTGGCTCTATTAAATGTCTTAAGCCAGTTTCAACCATTGCCGTATTAGAAGCATACCAGAGGAGAGATTACATGTCTGGCTATGATCATCAAGTTACACACATACATTGCAATGCCATATGCATTAGTATTTACTATCGATAGGTCCGAGGCAGGACATGGGTATGGATTTTATGCAAGACACTCATATTAACCAGTTTAATGCGATTTTTGTCAACTGGTGGATGAACAAATTATAGTTTGAGTTCAAATGGCATCAGCAGTCATTTGACTTTTTACAACCATTTTTTAACTATTTTCGTTTTCTCTAGGAAGCAGGGTTTTTTTCCTTTTTGGTGGTTTTCATTTATTGGCTTACACGTTAAGGTTGCCATTTTGTTAATCTTGTTGGCTATTAAAATATATTTTAATATACATAAATCAGGTTTTCTCATTTATATATTTTAATTTTCACAGGCTGAGGAGAACCTTTTCTTTGCATATTGTGCTGTCATTCTAATTGTTAGATAATATATATTATTTTTGAATCTATTACCATAAATCACAAAAACACAAAGGCGTCTAAAAGAATTCATTTTCGTAATGACTATATTAAAAGAAATGTGATGTTTGCCATTTTGCTATTTTGTTTTTTTATGAAAAAGAAATATTTCTTTTTTTTTTTTTCAACTATTAGAGAAAGCACCCTGGAAATCCTTATATTTCGTTTTTATTCAGTGGGGATATTTTGTTTTGTAATCCAGAAGTGGAAATAAGTGTTTTTTTTTTTTTCAGAAAAAGATTTTCGAGTAGTGTTGTAAATAATAGCTTAGGGATAAAGAACAATGTTTAGAATATTGGTGTGAAAACTATTTTCTGTCATTTTATTTGATTTAAACACGTGCGCTTTTTTCACACATAGGGCATCCGATTGTGTGGACCACATCTGCTTTCATTTATGAAATATTAACATTGACGATAACTTTAATATTCAAATGTTTGCATGCCAGAGTGGGCTGAAATGATTATAGAATGACTATGAAGGAAGAATGCCAGAGCTGTGAAATCTTGCATGCGTTAATTTCAAAACTTTCTATTAATAACTTCGTTGTTTATCTCCGATTATACACATATCAGACTGTTAAAAGAAAACTGATCATCTGGTATGCAAAGAAATGACATCAACAGCAGATATGACGTAATTATCACTACAATAATGATTTACAGACAAGTGTTTTATTTTTTTTATTTTTTTCATGTTGAGGAAAAGATGATAGTCAAATCGGGAGAACAGAGAGGATTACCAACCAGTTCAAATACAAAGTCTCGCTTAGTAGCAACTGAAACCGAAGAACGAGTAGTTGGGCATTGTTTTGATGAAACACAACACCTTTGATCAGAAGATTGGCATATTATTCAAAGTTTGATGGTGTGGATCTATTGAAGATAGTTAAAAAATCAAATTCATTTTGCTTCCCCGAAACTGAATACATCGCCTTCGCTGTCGAGTAAACGACCTTAACCATCTTTGTAATAGATAATGAGAGATTGTCTCTTTGTCTCTGACTCAAAACGAGGAAGCCCGGCGTTCAAGAAAATTAACTACACATGTCACACACACTGTCAGTTTTTTTTCCGTGATGTGCTAAGAATTATTAGCTTTTGATCAGTTGTCAGAAGACGTGGCACACTTCGGAAACTGTCGTCATGCCAGGATATTTGTGGAGAATATTCAAAACACTTTTACGGTATATGCTAATACCACTGACGATTTGATTTCTAGCCAACCTCCTGTTATCCCTCAACATGTAGTGAAAATGATCAATGATTTCCTTGGTGGTGGCCGTTGTAGAATGCCCCAATTTTACGTCATGTTCAAGATTCTGCCTTTCCCACCTACATTCAGTTGTCCACTTTTGTACTTTTGATAAAGCCATCCTCTAATATTGTAACCATCTCAGCTTGAATATCCTTGGGTGAGGGCGGTGGCTAACCCCACTTTCTTCCGGTACTTGATAGCACCACAAATGAAATTGACAAAAATATTAATGCCTTTTATTTCAATGCATAGATTCATTTTTTTTTTCGACAAGGGAACTTCCACGTGGATTCTTTCATTTCTGTTTCCTTCGGTTACGTTATCCTAGATTTTGCTATCTAAAATATTAACCAATTGGAATGTTTTGAGTTTCGGATTTGATTTTGTTAGCATTTTTAAAAATTGTTATTGTCCAATGTTGTTTTTTTTTTATTGGTTTTTAACTTAATTTTGATATTTCTTTTCATATCAACAAAGTTTTTCGTTGAATTATTCTATCTGCCTTTTTTGAGAATTTTATAAATGCGTAACGTTTGTTCTGAATGTACCGCCTTATTCATTTAGTGTTAAAGTTATTGAAATCGCTAACTAAAAATATATTGATGAAAGGAAATTTATTTAAATCTGACGGTAACAGATTTAAAGTATAATTAAGCAGGTTTTAAGATAGTATACTATATACAAATGGTATACCAGAGTCTGTATACAATAAAATCACCGGTCGATTTATTTCTCCAAAATGTGTCTTCTTTTCTAATTGGTCATACTAATGATTAAACTTTTCATCGTAACCTTAGGCTGTACCAAGTCATTGATATTCTATTTTCTAGTAAAAAATCAAGAACAAAACTTTGGTAATCTCTTCAGTGAATTAGTAAGCGCCTCTGGAAGTTGAATTACTATTGACTAACTTTGTGCTTTATCTCACTTTTCCTTGTGCCAAATCTACGTCAAGCTTGGTAATCACTTGATGTTTCATAGTGAATGTAAAAAGTAGCAAGCCCGTACTGTAAATTATAAGAAGTGATATAATTTCTCAAATGACGCCCTAAATTTGTTGTCTTGTGTTAGAACTATGTTATGTTTAGAAAGCTAGCGAGAAGCCTGATCTGAAGTAGTGATTAATGAACAGCGGTTATTATACTTTTTTCACATTTGACTGAGTTTTGGGTTTGTAATTATTTCAACGTCAATATCTACTGTCATATTATAATAATTAAGTTATTGCTTCCACAGCCTATTTAGCATTAACGAAATGATTTTGATTATTGAATTTTAGCCCTATATATGTGACTATACACCAAACTACGGCAAGATTAAGAAAAATAATGAATATCATTTTGAAATTTATTACAGGCAGAGAAGAAAATTAATCGCCATTAGTTCCATTTTGATTTAGATGTTGCAGGGTAGACATTTGGGAATCTTCTGATTTCTTTTTCTCGCATTATTGTATTATATGATAGAGACATTTTTATGTCAGAAGAAATCTGATTTTTACTCAGTGATGACATAAGTTTGTTTCCTTAATATTGTACTGCATACATTTTACTACATTATATTTGTTCTAAGCGATGTAAATGACTTCAGAATTTCTACTAATGTCAAAAATAATAAATATATGTGAAAATGTTTCCTCTGAAGAATTCTTTAACATTGTGCCCATAACGGTGCAATTAATACATGTATGAATTAATCCTATTTAGATATATCTTTATTGCGTAATATTATATATTTTCTTTGACGACTTGAGACAACTGTTTCTAAGCTTTTACTTCGTTCTAATAGTTTTATAATATTATTTTCTCTTTTTTTATTTTTCCTACAATATTGTCTTTCATTTTACTTTGGTTATCCTTTTAAGTAAAGGGTGTTTCATTAATACGGATGAAAGTCAGCATTAAATAAATCAGTGTTATTGGTGGAAATTTATTTATTTCTCTATTGAATCATGTTATTTAAATCATGGCAATCATGTCGGAAAAATAAAATTGACTAAATGCCCGCCAAATCTGAAAGATAAAAAAAAAAAAAATACTTAGACGCTTAAACTTGATTCACTTATAAAATCGGCCCAAGTTATTGGAAAACCATTTATTTGGTTTTGCTTCCAAATATGTAATAATTGCACTTATTTTATTTATCTTTACTT
>OZ010571.1:101784389-101801889 GCA_963932145.1 Acanthosepion lycidas
ATACACAGACAGACATCAGTGTGGCTACAGATCAGATTATCTCAAGCCGGGATCAAAAAACAACCGGATATTCTACCCGTAAACCGTTGAAGGTGAATTTAGACGTATTTATTTTTAGATGAACGCGCCAGTCACTGGAGAACTCGATTCATTTTTTCATGGGAAACCACATAACAACTAAATCACACGGATGGCACTACTTGTTCCGATCGCTTGAATATCCAACAAGGAATTTTTCAGGAGATTCCCTGCCACCACTTCAACTTTGACACCAATAGATTAAAAATGGATTTGGACGAATAAGTGGAAGCAAAACATAATACGCCTAATGCAGCGGCAAAATCCTTAGAAAATAAAACAGAGCAAATGGAATGTACCAAATACAGAAACAATGGTAAAATAAACCTATGCATGATCAATCTTCTGCCTTTTCCAAACATGCTGTTATAGAGAGGCCCCTTATTATCAGTTCGTTATTTAGTTCAAGGATAAAAGGTTTATTTAAAATGTGTGTGATTTTAATTTTTTTTGTTATTTATTTACAAAAATGGTTGAGACCACGAAGGAAATAATGAATAATAATTCCTAGATAAATCATCATCCCAAACCTGCAAAAGATTACCTTGTGTGGAACAGCACATATCTTCTGTTAAACTCAATCCATCATCCCACATGTGCATAGAAACTTTCATCCAGAACTCTATTTGCTCTAGGCCCCAGAGGAAGCTTGGTAATTAGCCACATAAAATTACACTCTGGCAAGTTGTTACGACACAAAAAAAAAGCGAAAACAATATTACTACTACTACTACTACAATAATAATAATAATAATAATAATAATAATAATAATAATAATAATAATAATAATAATAATTGTCTTTGCCTTTTATCTGCGTAAGGGTAAATTTATTCTATTAATAGAAACAACTTCTAGGACGAATGCCAACAAAAATTAAAAAGCCTATCTTGCCCATGAGGTACGGTTATTCACCGGCGATTATCACCCCTATATTTCTAGAGCACATGAAAATAATAATAATAATAATAATAATAATAATAATAATAATAATAATAATAATAGAATAAGATATCATTTGAATATAGCGCACAGAAAAATGACAGAATATAGTCAACAAAATCTTGTCTAGCACTTTGTCAAAAAAACAGTTCTGCGCAATGTCTGAGACTATCGAATCTACTTGAACAAAACAGAACAAAACTTGTACTTCAGACAGTTTGTACAGAAGATAGACCGCGATTTATAACATTTCATTCAAAAATAGGAGATAATCAATAAAATAATTTACAGAAAAGCATTGTTTGTGGACTCTTGCTGCCAAAATATTTTCTACATACGCACACAAAGCACACACACACACATTCATATAAATACTAAACTCATTTTCATATTAAATCTTTTACATATTTCTTACTCATACGCATACATGCAATCTATCAATACGTGAGACTATAGAAGCAAGAACTCAGATACACACAGACAGACATGAAATAGCATATATTCTTTTAAACAGTGAAACTTGGAGGTGCATGCACATTAAATACAAATTGCAAATACCAATGCAGAAATGGCAAACAAGTTATTTAAACAGAGAACACGAATGAAAAGAATTTAATCTTAATTGGGCGTCAAAGACATTGTCCTTATTCCAGTCCTCTCTGGGCGTTTTACACGTCTATATAGCAAACTCCTGACACATATATCTCTGATCCGTTACATACGCAGATAATATTCGGCGTCTAAAAGCGTTTCGGTAGCGTGCGTATAGAAAGGTCTCGATCAATTGACTATGGATCCTTTTCAAGTATCCTTTTGAAACTGCACTGAATCGCACCAGCTTGGAGGCAAGACTGACCGATTATATAAGACTACATTTATCAAAGCGTATAGATTCTTATAACATCAGTGCAAAAGCAATGATGCAATAGTATATTTAGACTATTGATATATTTCTTGAATTTTATCTCAGAATGGGTATATTTGAAATCATTCTCCAGTTGATACGGATCAAAAGTATGCCAACAATGAATGGTATAGCTATGGGAAGCCAGAAATGTAATAATCAGAAATGTGTTAGTTAGAACTAACAATTATCATGTCTTCACTTCCTTCATTTATATTTATTTTTACCAATACAATCTGCTTCCTGTTTTATATATATATTTCAGAACATATGTCTCGCTGGTTATATTAATTTTCATAGATGCGCATATGTATATAGAGAGAATGCAGTTACTGAATATAAGCAACTAAAGAAAACATATATCAATATGTAGATTTTATGAAGACAGGCTAGGCCTAAAAATCATGGATTGGTCAGAGTCTAGAGCCACTTTCAGAAAGCGTAGACTGTGTTTAAAGGAAAAATTTAACATTATTAAAGTTCCCCTAAAATACCACCTTCCTGATATGTGCTTTGAGATTATTTGCAGATGTAGGCAACAGGAAATACTTTCTTGGTCACATAATCCCCTACTTGTTATGTTTTTTTTGTTTTTTTAATATACTGAAGACAACTGTAAATATTTACACCTTCCTCATAAAGCTTTCGTTCGTGGTGATGACAACCAACAATTAAATTTCATTCTCGGTAGGAGGATAAACTACATCCGCTAGCAAGGCGTTTGATCGGGAGGGTTTCAGGAGATGGAAACCACCTCAACTGTTACAAGTTCACACTTAGCCTAGTTGGTAGCATCAGTTAGGGTCCCAACTACAGGCAAACATAGTGAACGCCAAAACTGGGATCAAAGTTCTATGAAAGTGTTGTAATAAATTTTATAACGATGGGGCCAGCAATACATTTTCATAGTATTATAAGTGTTGAGATGTCCACCCCTTTTTATACAGATGAACTCACCCAGTATATACATATACTACTGCAAGAGCGAGACGAGAGTAAGATGAGAGCAAGACCGAAGAGTCGAGTCGAGTGGAGTCCCGTCAAGTCCAGAGTGACAGAGTAAAAGGTTGTAGGTAACCGGAAGAGTGAGGGTGAGGTAACAGCGTTGTAGGAGTTACAGTGAACGAGCATGTAGACTCAGTAAGAAGTCATACAGCGATACTTCAATACCAAAAACTGTATATATATTTTACTACTAACACGTATTCCAGGAACTACTAACCTGCTTTATAAGTTTGTATTATTACGTTAATACATTTTTTTCATATATTCATTCCTGGCGTTTGTTATTTATTGGTACCATATTTCAACCCGGAATCCACAACAACTTGGCGACGAGGACTTCAAACACACACGGAAAAAAAAATTCTCTCTCGTCGACCACAACTTTGGCGACGAGGAAATTCGAACTCACACAGGAAGAGTACAAATAAAAATTATCCCTTGCCGACCACAACGACTTGGTGTCGGGAAATTCGGACCTACACAGAAAGAAAAAAAAAATTCTCTCTTCTCACCACAACAGTTTGGGCGAAAGATTTTGCATTTCTCGGAGACTCAAAAGATAAAATTGCCGTTTTTGCCAGTATCCACAACAACTGGGTAACAAAGTGTTACGAGGATCAAATTATGGAAAATCGATTTTTTTCGCAAATATCTTACCATGGAGGATTTTAAAAGTATTTTAGTAGAACTTGTTAAACACCATAATGAACAGCAATTACAATTCCAAGAAAGAATGGAAAAATTTTGCTACAAACGCTGTAGGAAAATAAGGAAAGACAAATACAAAATGAAGAAAGACAATTACAACTCCAGGAGCTCATTTTAAAAGTAGCGAGTAATACACAACAACAAAATGTTGAAAAAGTGGCGTGTTATAAATCAAAGGGCGATAACTTTATTTTATGCTGGAATCAATACAATAATCAATAATAATATTGTTATTAATATTAATATTCCTGAAAAAAAAATGTTATGAGTAATATTAAAATATACCGGGAAGAAGTAATTTAATATTAGGTAAAATAAAATAAGGTGAAAGCAATATATAGGGATTTCTAAATAAGTAAATAAATAAATAATTGAATGAATAAAAAAGGCAAATAGTTGAATAATTGAATAAAAATAATGAATGCAAATAGATGTGTAAATAAAAACGTTTCTAATAGTAAGATAAAAGGTAGAAGAAATAGACAACAAACAAATTAAAAAATAATAGTTATGTAGTGGTATGTTAATAAGAATGGACAATTGTAGATGTTTGTTTATGGCTGCGTGAATAACATGACAACATAATATATATTAAACGTAAAATACCACAAATCATGAAAAATATGAAGGAACAAAAAGGTTTTAAAAAACATAACATTTGTATTTATTTGCGTATTGATGTACATGCGTAGAAGGTAAAGATCTTTTGGAGTTATGTCTCTTATGCTGTCCATTTTTTTATCTGAACTCACAAAAGTTGAATTAATTATAAAGCTGAGAAATGCTAAATAAACTGTAGGTTTAGAAGAATATTTCAAAGAGAAAACTTCTTGTTGTATGTTTGGAAATGTTCTGTATGTCTGTTATGTAAGTTGGAAAAGTTCGTACGTACGTGCATGTGTGAATATGCTTTTAACGTTTACGCATCCATGGTCTAGACGGGAATCCTTAAGATCACATCTTTGCAGGAATTTGTAAGCGTAAAAGAGAATGAGCGAATTCGTGTCTGCTATATATAGATAATGTAATCACGTGATATGATCACAGCAAATGGCGAGAAGGTCACGTGCTGGAAAAAATATATGTACGTCGCTGGATTGCAACGCCCATTGTGTGTTTATTGACCAATGAGAAGCTGCTATTTCCTGAAAATATTTACTAAGCTGAGCAGGTTCTCTGATCCACCATTTTGCACAAAAATGTACAAAATTATATAATGGTAATGAGCGGGATGATACAGTTATTAGGTTGGTGCAAAAATAATGTCACATATGTAACTATGTGAGAAAACGACATTATTTTTGCACCAACCTAATATATACTAAAAATGGTAGTGATAAATAATGGAAATAATTTGAATGACAAAAATGTTAAATGTCTTATCGTCTAAAATTAACAATAGTTGTACTTAATTGTAGCCAGAAAAAAGTAAAAAAAAAATAATAGCAATACTACGAAATGTTTGCGTCTAGTTCAATTAGACTATATTATTCTTGTTCAACGTATTTGGCTAGGGAATGATCATGGTTTGCAGATGTTTTTCCTTAAAAACTACTTTCATCATATCAGTAATAGGTTGTAGAATGTATACCGCAGCACATCAACATATTTGGAAGCAAATGTAATGATTTCAGTTGAAAATCTTGAGCATTCTCCCGAATGGATCTTCCAATAACATAATTATCGTAAGCACATAGCAAAAGATACTAAGACATTGCTTGCTGGATATAATGAAAATATCCTGAAGTGGCTAGGTCAGCCCCCAGATTTAATCACAATCGAGAATCTGTGGCGTTATTTAAAATTTCAAATCAAATCGAGAGCTCCAAGTAACATCCCGGATCTGAAGATCATATGCGAAGAAGATTGGAACAAAATACCAACTAAAATTTGCAAATCATTGAGAACTACAGTAAGAGGTTGTCTGCTGTAGAAGAGAATAATGGCTATTCTACAAGATATCAAATGAAGATTATGTTTTCTTTTTGTATTGTACGATGTAAGTGTTATTTCTATTCAATCAATTTTGTCTGTTCTCTATACATATATAGTGATTATGCATCTGTATACAGTTAATTACATGAAAATTATATTTATTCATTAGTTGGAAATACAATAATTAAAAAATTTGTATGTGTACGATTATTTATTCCCCCCAGTGTATGTGCGAAAATTAAGGTGCAAATTCAACTGGATTTAACAAAATAATAAAGATATCAATAAAACATAGCAGTTTGTTGTGCAGAGGAATACGAAGACTGGATATTGCCAGATAAACACTGTTTCAGATGCGGGCAAACAGGAAAAGGTGCAAGTGAACATGGGCGAAAGCTGCCAAAAATATCTGTAAATTTAAGTCGGAATGAACTTTGATAAAATAAATGAATTTCAGGCAAAGAACAAATACAAGAAATCATTGAGAACAACTGCCTAATCGTATTTTTGCAACTGAATTCAACGTGTATCGAATACCAGGATAATATCGGGATCATCTTGAAAGAAGCTTTCATTGCCTGTGTCTCCAGTAATTTTCGTGAGCATTCTTTCACCACAACTGGTATGACTCTCATCCAGTTGGTTCGACGATTTTACAGCCTGTAGATTATAACTTTCATACATACTATACAGCCCATTTTTTTGTTTCTTTTGAACCAGATTCAATTGGTTGTTTTCCCAATTACTGCTTCGATATTCTGTAATGTAGCTCTTAATTTTCTCTGCCTGGATCCAATCAATGCTTAATTTCTCCGGGGGCAAGAGTCTATTTATAATATACGGCCAACATCACAAGGAACATCTTTATCCTGCCACTCTCCATAAGGTTTTCGTACTGTTTCACCTTTAGAGATTTAAGTTGCATCAATGATGCAATCATTTGGAAATATGACATTCATTTAGATGAAAAACCTCCCTTTTGTCATAAATCTGGCCTTATTATTTTTGTCTTTCATTAAATTAATGTCAATAATTTATAAATGAATCATATTCAATATTTATCATATTAGACAATTTCTAAAGCAGTGAACTAAATTAACCCTTGTTGTTCAATGCGATTTTAAATATTTAGTAAGTGTACTGGAGATTACAGTCACTACAAATATTATGTAGGTTTCATGTAAAAATAGTTTAATTTTTTCATAACTGTTATGGGGTCCGCCCCCTTTTCATATAAGCGGACTCTACCAGTGTTACTTGGACTGCTGCCGTTAAATACCAAGAGTCAGTCATATAGATACAGATTGTGATTGAGTTGGAGGTAGATTAATAGTGTGAGGTAACCGCTTGTAGAAGTCAGTTACAAGCACGTAGACTCTAAGGAAGCCCTACTTCGAGACTATATATATATATATATATATATATATATATATATATTTATTACGACTAACCGCGTTCCTGGATTTACTAACAGAATTACCCTTTGTATTATTGTGTAAATACATTTAATTTCTTATCTTTATTTCTTGCGTTTGTCATTCACTGGAGAACGAATTTCATTTCGGAATCCACAACAATAACATTATTGAATAAAATCATATCTTTATCTCGGTTCTGGGATAATCAAAACGCTGAAATTGTTCATGCAAAATTAACATATTACTTTCTTTGGAATAGCTGCATCTGACAGATGCATAAGAAGTGGATTAATTGAATTTGATGAACAAACAATGTTCACAAATCCAACAAAATTTAATTTCGTTTTTTATCGTTGGACAAATTACATAGCTTGTTGAAGTGCGTTACTAAATTGGCAGATAGTGTATTCGATATATATAGCTTGTCACCCGTATTCAAGGATACCCGTCGATATTGGCGGCTAGCTAATCGCTGTTGCAGACGCTTGCCCAAGCGCATTTTTGTTTATTAAACCCTAACAGATCTCGCCTGTGGTCGATACTGCAACAATGCTGAGCAGGCCTTATTTACACTTTCATGGAAAGATCGTGTTATCTAGCGTGTTCAACAATTTGAACAAGGCCACCATGCTTTAGTCCTCGTCCACGGCGACTTGTGCTAGCGCAGCTATTTACGGCCCCCAACGGCTACATCCACCCAATTTCACTTACAAGGCTTGGGTCAACCCGTGGTATGATTTTTCAGACACGTTCCAAATGTGCTGCACGTTGGGATTGACCCCCTCCCCTTCGTTAACATCAGGAAAACCTCTTTCCTGACAAATCGACTATGGTGAGATTCGAACTCGAGTCCCAAGGTCGCAATGCGAACGTTCTATCCAATCGGCGATATATACATTTATCAAATGTCACATTGTGAATGATTTCTGTGACGTGTGCCTATATGCATTTATCAAAACTGTCCTTGTGATTAGTTTTTGTGTCAAAAATGAGTTCTCCTTGAACTTGAAATACTCGATCTTTATTTTGGTAAGAATTACGTACACGGAATCAAAAAAACAAGATTCTTTTGCAATACAATCATTATTTTTATATTTCCTTTTTGCGCTTATGTTGCTACAATGCAGGCTATTATTTGTACAGACGTATTTTTTTTATATTCTGTTAATTTCCATCGTGCAAAAATCAAAGGAAAAATATACGCGAAAAATGAAAACATAAAAATATATACTGCAACGTATTGCCGTCGATTTTGGATTTTGGATAGCATCCCAAAGGAGTCATATGTTGAATTCTATTGAATTATTTCAAAGATCAGGTTCCATGCTTGTTCAAATTCCTTACCACTTTCTTTTTCATTTCTGGTCGAGCGGATCGGACATCAACAACAAGAGTAATAACGTATTCTCCTGCTTGGAAAAGTGGAGCTATACGAAGACAGCATTTCTCTAAAATGTAAACTTATGCTTAAAAGTCAATTTTTTTTTGATCAAACACAATCGGCTTGAGGGCATATAATATCCATTTACAATTACTGAAGTTAACCAACGTTGAAGCTGCTCACTACCTTGATGGATGACATCTTGGAAATACTTAGTTTAGATGTGCCGGTGGTGTAATGAGTAATGGTTCCAAATTGGAAATTGCTGGAGTGAATTCTAATTACTGTCGATATTTTTTTGTATTTACTTACGCGCCAACAATCATTGGAAAGCTATGAATCAAACTCTTCTCCCACAGTTATAGATTAATTAATATAAATTACATCAGAAAATATAATAATTATCTCAAAAGAATTCCTACGGTCTAAAAATAATTTATAGATTCAAGTAACCGACAAAAATTTATAAGCCATAAAAAACAAATCAAGAAATCAAAAACATTAACATCTCTCCGTCGCTCTCGTCATCGTTTACAACCGCTTTTCTGGCTTCTGTTGGTTAATATACTTTTATTATTTAAAAGTGTACCAGGTAGTCTTTGATGGTGTTGATATGAAATGCAGTGTAATTTAATTGAATTAAATGTCTTATCTTAAATAATAAACATTTAATAACAGGATTTTTGCTCGTATATTCACTAAGATGCCTTCGTGATATTTTATTTTTATAGCTAAAACATTCTTACACTTTAATTCATGAATATTAGTTTACTGATTTGTACACAGGCTTCGTACTATTAATGATGATCACAAGCAGCAAAGAAGAAGAAGAAGCAAGAGGTTGGAATTTTTGGCTAGATATTAAAATGATTTTAATGATGAAAATGTTTTCAAACATTTATGAAAACCTGAGTCACCAATGTTTGGGATAATTTAGGAAACAAATATTAAAACAAAATACGAATAAATTCGCTGAAATTGATCGCTCCGGATCAGCTGGGTTTCCTTCTAGATGAAAAGAAAATTTAATAGCGGTTTATTGAAATAAACGTTATTTGAATATGACTGCAAGAAACGTGCAGAAATGTCACCATGAAATGAGAAACCTTAAATTTGGACAAGAAAGGAAACGTTCGCTTTGACTGAGGTTCACAAGAAAATCGCGTGTAATGGAGAAAGGAAAGGTGACTTGGAAAAAGGAAAACTGGAACAAGTCTGTTTTCTTTGAAAGGAATAAATTAAATTTAAATGGACACAAAAGAATGAAATGGTTTTTGCACCATCTTCTGTAGCTGAAGGAGATATTTAGTTTTTATTTATTTTTTCCAGCTATTTGCTAGTGAAACCTGTGAACATCCCTGTATTTTTGGTGGTGGAAGAAGATAAAATGCCCATATTGTCATAGAGTCCGAAAAATGATAACTGATATGCCGATATTATTATTTCGGTGAATACTGGGATTTACAATAGTATAGTAACGAAGGTGTTCTTTTGAACGGAAGGTCATCGCAGTTTAAGAGAATCCTTCAAAATTTTATTATTTTTTTAATCAGGAAAGTTATATGTATAGTTCATAAAAAAATCAATCAAACTGGAAACGGAAATTCAAAAACTGAAATATCTCATTGTCTATGAGAATCCTAATTAACCCCATATGTACAAATGATATCTGGCGGGGGGATAAAGTATAACAAGTAAAAGAACCCCAATGAATACATACAATATGACTTAAACTTAATTACATGAAATTAAACAAAATCATGTTAGTAATAAAAAAAACCACAAGCCCTAAATGTGACAGTAAAATATGTTAACTGGACGAAATCGACACGGGACTTTAAAAATGTAGTAAAACATTCATCCCTCCCAAACACTCACACAAACAGGCACTGATTCAGACAAAACAACAAATACGAAAAAACACACCCTCGAAACGAAAGGCGTCCCGCATCCACCAGAGAACCGAAATCACTGACCACCTAACGAGGCATGGGATGGGGAGTTAAACTAAACGAAAAGAAAAGGGGACAGAAAAAAGGGGGCCAATGAGCAAACACACCCTAGCTAAGTTTACAGAAAAAGAAAAGAAAAAACTAAAAATATCAAAACCAAAAACCTACTCTAGCCTAGAACCAGGGATAGGCTGCCTAACTTCAACCCAGCAAAACAATATCCTGATGCCTAACCGGCATCAAGATGCCACTCAAGGTCAGACCCTTTTACTCGACACAAACGTGCAAGATTCACCCACCTTTTGCCAATTTCTGATAAGGCCTAATCTTGACTTTAAGCTGATGCTGAAAGAACAAGTTCAGTTAGGAAGAAGTGAACATCTCGCTATCATAGAATACCTTCAAACGTGTCGTCCAAATCACGACTCATAACAACTAGTAAGCAACAGAACACATAATGTTCAGCCTTCGTCATCTGCGTCATCACATTGCTACAAACAGAAACGGCCTCAAGGACAAAGGACTTTCCGCGCAGCATGCGAACCATGAGGCCTTCAACAAACTTGCACAACGGCACTATCACCCTGCACTGAAAGAAGGCGTGACCAATGGTCTCGACTTCCCCAACACAGCGCCGGCAGTTTGGAGAATTCTCCAAGCCCGCTGAACAAAGACTTTTGCCGACCCAGAAGGCTCTACGAATCATCAGCCAGGTGAGTGATGCCTCATCGTTATTGAGGCTTTTCAACCCAGGCGCCCAAGGCCATATTGAGCGAACCTGCTGCCTCGTAAGACTGAGCTCGCCAATCAGCCTCTCCTGAACGGCCCCCATGATTAACACTTGATACAATGCCCTACGAGACTGGACATTGGAGAGGCCATCCGTTGCCCGTAAGAGGCGTATCAAAGAATGACGACATTCGTGATAGAAGGAGCATTCGGCTCGGGGTCTACGGCGAGCCTCCTCCTTGCACGAGTGCACACTTCTCAGGGATGGGAAGTTTCTACGGACGTCTTCCTTCCAGAAGGCTCCCACCTCATCCGATTCGCGACACATTCGGTCTAGAAAAACGATGCGAAGCATATGTTGACGAATCTCAATGCTAGGCATGCCCAGACCGCCTTCAGCGGTATGAAGGCAAGAGATCTCCCGAGATACCATAGCGGTCTTGTCTCTCAACAAGAAAGTGAACAAGAGCCTTACTAATAATATTAGTGGGGTAAACGGAAGTGGAAGTACAGAGAATAGGTTAAGGAGAATCGGGTAGATTTGTGAAACGCATACTTCCGGACTCCCCTTCAAGGAAAGTTTCCTCCGAGACCACAGATTAACCGCGATTTCGCCCTTCTCTCGTACCTCCGACCAATTCATTTCCAACTGGAGATCCGGAGCGAACCAGACGCCGAGTATCTTGAGCGGCTCATCCGTCCAGAGGAAAGGTCCGGGAAGAGAAATTCCCTTCCACGCACCCAATCGCAAGCCAACAGACTTATCGTGGTTGATCTTGGCCTCTGTCACCATCTCATAACCACTGATCTCTTTGCTGACTTCGGACCTGCTCGACACAAGAACCGAAACGTCGTCAGCATAGGCAGAATAACTTGCTGAGGTGGCAGCACCAGGCAGAGAAATTCCACCCAGGACCGGATCCGCCTTTAACTTGCGACGGAAATGTTCAAATACAAGAACGTAAAGCAAAGGAGAAAGCGGACAACCTTGACGAATGGAGCGAGACAATACAAAAGGCTTCGATCTTACCCCATTCACTTCCACCAGCGCACCGGGGGTCGCATACAAAAATCGGATCCAAGAGCGAAAGTCGTCTCCGAAACCGGCGGCCAAAAGGACAGCCTCCAAAATCTGATGGTCAACCCTATCTAAGGCCTTGGACTGATCTAAATTGATCAGCGCGGCTTCAGTGTCGACTTGTTCTAAGATCAAGCGTAACATATGAAGGTTATCCTGAATAGTCCTGCCTTTCACAGCACACGTCTGTCCGGAGCCAATCTAGACAGACTAGACAGAACAAGCTACAAACAGTTGGCTAAGATCTTCGCCAAAATCTTTAACTCAGTGTTTAACATGGTTAAAGGGCGAAAATTCCTTAACCCATTCCCACGATTCTGGTCCTTACGCAGCAACTTGATCACACCCTTGGTGAAGCGTTGAGGTATAGATCTCTGCATCATCCAGTGGTTGAAAATCAGTCCCAGCAAAGGAACAAAAACGGCCTCAAGTAAACTTCGTAGGGAAGACCATCTAGTCCCGGAGATTTATCCAGGCCAATCTGTTTCTGCGCTTCCCAGATTTCTGTCTTTGTGATGGGACCCTCGCACCCAGCCGCTTCAGCTGCCTCGAGACAGGGAAGGTCGGCTAAATAGGCGTCGAACCGAGCAGGGCTCAGACCGGGCTCCCTAGTGAAAAGATCCTGAAAGTAATATTGAAAGGGCTCGCATATCCCCGCGTTTGAAGTCACGGTCCGCTTATCTTGCAATGTGACGCACGCGATATGTCGCCGAAACGCGCTCCGATTTTCCTCTGCACGCAATTTTGCGGCCATATTCGTCGCTTCAGAGGACATTCTTTTTAACCTAGCCCTAACTACCTGAGCAAGGAGGACAACTCTACCTTAGCTAAGGCTATTTCCCCACTAACACGGGATTTCACTGCCTTCTTCTAAAGCTGTTTGCTCCGCTAATCTATCTAGATTGAGTCGACGACTAAAATCGGCAGCAAATGTTCTAAATTTAGATTTTAAATTACCCACCAGGCGTTCCCTTAAACCGACCCCGTCAATTCCCTCTGTATCATTAGTAGCAGATGGCCCCGGAAACCCTGCTCACCAAATAATGAACAGTTAAATTTCCAGTAAGCAGCCAACCTAACCTCAGCCTTATCTAAGTTTACACGGACCCGGACAAGCCTATGAACCGAATAAACTATATAATGCAAACTTGGACACCCTAAGAGCCCTACATCAGCTCTCTTAACTAAGACATCGGTTCGGTCAAGGTAGCTAGCAAGCTTCCCAGGAGCCGTGTTGCCACTATTTTTCCAAGTGCATGCTACCTCCCGAGGGTGCTCATTCCGGTACTTATCCACAAGATCAAATCCGCCAATAAAGTCCCGAAATAGCTTCACATCAAGATAGTTAGTACCCGGTTTTAGCCCTATCCGATCTATATCGGGGTCAAGGACAGCATTCCAGTCCCTCGCTAAAACTACCCGACGATATGTCGTCAAAAACGGCTCGATCTGCCGAAACAAAGCAGGTCGCTCAGCATGGATATTGGGCGCATAAACCCCTATGAGACGTAAAGCCTTATCCTTTATGGTAACGTCCAGCACACAAAGCCTGCCCGCCGGATCTGCGAAGACAAGATTACATGCAGCCTCCAAAGACTTGCTCACTAGCCAAGAGACACCCCCCGAATGACCATCAAAACAAGCGGAATAAAGGGAGAACCCCCTAGACAGCACGTCCTCACGGTCATGAGAAGAAAAGCGGGTCACTTGCACACAACAAACATTCACCCTGAGGAGCTGAAGTTCGCAAGAAAGCCTCGCCCTGCGAGACTCCAACCTCAGGCCCTGGATATTTAAACTATCTAACCAGAGCGCCATAGAGAAGTCCGATATAGTTGTTTACGTGAATTGAATATAGCCGGGTTAAGGATACCGACAGCCTCTCCTATAGACTCATGGCCCATCTCAGTTTTGATGGTACCGTCTTGGGAGATTCCGCCGATATCCCAGGGGAAAGTCAACTTTAGTGCCCTGTAGAGGGAGGGATGAACGTAAACCGGGACCCTCCATGCACAAAATTGCTTCATTTTTCTTAATTTTTCATTTTCAACGATGGCAATGGGCGGTGTCATGATGAACGAAGTTATCGCCTCGTCTAACATTGCCCAAATCTATTTCGCCCCAGTCTCTGATCTTATGACGGTTAAAATCCTTTGAGCGTTTGAAAAATTATTAGGATCATCGATATATTTATCACCAAATTGCTTTATCGATAGCAGGTACTTCAAGTTTTTAATTCTGTGGCCATAGTCTTTGACCATCTCCGTTTGTAATGGAGAAATTTTACAGACATCAATACCTGGATTATAGAGGTGTTTTGTCTTTTTCTTTTTTTCTCCTGTGGAATCTTGAGTGGGGCTTCCGTGTCTTTTGTTAACTGGAGGGGGCATTACAGAAAATTTAATAGATGCACTGGGGGTATTGCGGGGTGTATATGGTTGTCTAAATGGGCTGGGGTCTATATTGAGAGGGATTTGGGACTGGGCAGAAGTGGAAGGAGAAGCAAGTGAAGACATCTCTCTACAAACAGGGATTGAGAGACGGGGAGAAGGTGGTAGGTCGGACGATGTGGTGGGAGTGGATTTCTTCGTAGAGGGGGACTTTGGTAGACGGGATATAGAGAGCTGTGAAGACTGCGTGGTGAGAGAATTCTTGGTTTGAGACGATTTTCCTTTTCTTTGTTGATCTAGTTTGTTTTTCGGATCCTTATTTTTTTCGGTTTAAAGAGGACCATTCTTTCTTTGTAGATCTTCGATGGTCTGTATAGAGGCCGGACCATCGCCCTTACTATTTGTTGCCAGAGGGAGTGGGGCTGTGAGTGTCTTTAGTCCCCGGGGCTTCAGGGGACTGAGGCCCCGCTGTCTGACGCTTCCCTCTGGCCTTGCCAAACTACCTGCATTCCCCTTCTCCCCTCTCCTCAACCACATTTGCAGTGTAAGAAGGCTCTTCGGGGAATGGGGGCTCCGATGATGACCCAACCGGGGGTACAATCACTCTGGTAGCCGACATGACCAATTACAGGCATGGCGGTTTTTGAATACTCGCTCAGAGGGGGAGTTTGGTCGATTGGGGCCTAAGATCCAGAGGACTTCTTCTTTGGGCCGGAAGAGGAGAGGTGACCAATCACTCCACATTTCCAGCAAACTGGATTACGGCCAGTCACAATGACAGTTGGGGATAGACCCGAAGGCGTTACGATCGAGCATCATATCAAAGCTCCATCCCCCAGTCAGGCTATCACAAGAAGCACCCAGAATCTCCCAGTATTAGGACAAGAATGCCACCAGGTGCTCTCCGATAACTTGAGGCGGGGCCTCATATACCGCTACTTCCTCTGCGGCCCATCGTACTCTGTACTGAGGATCACTTCCTTCGTTATAAGATCCCTGGTTGTGGCTCTTACGCAGTCTTCGGGGGTGGGTAGCAGCACGTCCCACATGAAAAATCCCTTGCACTTAAGAATTCGTAGGGGCTTAACCCCCAGGGACTCCAGTGATTTAAACACTGTGTCTTTAGTCGAACGACAAATTTTGCGCGAACGCTTGTCGATGACAACATCTGACACTATTCTTTTTTCGGTTTTCTTCATTTCTATTGGATCCTGCAAGAGCCCACCTTTCACCACAAGGTGTGCGTATCCCTTGACACGCTCTAAGATCTCCGCAATATCGATAATGCATTTAGGAGGGGACTTCAAACAAGTGGGCGAGTCCCCGGCTTCTGCATTAGCAGTTGTCATTTTTTTGGTCTACATTCTTGCTCTTTTCGGCCTCCGCTTTTGGGGAGCCTTTTTTGAGTACTTCTACAATTTCTTCGTTAGTAGGTACTGCGGAAAGAGCGGGATATTCTTCACTATTATCCTTGTCCAGCCTTTTTTTTTTGGTGGGGGGGGGTTAATAGGTTCTTCCTAACTGTTCTACGGAAAGAAGCGATTTTAGTTTTTTTTTCTTTAAAATTAAAAAGAATGTACTTTTTTTCCTTCTTATCCATTTTTCAATGAGGAGGGGAGGGGGTGAAAAGTGTCGGAGGGGAATAGTTAAACAAGTAAAAAAAAAAATTAAATAAATAAATTAACAGTGAAAAATAAACAGGCCCACCCGAAACCGAGACAGCAATGAATAAATAAAATAAATATGCACACACAAAAATAATTACATGACGAGAGAGAACAAATAAAACAAGGTTCACTTATACGTATAACAAATTAAAAAAAATACAATAAAAATTAGAAAAAACAATAATGGACAAATATCGCCTAAAGGCGAAACAATAAAAGAAAACACGATAACGAAAATAAACAATAAAGCAAAAACGTTAGACAATTAAAAACTAAACAAAGAATATACGAAACTTCGACAAAAGCCGAAGCGAGTTAAAAAAAATTAAAAATGGCCGACGCTAAGAAAAGCGAGTCGAACCAATGAACAAAAGAAAATACGTAACGTGGACAATAGCCGAAGCTAGTTACAAAAAAATCAAAATAGGCGACACGAAAAAAAGAGTGTCGAACCAATAAACAAAAGAAAAATAAACAGATAAATTGGACAATGCAACAGTTATAAACAAAAACACATAAAACATTAAAGGAAGGAAAGAAACAATTAAAGAAATTAAAATTAATCAAAAAATAAAGCGAAACACAGAATAAAGAAAACGATGATAGATTTAAAAAGAAATTAAAGAAAATGAAAATCCAAAAGAAAAACTAGCAAAAATTAAAGGGGGTAAAAATGAGAATGAAAAATGAAAACTAGAATAAAAGAAAAAAGAGCGAAAATTTAAGGGGGTAAAAATGAAAATCAAAAGGGAAAACTAGAATAAAAAGAAAAAGAGCAAAAAATAATGGGGGGTAAAAATAAAATGGAGAGAAAAAAGAAAAATCAAAAATCTTTTTCAATACAGTCGTAAAAAGGTAATAATAAAGTAAACAAACTTAACAAAACGTCAAGGAAGGCGGACTGCAATCGTCAGGCCACGAGTGTTGTTATTTTCTCGGCTATTTATATACACTGCGTGCCAAATTATTATCAAGATAACTTTTTGTCTAATATTTCAAATTTTCAAAATTTTCACTCAATGTTGGCAACACTGACCTGCGCAATCACTGAAATTTTCGTACTGATCTGCGCAATGTAAACAGACTGCGCCATATTAGTTATTAGCGCGGAGATTTCTTCGTACCAAATTATTAGAAAGGTTTAGTACAATTCCCAGAATTGAGCAAACAAAACGTTTATTAATGTGCACGTGAATGTTTTTGATCAAAAGAAGCTAATAATTAAGATAATCAAACAAAAAATAAAAGATACAAACAAAGGGACAGTTTTAAACAAATTAATAGGAAATGTGCTTTCCCTGTTTTGAAATTACT